>VZRS01014137.1:102975-269992 GCA_013398055.1 Ifrita kowaldi | reverse complement strand
TGCAATCAAGAACAGGCTAGCCCCAGACTTTGATGGACTCTAGTTTGTGATAATTTGCTAGGTCTTTCTAGTGGAAGTTCTGGATTTTCTTCAGGGTTTATCACGGAAATGTGATACACCTGGATGTCTGTATTTATGAAAGTCCCAGTAAGATAAATTGTGAATAAAAGATTGATTTAGTGTGATGGCTTTTGAGTTGGAGAGCTCCAACCCCATCTGTGGTGGGCTTCTCTGTACCAATTTTCATAACCTCAAGTCCATCAATGTCCTCATGCCATCTGGGTGGCAGGCTCAGAAGAGACAACTCAGATGTTGCCTCAATAAATGATTCCATGCCCAACAAGAACCTTCCTCTAACAGTGCCCCTCTCTGGTACTTCAGGCTTGTCCTTTTGCCAGCTGCAAAAGCAGAGGATCTTGGTGAGCAGATACATCAACAGCAGCAGTATCTCCTACATCCCTCAGTGCCTGGATTCAGGGGCTTTTGATGAGGTGCAGTGTGACATGGAGCTGGGGCAGTGCTGGTGTGTAGATCCAGAAGGAATGGAGATTTATGGCACCAGACAAAGAGGAAAGCCAGCACAGTGTAAGTAATATTCAACAAAATGATGGGTTTTGTAAGTTTGAGAGGTTTGGTGTGAATACAGACCCGTAAGATTATTGAGTCCAATTCCCTGCTCTTCATAAAAACAAGATGATGCACCTCAGTGTCCCTGCTCAATGTAATGAATGTAATCCCCTTTTAAACAACAGGGTGGCCATTCAGCTATTTGTGGGAAGTTAAGACACAAATAAACATCATCTTTTTTCCCCATCAGGTCCAGGGAATTGTGAGATCCGAGACCGTCGCATCCTGCACGGGTTTGGGGAGAAGAGCCCACCACAGTGCTCAGCAGATGGAGAGTTCCTGCCTGTCCAGTGCAAGTTTGTCAACACAACAGACATGAGTGTTTTTGATCTTGTCCATAGTTACAACAGGTAAGAGCTCAGGCTTCTGAATCAGGAAGGTAATCCTGCATACCCCTTCAAGGCACCGTCTAACTGCTTTTTTGTGATTTTTGCCTCATGAAGCCCTTATTCTGTAACTGCACACGTTATTTTCTGTTAAAGAATGGACCAAGTGAAAAAAACTTTTTCTTCTGAATTAAATCTGCTGATTAAAAAAAAAAATATATATTCCATCCCTGCAGTTTAATTGGTGTGTCCTCACACAGCACTGGATCCCATGTTGTGATCTGTATTTGGAAAAGTAGCCAGGGCTATTCTGAAACAGAGACAACAGCAAATGGGATAAATACAGAAGGAACAGAGAAATTTGGATGTATATGTGAGGTAGGAAAGACAATTCCATATGGGAGATGAAAGCAGATGGACAAGTGGCAACATGCAAAGATGAAGTTCCGGGGTTGCTCTCACAGGTGAACCAGCAAGTGATGAACAGCTGTGCTGTGCACAGCTGGCTCTGGGTGGTTGCAGAGGGTTGAGGAATGTTTCAGAACACCGGGTGAAATCCTTGTCTGTGGGGGCAGGAAGCTGTGTTCCTGTGGAGGAGCTGGGAATTAATACTGTGATGGAGACATAAGGAATGGGCAAAGGGAACTGCTGAGAGAGGAGTTTGTGCTGGTGCAGATACTCAGACTCTCCAGAGAAACCTTTTGGTGTCTCTAGAAGTGCCGCTGTCTCGGCACCTCAGTCAGCACCAGTTTCCCTGTTGGAGGGCAGTGCAATAAATGTAACATCTCATTGTGACTTGGCTCTGTAGCAGCAAAGACATTTTATTGAAAATGTCAATTTTGCTGTTTGGAGGGGTTTCTTTGTTCAATTCAAGTAAAACTGAAAGATCTGAAAGCACAGTGCAAATTTGTCAGCGCTTCAGGAGAGGTTATTCTGGCAAGAGCAAAATAATCCAGCTCTTTTGTTTGTTGGTCTGTGGAGTGTGGAAATGCTAAAAAAGCAATTAAAGTGGAGAAATCAATGCTTTAAATTGCCATTTTTTTCCTCCCACTGGGAGATTTGCCTGCAAAGACCTGCAAGATTGGATTTATTTTCTGTCCATGTCATGTAATTAATCACAGCAGGATCATTTCACTCCCAGCTGTCTGCCTTCTAATTATGGCATTGGCTTAACCTATTGCCATCCTATCTGAGTATTTCAGGTCATTAATGTATTTATTTTCATACTACTCCTGCCTGAAATGTCATTATTCCTTCCCAAAACCAGGGCAGAATATGGAGTTGAAGGGATGAGTTCCACAGCAAAGGACTGTAGCTGGACAGGGATTTAAACCTGTATTTTATGTTCAAATGGAACCAGTGGAGCAACTTTCTTTGGTTGCAGAGACTGATTTTTGAAATCTAGACATATCATCCCGTCACTGTTTTTGCCTGGTTCCGTGGGATCCCGCGTGCTCCCACAGATGCCTGGGCAGATTCAGTAATGGGTCAGCAGCAAGGAGTCGGGAAGGGAATTTGCTTTTGCCTGCATTCCGACAGGCAAGTTTATTACACCTTCACCCTCGAAGGGCAGGCAAGCAAATCCAGAGTACAATGCCTAACACAGGACTTTTCCTGGGGCCAGGGGAAGGCGGGATCAGGGAACAGGGACCAATGGGAGAATTCCAGGGGAGTGACGAGGAGCTGAGGCCAACAGCCAACCGGGGAGTTCAAACTGGAATAGATTAATTTAGCAGAACCGTGCAACCTGGGGAAAAGCCTTATGGTCACTTTAACATACAGGTGCGTTCACTGGTTACCACAACATCCTAAATCTTTCCAAATTATTTCCCTAGACCTTCATAAATATCCCAGAATAANATATATTCCATCCCTGCAGTTTAATTGGTGTGTCCTCACACAGCACTGGATCCCATGTTGTGATCTGTATTTGGAAAAGTAGCCAGGGCTATTCTGAAACAGAGATAACAGCAAATGGGATAAATACAGAAGGAACAGAGAAATTTGGATGTATATGTGAGGTAGGAAAGACAATTCCATATGGGAGATGAAAGCAGATGGACAAGTGGCAACATGCAAAGATGAAGTTCCGGGGTTGCTCTCACAGGTGAACCAGCAAGTGATGAACAGCTGTGCTGTGCACAGCTGGCTCTGGGTGGTTGCAGAGGGTTGAGGAATGTTTCAGAACACCGGGTGAAATCCTTGTCTGTGGGGGCAGGAAGCTGTGTTCCTGTGGAGGAGCTGGGAATTAATACTGTGATGGAGACATAAGGAATGGGCAAAGGGAACTGCTGAGAGAGGAGTTTGTGCTGGTGCAGATATTCAGACTCTCCAGAGAAACCTTTTGGTGTCTCTAGAAGTGCCGCTGTCTCGGCACCTCAGTCAGCACCAGTTTCCCTGTTGGAGGGCAGTGCAATAAATGTAACATCTCATTGTGACTTGGCTCTGTAGCAGCAAAGACATTTTATTGAAAATGTCAATTTTGCTGTTTGGAGGGGTTTCTTTGTTCAATTCAAGTAAAACTGAAAGATCTGAAAGCACAGTGCAAATTTGTCAGCGCTTCAGGAGAGGTTATTCTGGCAAGAGCAAAATAATCCAGCTCTTTTGTTTGTTGGTCTGTGGAGTGTGGAAATGCTAAAAAAGCAATTAAAGTGGAGAAATCAATGCTTTAAATTGCCATTTTTTTCCTCCCACTGGGAGATTTGCCTGCAAAGACCTGCAAGATTGGATTTATTTTCTGTCCATGTCATGTAATTAATCACAGCAGGATCATTTCACTCCCAGCTGTCTGCCTTCTAATTATGGCATTGGCTTAACCTATTGCCATCCTATCTGAGTATTTCAGGTCATTAATGTATTTATTTTCATACTACTCCTGCCTGAAATGTCATTATTCCTTCCCAAAACCAGGGCAGAATATGGAGTTGAAGGGATGAGTTCCACAGCAAAGGACTGTAGCTGGACAGGGATTTAAACCTGTATTTTATGTTCAAATGGAACCAGTGGAGCAACTTTCTTTGGTTCCAGAGACTGATTTTTGAAATCTAGACATATCATCCCGTCACTGTTTTTGCCTGGTTCCGTGGGATCCCGCGTGCTCCCACAGATGCCTGGGCAGATTCAGTAATGGGTCAGCAGCAAGGAGTCGGGAAGGGAATTTGCTTTTGCCTGCATTCCGACAGGCAAGTTTATTACACCTTCACCCTCGAAGGGCAGGCAAGCAAATCCAGAGTACAATGCCTAACACAGGACTTTTCCTGGGGCCAGGGGAAGGCGGGATCAGGGAACAGGGACCAATGGGAGAATTCCAGGGGAGTGACGAGGAGCTGAGGCCAACAGCCAACCGGGGAGTTCAAACTGGAATAGATTAATTTAGCAGAACCGTGCAACCTGGGGAAAAGCCTTATGGTCACTTTAACATACAGGTGCGTTCACTGGTTACCACAACATCCTAAATCTTTCCAAATTATTTCCCTAGACCTTCATAAATATCCCAGAATAAGCCAGTATGTTAAACCACCACTCCCAAACAAACAAATGGAGAAACTCAGGAGTTTAGAGCTAAGACTTTCTCAAAAAGAAGACTTCCAAAAAAGAAAGATGAGCCCAAATTTCCTGCCTCACCCTGAGGGCTTGGCTGCTGTTACTTGTTTTGTGTGGACTGTGTCCAGGTCCTGCCTGGATGGGCCAGCCATATAGAACGCCCTGTAGCAGACTGATGGGAATTATCAAAAAATCAAAAGTCAAGGGAGATCTTTTTACTTTCTTGCTATAATCAGTAGTGAGTTGTCTGCTGGAAACCAAGAGCAGAGAGTCATAGTTTGAAGAAAAGGTGAACAACATCACTTTTATTTATTTTCCTGCATTTTTGAGTGTGAGCATTCTTGTTGAAACACATGGAGACACTATAAGTTTATCCATAAATTAAACGTAGTCATGGTTGGTTTGGACTGGCTCTGATAAATGAAGAATTCTATGTTATTGCTACTCATCTTGAGAGCTGTGGTTAAAGAGTCTGAGAAAAGATAAAATGTGGTAAGAAGTGAGTTTTCTACATAAGGTGAGAAAAGTTCTGCTCTCTTGTTTGTGTGGGCCTAATTTATATCTGTTTGTAATTTATTTAGCTTTACTCTTAACTTGCAACAAAAATAACCAGAATGACAAGATGTGATTGTACATCTGCCCCAAAGTAGCATAATTGTGCATGTGACCTCTTAACGTTGAGGATGAAAGAAGCAGCATGCAGAGTTTTTTCATTGAACCTGTTTCACTCAGAGGTTCAGATGCTGAGGTGATGAGCTCCAAAAACTTGAGCAGTGCAGAGAAAAGATCATATTCCTGACTGGGCAGTGGGCAGTGCATGATAATCAAGGGGAGCTGAAAGGTCTTGAAATACTCCAGATGTTTATGTGTACACTGAAGACCATAGGAATATGGTATTTATGTGTTTATACCTTAAATTGTATTGTTTTCATGCTGGCAGAAGCCCCTCTGTGCCCTGAAGTGTGACATTTTGGTCTCTCTCAGCATGCCAGTGTCAGCAGTGGAGCAGGATTTGATGATCCAAAGTGGAGGGAGTCAGCGGACTTTTAATCTGAAGATGTGGAAGGGTGCCAGAGCAAAGCAGCACTACACAGGGATGTGCAAATTCTGAGACAGGAGCACTGCTGGGTAACACTGGGACAGCCCTGAGGTTACAGCCCCTTCCTCTGACAGAGGTGCTGCTGCTTTGTGCATTCCCAAGCCTGTGCTTTGATGTCCTGTGGAAGCAGTAACATCTTCAGCTCTCCTGACAGGAGGTGGTAGAGCTCCCAGGAGTCACCTCTCCTGTGAAGACAGGCTGAGAGAGTTCACTCTGAAGAAGAGAAGGCTCTCGGGAGACTTCATAGCACCTTCCAGTATCTAAAGAGGGCTACAAGAGAGATGGAGAAGGACTTTAAACAAATGTAGTGTTAGGACAAAGGGGAATGGCTTTGGGCTGAAAGAGGGTAGGTTTAGATTTAGATATTGGAAAGAAATTCTTTCCTGTGAGAGTGGTGAGGCACTGGCACAGGTTATCTAGAGAAGGTGTGGATGCCCCATCCTTAGAAGTGTTGAAGGCCAAGGCTGGATGGAACCCTGAGCAACTTGGTCTGGTGGAAGCTGCCCCTGCCCATGGCAGAGGGGTTGGAACTAGATAGTCTTTAAGGTTGCTTCCAACCCAGAATGTTCTATGATTCAGGCAGAGTCTTGGAGGTGGCAAAGGCCCCTTGCTCTGCACCGCTCGCTTGAGCACCAGCTCTGAGCCAGACAAGCATTTCATTGCTGTTCTCAGGCTACTCATGCTAGATCATCCCTGAGGCTGCTGGAGTGTGGCACTGAATTGAGCCTGCTCCCAGTTTCACAGGATGGCTTGTGAACTGCTTTTTTGCAGTTAATCAGTGCCTAATCCACCAATATTGTTATTGCTGAGTGTCCTTTCTTGGTAAAAACCTAATTTGTGTAATCCTCTGAATGTTTTGAGCAGAAAATTCCACTTCCCTGTTGCTAGGTTTTCCCAAATAAGCCACATGCATCTGGGACACCAGACCTTCGTAGTATTTCGGGGTAAGGGGATGTGCCCCTAAATAATATGTTTGTTTTAGAACTTGGCACTTTGAAACTAGGAAAACTTATCCTTTGCCTGGAGAAACCCTAGGACGTCTGTCAGTTAAGCCCACATTTATTATGTTTTTTTCAACTCCTACCCTATTAAGTTTCTTTCTTAAATGATTGCTTTGCTGGAATCTGGCTGTTGTCACTCCTAGAATATTAGACTGGAAACCATCTCTTTGATCTCCAGAAGCAAAAGTCAGTCTTGTAGCATGTCAAACCCCTTTCTCCTTCTCCTTAATCAGTTGAACAGTGCCCTGAAAATGGAAGCTATTAGTGAGGTTTTTATCAGCTTTTGTACTTAATTCAGTGCAGAAAGCCTACGTGGCATGTAAGGAAGGGGAAGCAACCTGTTTTTTTAGGCATTCTGCCATCCCATGCAGATTTGTGGAAGGAGCTAATGAAAGGGTGTTGTAATAACATTAAGCCAACACCCGTCTATTTTACACTCTTTGACAGGCTTTCAAAATGAGAATAGAATTGAAAATGAGTGTTAGGTGCTGGGTACATGCTTAGGAAGGGTCAGAAATCTGTCTGTAGGGAGATTACCCCCTATTTGTTTAGAAAAAAATGGCATTTAGGAGACTTGTTACCCTGCTGAAAGAGCGATCTGGCTCATATCAGAGCCTGGGTGCCAAAAGGAGACCGAAGTGTTTTGTACTGGCCTTGTGCTCTGCAGACATCCTTCTCCTACAAAATCAGGAAGGAAACAACTGATACTTTATTGTTGTCGATGGGCCTCCATGGGCTCTTCACAGCATGCTACTTTTTCTTCCAGGCTCCCAAGGGCTTTCCAAAAATTCAGCTCTGTGAGGGAAATGTTCCCAGAGATCTCTGGGTACTGTTACTGCGTGGACAGCCTGGGGAGGGAGTTAGCAGACACAGGTAAGTGCTTTCCAGCATCTCATCCTTTAATCTGGGAGGCCTTGAATTCCCAAGGGAACAGACAAATAACAACTATCAGTCTTCAGATTCATTTGGAACTTCAGTTTCATTCTTGCAAGCGGTAAGACCACTGTGACCAGTGTAATGCCCATGGGAAGGGCTGGAGCTCACTAATGAAATCCCACCCTTTGAGGCTGAGCTTCAGTCAGCAACAAGTAGAGTTGGTGCTTGGGAGCTAATCCTGTCCTCTTTGGGATGTAGAATGTGGAATAGGATTTCTGAATGTCCAATTTCTGCCCACACTAGAAAGCTGTGTCATATTCGATATGTCCTGTTAGCAAAGCCAGGGGAATAGAAAGGGCCTGAAGAATTAATTATTTTCTTGCTTAGGTAGAATCATGGAGTTGTTTGGAGAGAACATCTACTCCAACCTCTCTACCATGGGCAAGGACATCCTCTTCTCTCATAACCTCAGGATTTAGGCATGTTAGTAGTTGATAGGACACTTCAGAAGAAAGAATGGTCTTTTTTAAGCAAGGAGGAATGAGGAGGTTGAGAACTTCCAGACCTTCCCTATACTGTGGTTTTAATTTGTAATTTTTTTTTTTAAGGGGAAAGATATAAAGCACAATGGCTTAAAAAATTTAGATGATAGATGAGAACTTCAGCATTTAACTTCCAGAAGAGAAAGAAGTTCTCAAAAAATCTGTGTACTCACTCAGAGAAACTACTGAATGTCTTGGTTTTTAGTATGCAACCAAAATGAGTGGTAATTGGTTTTGATAATGTCAGTTTCCAAAATTCCATCGATTTCTTTACTGCAACTTGAACCTAACAAAACCACAGCCTACAGCCAGTTATGGAATGTTTCTCCTGCTTGTTTTGGTAGATGTCAAGGCATAAAGGTGGTGTCTGGGCACCCAGCACTTGGGTGCAGGATGTGGTGCATTAGGGTTGTGTGGTATAACTCCACATTTGACTTGTTAAGAGAACTGGATTTACTTTTCCTGAGAGTCTCCCAGTTTTGCTCCTCTGGTATAAGGTTGACTTCTGTATTAAAAGCAGGCCCTGTGCTAAAAATCTGTCTTTCCCAGGCCTGGAACTGCTGCTCGATGAAGTTTATGACACGGTTTTCTCCGTGCCAGAGCCTGCCCGCACGTTCACAGAGACCAGCATCCACCGGATCCTGCAGAGGCGATTCCTGGGGGTCCAGCTGGCCACCTCTGGCAAGTTCAGGTGTAAGTAGCACCCAGGTGATGCCCTCTAAGCCAAATGGCAGGTCTGGAGCTTATAAGTGACATATACTGTTGGGGAGAGTTGTTCAGGGAGTTTTTTGCTCTAAAAACATATAATTTTACAGTTCCAATACAAGAATCAAGGTCCCTGAATTGCAGCTGCCTTTTATCCTCTGCATTGAACATTCTTTACCAGCAGATTGTACCTGTCCTCTGATCAATGCTTTCCCACGTGCCTGCAGATCACATGGTTTGAAATCCCATGAACTCTCTGTATCTCTTGCCCTGAGATTGTGGAGATGGATTTGTTGATTTATTAAATTAAAAGCCTGAGAAAATGCTCCCTAATTTGTGTTGGTATACTCAGAAATAAGGAAGGATTTTACACTGGCACAACATACTCCATTCCCAGGAGGCCACACAGAAGTTTGTAGAGCCTTAGCCAGGAAGGCAGAACTTTTGGATCTGCCCTTGGACCCATTCCTGCCCTGGTCAGGGCAGGCACATGGGGAGAGAGTTTCTCTGCCTACAGGCAATGAACTCTGCAGGACAGGCAGTCAGGTACCTTCTCCCTCCAAGACCAGAGCCCACAGCAAACTCCCTTGGCTCTTGGGGAGTGTTTGAATCCCGTGTGATACTTCATCCTCCCATCCAAAGTCCCAAACTCGTCTGACATTGGTGTCTGACTCTTGCTAAGGAGTTGCATCACCAGAAATATTAAGCAGATACTGATGGCAGTCTTCTGGCCATACAGTCACACGGTTTTTCTGGCTTTGGGACAAGCTGATCCTTCTGGGGAGTCTGGAAAGCATCTTCCCTCTGCACAGCACAGTGGTTTTGGCTTAGCTCTGACAGTAGGCGGTGGGGGCTGCAGCAGCTGTCAGCACAGATGGAGCTGTACCAGCCACAAGATGGAGATGTGACCTCGTTCATCGGCCACCGAGGGGGATGCTCTGGTGACTTACGCAGCTCTCACACTGTCACCCGAAGCCACTGAAATTAGGAACGTTGTCAGAGTCCCCTGCATGAACAGGTTGCTCTGACATAGTGTTCTCACTACCTCACACAGGTAGCTGGGTGCAGCTGGAAAGTTCTTGAAGGTGAGAAATGTTTAGGCTGTGGGATTGTAGGTTGATATATGCAAGCAAAATTCCTGTTTAAAGGGTAAAGTCCTGTATTGGAGAGATCATACCCCAGAAAATTTACTTGATGAATTTTTGCCTTCTCTGCCATTAAGACCGGTTTGACAGGAATAGGGTCTTCAGATTCCTGCAGAGGGAAATAGAGAAATGGGGTGGTTTCAGCCCAAATCTCCACAGTCAGGTGCAGACCTGGTTGCCGGAGCAATGCTTCATTCTCTCCTGAAACGTTGATGTTTGCCTTCAAATCAGTCCCCCAAGCTGCACATCTGCCTCTGTTGACCAACTTTGCTTTTGCATTAAGGGCCAGAGCTCCTGCAGCCTCCAGCATGGTTCCCTGGGAGAGATATTCCTGCTCTGCCTACTTGCAACTATGGCTGAAAAGTGTGTTGAGGTTTTATCTTCTGTTTAGTTTTCAGAAATTAATACCTACGGTAGAAAACCGTGGGGCAAATCCTTCAAAGGAAAAGAGGATGGAGAATTCACGTTTTGAGGTGGTGACACTTGACAAGTCACTGAAAACGATCAGGAAATTAAATTTTTTTTTCCTTATTTTTTTTTTCTCCCAAATAGGCAAACAATGGAATCAAACAGAGATGGCTCTGAAACTTTAAACTTCCCCTGCTTAATGCACACTGTTTTCCTTGCAGGCCCCTCGAGGTGTGAGGCTGAGCGTGCTGCAGCCCTGCGCTTCCAGCACCCCTACGTGCCGTCCTGTGCCGCCGGCGGCGGCTACGCGCCCGTGCAGTGCCACCGGGGGGGACAGTGCTGGTGTGCCGACACCCAGGGCCGAGAGGTCCCGGGCACCAGGAGGCGAGGACAGCCCCCAGCCTGTGGTATGTGTGAGATTTGCCAAAGGAGAAAGGAGCCCATCTCTCAGTGTCCTTAGAAAGAAACAGAGCAGAACAACTCCTTTCTGGGCTCTGACAGATTCTGGTGTTCAAAGATCACGAAACCTCCCTGTGGTTAAGAGCCACATTCTGATAAATTATTAAATATCATACTGCTTTTATTTTCTGTTATGACCTGTCTTTAGCCTTTTAGTTTTGCGTATGGCAAGGCTTTTCTTTGGAGCTCTGATCTCTGGCTCTTAACTCCAGGAACTAGGGTGCTGAGTGAGAATATCTGGGGTAATATAAGGAAGCAAATGATGGTGATTTCGTGTTTTACCTCCTTTGTTTGGTGAAATGCTGTGGAATTTCATCTCCCATCCTTACTGGGTTTTTCCCAACTCTGTCACTGCATATTTTGCCATGAAAACTGCCAAATCCTGTAAAACAACACCCAACAAACAATTCAGAAAAGGTGTATAGGTTTGGGGTTTGAGAGATTCCACAGAGAATACACCATCAAATCAGTGCCCCAAATGGAAATGACAGCAGAAATGTCCAGGGGCCGGAGGCGAGGAGGAAAGTTAAAAACCTTTGCTCTGAAGCGCACTACCTAAATATTCAGGATTGTGCTGGAGGGCTGGGGCACAGGGTCTTAATGTGGGGGCTGCCTTGGGGGAAGGCAATTGCTCTGTCTGTGAGACACAGCACAGCTTCCCACGCAGCTAAAGAAAGAAGGAATCTGCCCTAGGTGCCACGGCTCCAAGTGCTCAGAGCACTCTGGGCACACACAGGCTTACTGTGAAATGAAAACCTCAGTGTGCCTTTGAGGCTGATCACCAAGGATATTGCAAGGGAACCTCTGAGAGGCCTCGCCATATGTTGGGACTGGTTGTTTTCTCTTTGAGTATGCTTTGCTGACCCCTCCTGATAATTTTTTGATGGGGGGGAAGAAAGGGGGAGGCAATGACTTGAGGCTGCTTGCAGCTTTTGTTGGCAGGCTCAGGAAATTTAGGCAGGGAAAAATTTCTGCAGAGGTTTCACAGATTAACTCCTGACAAGGTATTTCATGAGGATATAGCTGCAGTTTTTTTCAGACAGCTACATGCCATATGTGTTTCCCCTGTTCTCCTCTGTTTTATTTTTTGTTCAAAACCCATGTAGATGTGGTACTTAGGGACAGAGTTTAGTGGTGGACCTGGCAGTGCTGGGTTAGTGATTGGACTCAATAACCTTACATGTCTTTTGCAACCTTAATTATTCTGTGATTCTTTAATGTCTTTGGCTCTTACACTCAGCAATGTGAACATTGGAGGAGTCAGCGCCATAAGTGTGGGGTTCTCACATCACCTGGGGCACCAGGCAGTCCTGATAGGGACATGCTTCTTTTCAGACCTTTTACAGTAGATTCACCCCAGCAGTTCCTTTTGTGTTTATTCTTTCTTCCTCTTCTTTGATTTGATTCAACATTGGGTAGGAGGGGAGAGTGTTTATGACCCGTGACCCTACATTTGTTTCATATTACCATTCTTGTGGAACTGTGGCTTGCACTAACTTATTGGACCTCTGAGGAATGTTCTTCATCCCTCTAACCAAGAGCCAACATTGAAAACAGAAGGGGCCCATCCTGCAGAAAGTTCTTTTACAAAGAAACTTCTGGGGAGGGACCCTGAGCTCCTGTCAGGAACTGCAGAGCAGGACAAGGGTGCAAAAGCAGGTGTGAGAAAGATGTCAATCACAGAACATCAGATTACTTGCTCATCATTTTAGCAGCTTTTTAGGTTTTCTGGTTTTATCCTTGCTGTTAACAGGATTTGTGACTGCTTTATCATATTGCCTGGTTGTGGAATAAATGGAGATGGAGTGGGGAGCCCAAGGGAGGCCATGCTGCAGGCTAAAGGTGCACATCCATCCTGTCCCCTTCAGGGACGAGTCAGTGGTGCTGAGGGAGAAAGTGTGAGAAACATGGAACATGCACACAGCTTCCAAATATCCTCCTGCAGGTGGGAGATGCCCCAGACTGGAGGCTGACATTTGGCTATCTTTGTTGAAATTCTGTATTTTTTTCCCTTAGAACTCATTTGTGAATGCCATCTGGTCCTTAGCACTCTATTACTGCTAATTTTAGCAATTCATTTTCAAACCTCTTGCAACGAATACGTCACTATGAAACTGAAGATCTAGTTAGGAAACCTCCATAAATTCCTCATTAGTGGGCATTGTTTAAAATAACTTTCTGTTCCTCTGCAGTCTGTTTCTCATTCTTCAGTTCACACATTTCACCTGGATCATTGGAGGTTTTCATTAGCAGCAGGCATCCTACTAGAGAGCTAAAATATTTGGAAAAGACATTTTTCATTCTTTCAGCCAAAGGAACAGGGATGAGGATTTACATTGGGAAGCAACAGAACCAGTAAAAGACCACAGAGCAGAGAACTTGGCCATGGGAAAGAAATGTTTCCTTTCATTTTTGGGTCTTGACTGGAGGATTTTGTTTGTAGACCATAGGCACTAACATTTCAAATTTCCTTATCAGTGTGCATGATGCATAGTTGAGAAGCAGGTTAATCTATACTTTAATGTTGTTTCTGCCCTAGCTGCTTGAAAGAGAACAATAGAGTTACAGGTTCTGGAGGTTCCAAAATTTGCTGCCTTTTTTTTTTTTTTTTTTTTTTTAAATCTTTCTGTAGGTGAAGAGCAATCGTGCATCTCCGAGCGGCGACGGGCCTTGTCGAGGCTCCTTTATGGCCCTGCTGGGTACTTCAGTCAGTCCAATTTGTTTTCCACACCAGATAAGCAGTCAGACAGAATTGATGGCTTCTCAAGACCCTGCCCTCCTTCCTTCAAGGAGCTGTTTCTGGACTCTGGATTGTCATCCCCACTTGCACGAAGCCCGTTTGCCAGCCAGACTCCTGAGCTAGAAACCACCCTTAGTGAAGCCATCACAGGGATGTTCCCATCAAGGGAACTGGCTCAAGTGGCACTGCAATTCACTGCCAATCCAAAGCGTTTCCAAGAAAACCTCTTTGGAGGAAGGTTCTTGAAGAATTTGATCCAGTTTAACTTCACAGGGGTACTTGGCACTAGTGGGAAATACAGCATTGGCCAGTTTTTCCAACAGGAGGATGTGTCAGAGAGGGTTAATGGCCAAGGCCCTCTGGAATCAGCTGAGGCATTTTCTCTGGAGGTATCGAAGGGGAGTTCCATTTTGAGTAAACCTCTTGTGGGCAGCTTTGGCCGCACAGTAACTCTGCAGGACAATCAGAATATGATGAAATTCCTTTCTTCCCTCCTGGAACTACCAGAGTTCTTTACTTTTCTTCAACAAGTGATTTCTGTTCCCAAAAGCGTTGCTGAAGATTTAGGTGAAGTGGTGAAATTAGCACTGGGATCCAGAGACTGTGGTGAGGAGCTGAGGGACCTGTTTGTCCCAACATGCACCAAGGAGGGGAGGTATGAGGAAGTTCAGTGCTATGCAGGAGAGTGCTGGTGTTTGGACACTTTGGGTAAGGAGGTTCCAGGCTCAAGACGTCAAAACAAGCGCCCAAGGTGTCCTACTGAGTGTGAGAAGCAAAGGAGAAACCTGAAAAACCTGAAGCAAAGCCTGCCTGCGGGATCAGATCTCTTTATTCCCTCTTGTACTGAGGATGGAGACTTTCTGCCACTCCAGTGTTATGGGACAAATTGTTTCTGTGTCGATTTGAATGGCAAGACTGTTCCAGGAATAAGGGGGAGAGCTGGAAAGCCGATGCAATGTAAGTCTTAGGGACTGGGAATTTAAAGATGCTTTCTTTTGTATGGGAATTCCATGATTCTTTCTCCATATCTGATTACATCTGGAAATAAATGGATGATGTATGCAAATGTCTCCTAACAGGAAAGCAAGTCAGCAGAGGAATAGTGGGAAATACAGTGTATGTCAGCCTTGATATCCCAAGTCCTAAAGGTGGTCAGGGTGTAGGGTGGGCACACTCAAAGCAGAGGAGCCTGAGGTCTTGCCTGGTTAATGAATGTGTCATTGGTGTGTCTCTACCTCAGTGAGCAGCTGGAGTGTGTAACATCCATGGTGCCCAGGAGACCTGGAACATCTGTGAAACTGAATGTGACCCCTGCCTAGTGAAAAAGCCCTTTTACTTCCAGGACCAAGTCACCTGGGCACGGTCACTGGCTCATCTTTTCCTAAGAACTAAAGATTTTCAGTGCCTTAATCTATGAACTTGATTTAGTCTTTTTAGCTCAAGAATATATCCTCAACTTGGTAAGATACCACAGGACTCCAGACACAGGAGAGGGGTTCAATGGCTGACAGGTTTCTCATAAGGGTCAGAAAGTCAGGCCAAAAAAGTGAGTTGCAAATGACTTCTGACATCAGTTTGATAGACGATGAACTGCCTCTCCTTGTCCTTTTCTTTATGGAATATGAAGGATGAAGGAAGCACATAGGCTGTAAATATTTGTCTTTCAGGTTTCTGTGAACTGAAATTGGTACATCAACAGGGAGAATAGACCAAGAGGAGAGCCTGCGTTTCATTTTGGGAGGAATAGCAGAGTGTCCAGCAGTTGAGAGTGGTGCATAGTGAGGGAGCTCCTTTGAATAGCACTTTGCAGAAGTAGTGGGGAGTTTGTTGTAGTGATCTGAATTGACAGAGGATTTATATCTAGCAATCCATCTGTAGTGCAATCCAAAAAAAGGGTTCAGAATTCTCTGGTGCTCAAAAGAAGATGAGCTCCCATGGTTGGCTGGGTTTGTAGAGCTTCTTGGTGGCAATGTGAAATTTGGCTCTGGAGGAGGCAGAAAAGGCTTTCAAACAAACTCACTCCAGTGTTTTGAGGGATGGTATTTTTATATTCAGCAGCAGTATTCAGTAGAGAGTAGGAAGAGAGGACACACGATCTTAAAATTCTGGTGTGTCCAAGGGAGAATAAAATCAGTATATTCCACTATTCGGGTGATTTATTTTTCAGAGATTGGTTGAATAAGGAGTGACAACCAGATTGCTGAGGGTATCTGAAAACACCTGATTGGTGTAAACAGATTCAGGAAGGCATTTAGTGGCACCTGCCCCCCCCAGTAAGAACTACAAGTACCTACTGTACTCACAACTTTAAAAAAAACGTATCTGTATTCATCTTTGAGGGCTCACATCCCTTTGAAAAACCTACCCTGGTTCACCATGTGACCTTAAGATTGCTAAGCCCTCTTAGTAACAGACCAGGAACGTTGTTGTTATTATTGGGATGAGTGATCAAGTTTTGGTAGTGGTGTTTTTAGTACTGGAGGGTAGGGGCATTGTATATCTTCAGTGCGTTCAGAAGATGTGCATGTTTTTCCTTCCCCAGGCCCAAGTGCTTGCCAACTGACAGCTGGGCAGGAGTTCCTCAAGGCTGTGAAGCTCCTGTTGTCAGATCCGAGTGCTGTGCCTCAGCTGTCCAGCATTCAGCTCCCTCAGTGCGATGCTGAGGGTGGCTGGAGGCGGGTGCAGTGCAGTGGCCCTCCCGAGACAGCCTTCGAGTGGTACGAAAGGTGGATTGTGGAGAACAACGAAGGCAAGCCCCTGCCCATTGCTGATCTATTGAACACAATAGCTGGGTATAAAGAGGCATCCTCTGGAGGCTTTTCAGCTTTTGTTAAAGCTTTGTATGAGGCTGGGCACCAGAATGTCTTCCCTGCATTTGCCATGTATTCCTCCTTCACGGATCTCCCGCCCGAAGTGCTGAAAGGAAACGTGACCAGTGCATCTGAGAACATTTTACTGGACCCTTATACATTCTGGCAGCTTCTGACTGAGCAGCTGAGCTACTACCCAGGACCCTATACTGATTTCAGTACTCCATTAGGCCACCTTGAACTTCGTGATTGTTGGTGTGTTGATAGCAAAGGAGGAGAGCTGGAGGGAACAAAGGCAGGAGTGAACCAGGTTCCAACATGTAAGTAACAATTTCTGGCGTGTATGTAGTAGTGTTTCTGGTCTTTTATTTTATGCCACAAGAGAGGGAAGTCCTTTCAGTTGCTGTGAAGTAGCAGACAATAACTTGTCAGAAAGATCATCAGCACTGCCATTATCACTGGACATCAGAAGTGGGGTGACTCATTTCTGGTAAATAAGTGGTGCCTGAGCTTTGGGAATAAGGAGGAATAAAGTTCCATATCAAGTTTGCGTAGATTTTATAATTTGGAGTTTGGACATATAATGCTTTTGCAGAAGATATTTAGCCAGATGGTAAAGGATATTAGCAAGTGTGAAGAGTTTTTTGGAAAAATCAGGATTACACTGTGATGTAAATGACTTTCAAGAATGCCTTAAAATGAAGCAAGAGGGATTTTCTTTACTGTTTCTTACTATGTGGTCAAGAGTAACAGATATGCCCTGGAAGTCACTAGGAGGAGAGGGAGGCCAGCACTGAGTTCAGTAAACTCTCTGTCTAGACACCTCCTCTAAAGGTGCTGGGTCCTCTTTGGGGTGACTCCTGCAGATGACCAATGCTATCAATGCCCTCACCGAAATGGTTCTCATCACGTAGTATTTTTCCAGCTGTGAGGAAGAGACAGGACAATGACTGGCAAATTGCTGGAGATTCCAGTTCTGTGGGCAAGTGGGGAATAAAGGGAATGAAGGAGATTAACAGAGTTATTTTGGAGGAGCAGCTTTCATGGAGCTGGTTCGGTGTGTTGAACTTCACTTTCTGGGTCAGTAGGTGTATGGGGAGGACAGGCCAAGTGTCAGCTGCCACTCCAGACCCAAGGGATATACCTTCATTTTCCTTTCTGACTGTCACTTCTGATTTTCCACAGTTTTTTATGGCAGCAACTGAGGGAATGTTCTGTAGAGACTTACTAACTCTGTTTGTAACCAATGAGGACTTAAAATCATGAAGCCTTTGGCTGAGGACATGGAGAACATTTGTGTGACTCCTGGCACACTCAGACTCTTGCTGTTAAACAGCTAGGCACTGACAAGTGTCCTTTGCTTGCTTCCCTATGCAATTCAAAACTGAGTGCAGAGGGAAACAGATGATGTTAATTAAAAGACCAGGTAGTTTTCACATGCAACTCTTTACTGGATTTAGATGAAAGTCGTTAATATACTCTTCATATACGTACTTTTTAATGCAGGTCCTGGTATATGTGAGGGTGTGAAGCAGGAAGCCATGAAATTTACGGAGGAGGCAGAGCAGCTCATCCTGGCCTCAAATGGTTCCCAGTTTGCCTTTGGAGAGAGCTTCTTGCTGGCGAAGGGGATCCAGCTGACGGACAGTGACCTCCTGCGCTCTGCTGGGCCCGACGGGCTGGGGGCAGTCATCTCCCAAAAGCTGCTGTCAGGCAGTGACTCTGCTCTCCAGCTGGCTGCATGGTCAGGTGGGTGGAAGGGAGAGGAGAGCTTGGTTAAATGGAGTCATGCCCAGAATCTGTGCAAGAGCACTTGATGTCAAATGCAACTTTGCTGAAAAGCAGGTGCAACTCAGCAGGTGTAATTAATCAGGGTCATTACTTGCCACTCCAAGAACTGATTTTAATTGTGTCATATGTATGACACAGTGCAAATATAAAATCTGGGCACTTACCAGCATTTATGTACTTTAAACATTTATTAATTTGTCTTCTGAAGTACAGGGAACATTCAGGTTTTTGCAAATATGTGCATCTAATATATCCTGTATTGCACACTAGCAGCTTTCTTTTACTTCTCTTTTATAGTTCTGCACTTCTACTGGCAGAGTCACTTTACTTCAAAAAGTTCTGCTGGGGAAGCAGCACAGCTGGGATTTCTCCCTTACATCCCTCAGTGTGATGGCCTGGGAAACTGGGAGCCAACTCAGTGCTATGAGAGCACAGGTGAGCAATTCCTAAGACATTCTGGGCTTTCTGAACAAAGAAAATCTAAGAAGAATTCTAATTAAAGGATAGAAAACCAGTAGTAGTCAGACTGGGGGAAAGTGTTGTGGTCCACAAGATGTATGTAAATTGACTGGACTCAAGTGGCAGCTCATTGGGGCTCAAAAATCAGTAGATATTCAATTGCTGGCTGCTAGTTGTGTTCCTTGGGGGTTGGTCCAGGGGCTGGTATTGCTTAATGCCTCCACTCGTGACCAGGATGATGAGTTGGAGTGCACTCTCAGCAAGTTTGTGGATGATGCCAAATTTCTGGGACTAGGTGATGGGGCTGCAGTGGGGGATTCTCACTAGAGCTGCTCCATTTCCGTTCACACCACTGCTCTCAGCTGTGATCTACTTATCCCTGGAGAGCAGAGTTAGCTGTGACTTAGATTTACTGACCCCATTCTATGGAACTGCTGAGGATGAAAATCTTCCTAGTATGCAACAAAGCACATTGAAGTACAACATCTAAAATGAAGCTGCATTTCTTCCCTGGCCAGGTCATTGCTGGTGCGTGGATGAGAGAGGACGTTATGTCATGGATTCCTTGGTCTCACGCTCAGCAGAACTTCCCAAATGTCAGTTGGGTTCTCTTCCTAAATATTTGTTTTTACCTGTTCTTGCAAATTTTAATATTTGTTGGAAATTCTAGTATGATATGTGTGAAGTAAGGCTTGCTTCTAACCAAGAAGCAAGAAAAGGAGAAGGAATTTTATTCTTTTTTTGCTAATTCCTTTAATTTCCTTTGCATGATTTTGGCTTGCATGATTTGAGAGTGGATACTCTACTGTT
This sequence comes from Ifrita kowaldi, assembly GCA_013398055.1. Classification (NCBI taxonomy): domain Eukaryota; kingdom Metazoa; phylum Chordata; class Aves; order Passeriformes; family Cinclosomatidae; genus Ifrita; species Ifrita kowaldi. The sequence continues at coordinate 250,651 of VZRS01014137.1, read as the reverse complement.
GGTGGCCCTGCCTGAGCAGGGGGATTGGACAAGTTGTCCAGCCAGGTGTCTCCAGAGGTCCCTTCCAACCTCAGCCATTCTGTGGTTTTATCAAACACCGATCCAGAATTCCCTGCCTGAGGCTGTAGCAGTGCCTAATGCAGATGTGTGAGGGAGCTGGTGATGTAACCCTTTCCCTTGCTTTGGTCTGAAACTTGATTTTATTTTAAAAATGTTTTCCCTCTGACAGGCCAGACTTCATGTCAGCGATCCCGAACCAATGCCTTAATTTCCAGCTGGAGACAGAGCAGTGCAAAGCTGGACACCTCTACAGCTGATCTGTTCATCCCCAACTGCCTTGAGGTGATTTAACATGACTGAGGGAGGAAGCAGTTTTGCTTACACCGTGCCAAAGTCATGTACACTTTTAGTTCATGCTCCTTAAGCACGCTTTGTACATTTTTATTAACCTGAAAGAAAAGGGTAAGACAAGACTAACAGCTGGTGTTGCCCTGAAGAAGGCAGAATTTAAATATTTTCGAGATGGAGACTGGGAACAGGAAGCTCTGTGCCTGCCCACGCTTCCCTCCCACAGGCTGGCTCTGCCTGGTGCTCTTGCAGAGCTGTGCTTAAAAGGCACGTCTCCTTTGACTGATATTTGGGGGGCTTTTCCTTCCTGAGCTGTGAGAGAATGACAGTGTGAGAGGGAGCTGGGTGCAGATATCCCAAAAACCAGGGTCTGTGATGCTCTCAAATTGTGGCAGTGAGCAGGATAGAGACAGGCAAGGAATAGACATTTCATATAGTAGAATCATTATCTTATGGAATCACATAATCATTTAGGTTGGAAAAGCCTGCAGAGATCAAGTCCAACTATTACCCTGGCATTGCTGAGTCCACCATTAAACCATATCTTTAAGCACCACATCTACACATTTTATTGAATACATTTCAAACTAGGATTTTATCAGAACTTCATCTCAATAAACTTTTAGTCTACACCCTGCTTAATGGTTGGACCCAATGATCTTAGAGGTCTTTTCCAACCTAAATGATTCTTGATTCTCTCAGGGACTGGTCTGTCTGGTAAATTAGTTAGACTGTATTTTGTGTTTCTTTTCAACATGGTGTATTAAGGGACAGGTGTAAATATAATAAAGCATTTTAACCAATCTTTGGTGTGTGGGTTTAGGTGTGTCTGTATTAAAGTACATTGCTCTGCAATGACATGTCCTTGGTTCTTTGTAGACAGGAGAATACACCGTGCTGCAGAGATCTGACACAGATATTTGGTGTGTGGATCCTGTGTCAGGAGAAATATTCCAGCGTGGCAGCAAAGACTTGGATGGCAATCCTGAGTGTGAGTAATGCTTTGTCCCCTGCCTGTGGTGCCTCATGCTTTGCAGCATAGGTGCTTTCCTTTCCAGAATGCTGCCTGTGAAATATGGGAGGCCCGTAGTTTAATTCCTCAGTGTCAGGGTGCATACAAGCACAGCAACATAGAAAGGGTATCTGAAAATAGTTACCCTTTACTTTCATTACACCAGAAATAAACCAGTCTAGACAAACTGATGGACAGGCTTCTATGCATTTTTTAATCTTTGATTTCTTACCACCATTTAAACTATTTTAAAATGTAAATAATCCTATAATTATATTTAAAATTACCTTGATCAAAAATTTTTACTGAAAACATTAATTTGATTTCTTTTTGCCTTTTAAATATCAGCACCTAAATTATACATTATCACATTTGTAAAAAAAAGATATAGATGAAAAATAAATAACAGTAGTTTTTCAACTATTTTTCTAAAACAGTATCACTTGCACATTAATCTTAGAAAAAATGTGGGGTTTTTCTAGTAGAAGTAAAATTCCCTGTTTCTATAATGATTCAAATTATTTAGGTTTTCGTGGTCACTCGTCTTTCTTCCTACCAACAAAACAGGCTGGAGGCACTGCTGGTAAAGTCTTTAGGTCAATTTGTTGTCTTCTCTTCCATACCTTGCAAAGAATTTCTCTCTTTACAGGTCCCAGTTTCTGTAACATGCTGAAGTCCAAAACTGTTTCACGAGAAGCTGCCAGAGGCTACATCCCCCAGTGTGAGGGGGACAACGGGAGTTTCTCCCCCGTGCAGTGCAGCCAGGACCAGCAGAGCTGCTGGTGTGTCTTTGACAGTGGAGAAGAGGTGCCAGGGACACGAGTAAGCGGAGGAAGACCAGAATGTGCAAGTGAGTTCCTGCTTCAGGCATTTTACTTGTGAGCAAATCCAGGCCTGGAATTTAACCCAGATCCTAAATTTTTTCACTCCCTAGTTGAATTTAATCTTATTTCTTCAGACCTTTAAAGACTTTGCTCAAGCAACATGTTTATCTTTGTGTTGTAGCAGATTTAAGACCTGCCTGAGCATGATGTCCGGTTTTCTTCAGGTGCTTTGTCAGGGGAAAAAGGAGAAGGGAATAGATCCTTGACTTTTACTTATTCATAAAATTGGTTGAATCAAACCAGTTGAGCTATGAAACCCAGCTAAAAAGCCAATCTGAACAGCTTGCTGAAAACTTGAACCTGCTCCAGTCTGAGCTGGCTCTGGGATTAAAATCCATTCAGCTGACTAAAATAAAATTTGAAAAATGTATGCTTCTGCCATTCTGACTCTTGGCTTGTGACCAGAATTGTGAAAAGGATGTGCCAAAACATTGCATATTCACAGAGTATTTCCTGCATGACCAGAGCTGTGAAGCACTGGAATTCACTCATGGTTTCCAGTGAGATATCCAAATGGGAGACATTTGGATAAATTTAATTTGTGATGGCCTTTATGCATTTTCCCATCACTGAAGTGAAGAAAAATTAATTAAACTTTCTACAAGGCTATGCTCCAAAATGTGTGGAGATTAGTGTGGAAAGTAACGATGTAAAAAGAAAATCTTCAACTAGTGTCTGCAGGACACTGCTGTTTTGATAGTTCTTTTGTTGGTGTTTGTTTTAGGGGAGAAGGGTTGAAAAAAAATTAGGGAAACAAGACCACATAATTTGCTTCAGTTTCCGTTTGTGATTCTGCCATATAAAGAGTAACACAGGCTTGTGCTCACCATCCAAGTAGATGTGACACTTGGGGACATGGTTTAGTGGTGGGGCTGACAGCGCTGGGTCAATAGCTGGACTCAGTAATTATACAGGTCTTTTCCAAACTTGATGATTCCACAATTCTACTATAAAATATCTGAATGTGTCAACCCAACTGCCTGCAAGGTTTTTATCAACTAGGTAACTCCTGCATTTTTCCTTGAGAAAAAATAGCAAATAATAGTGATTAATGATCTTTCTTTTTTTATAATACTGACCTGAGAAGGAGAATTGCTTTGAAAGTGTAGTGGAAACCTGGCTTTACTGAAAGCTATTTGTTTATTTTCTGCATAGCGATTGAAGTAATCTTTAATGGTTGCCCTGGATTTTGAAAGATCAATGGAACTTTTCATGATAAACAACTTAGTTATTGTGAAAAATAGAGAATCAAAAGTTAGTTTTCTCCTCAGTCTACCCAGCCTTATCCCTCTAGTCTTGGGAATTACTAATAATAGTTCAGGAAAAAGGAGTACTATACTGCTACCTTGGAGATCTTGTCTATCAGCAAAATAAGCTGTTGTGGTGGGAAAATATGGTAGTTTTCTCCTCCAGCAAGAGAACAGATAGCTGTAAACAGAAAGTAATAACTCAGAGTGGCCAGTGCATGCCAGGAGGTTTTCATTAGTTTAATCACTTCCATCAGAGGTAGAATCCAACTTCTAGTTGACATGCGCTGGAGACATGATGCTAAATACCCTAGCAGTCCTCACACGCATCTCCCATCCTCATGCCCGCTTCCCAAAACTCTGAGTACAGACAGAGGAGAGACAGATTTTCAGAGAAGGTCCAGGAGATGTTAATTTCCTTGTGGAAATCTTTGGAAACACCTATGAAAGAAGTGTCAGTATTCAGCTGGATTCTGATTCACTCCTACAGGACAAAGAAACAGGACAGTGACAAAATGGTGAAGGTTTGACAAAAAATAGTAAATGAAGTAGCATCTCTAGAGGAATAAATGACCAAATTACTGATGGTGAACTGAAACCTCTGAACCACACCCGGAAACCATTGATCACTTCTGTTTTGGGGGCTGGTTATTTCCCTGACATAACACACCAACTCTCATTGGAATGGGCAATAAGAGATTGTAGCATCATTCAGCTGAGACTGGATGTGACTTGCTGGGTATAGAAATGTGCTAGAGCAATTAAGAAATCACAGCCTGGTTTTTACATACTCTGTATAGATATATTAATGTAGTTTAATGACCAGGATAAGTATTACTATCTCTTTTACAGAGACGTCTTTTGTTTCTAAAACCTTGGGAGATTTGTTAGAAGTTTGTTACGCAAGAATGCCAGGTTTCCACCTTTGCTGAGAAAGAGTCTGGCTACAAGAATCAATGAGTGAAGAGAAAGAATGTAGTGGCCCCATTTACTGAGTTATTGCAAAAAAGTTGCTATAAAGGAGACTTGGACAAAAATGTGCATTTGGCAATTCAGAGAGGCAGATATGAAAGCCTTTTTTGTTGGCATTGAAACGCTCAGAGTGGGAAAACAAAGATGTACTGCACACACTGGATCCCAGATTCATCCTGCAATGTCTTAATACTTTAACTGAAAGTTTAATACAAGGATTTTAATACTTTAACTGAAGTGACTGCTTGGTTTTGGAATTAATCTTCATATCTCCATCAAAAGTGGAGAGGGAGGGTGTTCAGACCTGAACCATCATCAATGTTTGCCTCCCTCCAGTGATCAGGAAGTCTGGGACTGATCTGAGCATTGCAATTTGGAAAATGATCCATATATACATTGAGCAAGTGAATCATATGATATGATAACATCTTTATTTATAAGTGAGGAAGCTGTGTTTTCTTCCTATGTTTTGTAGCTCTGGAACTCATAAGTGTTTAAGTATTACTGGATATATTTAGTCATTGAGTTGGGATTTGGCTAATATTGAATGAAGCAGTTTGTACTGATTAGTAGAAATTAATTATCATTGTAATTAGCCTGCTGTAATAGTCTGTTAGTGGGCTAGCAGGGCTTGAATGACTGTACTCATAGGTTAATGTAGGGAAAACTGCTCCAATTCCAAAACTCTACACTACTGTTTATATATATGTATAATGTATATATTGACCTGCTGGTCACTAGAAACATCTTTGTGCTGCTGAAGACACCACAGTCATGAGCTCCTGATCTCAAACCTTTCAAACTTCAGTCTAAAGGGAATTGAGATGAGGTTTATTTGGCCCTGCCTGTTTCCACTAGAAATCTTTTGTAAAGGTTTGTTCTGCTGTTGGTTAGAAATCTCCTTCTCATTTCCTGCTTAAATTTATTCATGACTGTTCAAAATATATCTGTTCCTGGAAACCATGCACGTCGCTTTCTGGACCTGATGCATTTCCCATCACAGTCAATGTGTGTCTTTCCATCAGCTTCAGTAATCTGAATCAAGCTGGCCTCAAACCAGATCAAAATTGATGAGTGGGAAAGGCACAGGGTTCTGTCTAGGTTTGAATCTGTGGATAGGAGGGGTTTGTGGACTTTTTCCTACAAGTCATCATAGCACACCTCTAACATGTATCCTCTTTCTCCTGTGCCTGCAGGTCCGCAGTGTGCTCTGCCATTTGGCGCCTCAGCAGTTGCCAATGGGGCTGTACTTTGTGAAAATGTCCCTGGGCAAGCTCCAAGCATCCAGCAGTGCCAGCTCCTGTGTCGCCATGGCTTCCACAGTGCCACTCCCAACACCTCATCCCAGTGTGACACGCAGCAGCGGCGCTGGGTCTCGGCTGCCCCTCTGCTCCAGGCCTGCCAGAGTATGTCTGATCTGATCTGATCTGATCTGCTGGGGCTTGGGGAGGGCTCAGAACAGTGTAAACAGTACAAAAATCAGCTTTTATCACAGAACTACTGTGTGAATAACACCCACAGTTATAGGGGAGTTGCTAAGCTGAGGTGCAGGAGATGAGTCCTGTCTTCTGCCATCTTCACCTCTGGCTCTTGGCTGGCCCCTGTGCCAGAAACTGTCCCTCTTGCCTGTAATAATAGAGCTATAAATAGCTATTCAATCTATATGCAGATTTTTCTTGTTAGTTAAAAGATGTTGGCACCGTAAGTGATTCTGATGGAACTACTTAGTCCTGGGAGAACAGATGAGCGCCAGATGTTTGAATTTGGCAGAGCTTGACTGTTTCTTTGCATAATCAAGTCACTGTTACTTCTGCATCTTTTTTTGCAGCAGTCTGTTCTTAAGGATTATTGTATTTGTTGGCTGACTTCTGGTATTTTTCAAACCATTTTGCTTTCAAGAAAAAATGACACTTTAAATCTTGGAAGACTTGGATGTCCATTCAGAGCTCATGTAATTGGATATTAATGTTGGCCTTTTCAATTACTTTAAAAAAGAGATACATTCTGATCAAAATGGCAATTTGTAGCAGTGCTGAACTTTGAGAAATGCGGGTCTTCCTGCCAAGTTTGGAGCTACTTTTCATTTCCAGAATAGGTTACGCACATTAATCAATCTTCAGGATGGGTTAAACTCTTCTATTTCAAATGCAAATATTTTTAAACTTTAAATTTCAGACTGAAACTTTTGTCTGTCTGTGATTGTGCTTGTTAGGTTTTTGTAGCATGTTATGAAATAACTTCCATGTTTCCCTGATGGCAGTGGAATATCTTTGTAAGGAGAGAGGGGAGTGTGTGTCAATCTGCTATAAAGTTTACTGTAAGCCAAGGACTTCCCCCAATAATTTGTGTTTGGAATAGAGCATGGTTTTAAGGAGAGAGAAAAAATTCCCAACACATCAGAAAGCAATTGAATAAGCTTCACAATAATGGCAAATTCACCAAAACACTTAGTAATTTGTTCCAATGGATAATTACCCTCACTCTCAAAAACCATATTTCCTGTTCTTTATGTATACATCTAGAGACTGTGGTTAAATCAGCTCTTTAAATACACTCTGAAAAACTAAGCAGAGAGAGGGCTTTGTGCCTTGCAGGAAGAAGCAGGTTTCTGTATCCTCTGGTCCTTTCCACCATTCTGTTTGGAATGCTTCCAGCACTGTCCAGGCTTTCCCATGCTTGTTTTTGGGGTGAGGGCTGAGGAATTGTGCTCCAGCAGTGTCACTTGTATGTGACGCAGTGAGAGTCTGCAGAGGAGCTGAATGAGGGAGAGCTCTGCTGCTTGTCCAGGCTGGTGGGATAAGAGCCAGCTCCATTTGGAGCTGGAATGACAGTACGACTGTTGTGCTGAACCTGAGATAACAAACTCTCCATGAAGCCTGGGATTAGAGTTACTCCAGGGGAGACAAGATATTTGCATCTTTTTTTTCTTGCTACAAGCTGATTAAAGAGATTTTTATTTTGTGACTGATGAGCTCACAGATTTGTCACCAATTTGTGTTATTAGCATCCCTTAGGTTTGCTATCAAAAATTCAGAAAGCTCTTGTAGATATCCATGGCAACACCATTATTCTGCAAATTTATTCTCTCCTGAAACTTATTCCTAGTTAGTTTGACAAGCTGGGTTTCCAAAAGCCCATTTACATTAGTATTAATTGCTTGCACCATTTAATTCCTTTTTTAATAGAAGTGTTTTCATGATTGCATGTAAGAAAAGTGAAAATCGACAGGTCAATAATTCTTGTCTTTCTGTTTCTTTTCTAAGTATTGGCATAATGTCAGCTTTCATGTAGTTCTCTGGAAGTTCCTATTTGCTAAGGCTTATGAAAAATCATCAGTAGTGATCCAGATAGTCCTTATCCTTCTCTGAGTTAGTGCTCCAGTGTAAAATATCTCTTCATTATTGTCTAAGTGCATCACTTGGCTTTTTCTCTAATGCTTAACATATGTATATATCAAGCTTGTGTCTTGCTGCTTATTATTGACTACTGACAGCTCTACTTTCCCCTAAAAGCGGGGAGATGCTATTGATGCAACATGAGAACCTCAAATCAGTGTTGTCTTTTCTTAAAGTAACCCTGAAAGTCAGGTTCCTCATTAGTGAGGTTACTAAATACCCTTTCTGCTTCATTTTTAGAGCTCCAATTATTTCAGACAGTCCAAGCTCAAACACACTTTCAACTACTCCTGCCTCCTGAGAAGACATGTAGTTCTGACTACTCTGGATTACTCCAGGCATTCCAGATATTTATTTTAGATGAGTTGAAGGCTCATGGTTTATGTCACCTCCAGGTAATTTAAATTCCTTGTCCTCCATTGTTGGTGGATTTTGTTTGTTTTGTTTGTTTTTGTTTTCTTTGGTTGGATTTTGTTTTGTATTAAAAAGAAAAAAAAGTGAAACACAGCATCGACCTTTACCTGTTTAAGAGAGCTGGAAAAATGTAATATGCCATGAAATTTGTCAGGATTGGCAGCACCCTCATATGGATGAGTGGGAAAAAAAGAGGTTTAGTCTCACACCACATCAGCAGATCAGCTTAGTTCCAGCCATAAAAATCATATCACATGAGCCCAATATTTATTAAAAATTTGTCTCAGAGGAAGAGAATATTTTGACTATTCTCACAGTGAGTATATGACTTGCTAAAATTATATTTCCTTGCTTCTGTTTTCACAGCCCCTTTTGACAGTGTTACTTTTGAGCATAGTACAGTGCAAATGAATAGGGCAAGAACCAGAAAGCAGAAAGCGCTCAGGCTGACTAACTGTGGTTTCACTTAATTCTGAATTTGAGGTAAATGCATTTGGAAAAACTGGCTCAGTTTCTGTCTGTGATGATTCCACTGTCTATGTCGAATGCCTGAGTGTGGATCGCCTGGGAGTGAACATCACATGGAGGACTCAGCTGGAAAACATCCCGACAGTTTCCCTCCCTGACTTACATGATATTGGTAAGTTTTTCTTTCTCTGATATTTCTGTGGATTAAACCTAATTTGCTTTTAAATGTTTTGCTTCTCTGTCTTTATAACCCTGGTGTGGTATATTTGAGCTGTTGGTGTTGATTATTTCCCTTTTCAGGCTGTGACTGCACAGTGGAAAGAAGCTATAATTGAATGTTTCTTTCAGATAGGACTGCCTCTCCCAGCTGCCTTTACTGGGATTGAAAATTACTTTATCGGGCATGAGCTGAACTGTCCCAGATGTTAATTTCCATTGGGCAAGTCCTCCGTGGTGGAAAAGTGTTTCTATTGTAGTCAGAGAAACACAGTTCACACATTGTGAAAAACTTAACTAATTTCTTCCAGGTTCTTTTTTTTTTTCTTTTCCCTCTTTTTCTATTAGTTGCATTGCCTTTGACACTAAAGAATGATCCTAACATCTGAAGTCCTGGAGCAACTATGTGGAGACCACTGACTGGCAGATCTTTGCTGTGGTTTCCATGAGAGTTAGGGATGGTGCAAGGAACTTCTTTCAAATCAGTCAGTGTTTTCCTTCAAAATAAAAGATATTAAAAATATATACCAAGTTCAAATGCCCTCTGTGGGCCTATCAGGAATTGTGGCCTGTATCAAGAGTAATGTGGTCAGCAGGACCAGGGCAGTCGTTGTCCCCCCTACTCACTGTGGTGAGGCCAAACCTCAAATCCTGTGTTCATTTTTGGACCCCTCACTTCAAAAAGGACATTGAGGTTCTAGAGCATGTCCAGAGAAGGGCAGTGGTGCTGGGGAAGAGTCTGGAGCTCAAGTCTGATGAGGAGCAATTGAGGGAGCTGGGGCTGTTTAGCCCGGAGAAAAGGGGAGACCTCTCTACAACTGCCTGAAAGAAGGTGGGGGTCAATCTCTTCTCGTAGGTCTCAAGTGACAGGACAAGAGGAAATAGTTGTCAAGTTGTCCCAGGTGAGGTTCAGATTAGAAATTAGAAATTTTTTCACTGAGCGAGTGGTTAGGCATTAGAATAAAGTGGCCAGGGAGGTGGTGGGGTCACTGTTCCTGGAAACGTTCAAGAGGCATGAACATTTGACTGGATGAGTCACTTGAGGATATCATTTAAGGGTGATTATGGTGCTGCGGGGTTGGTGGTTGGACTAGATTGTCTTGAAGGTCTCTCCCAACCCTGGTGATTCTGTGTGACCTTTTCTCCAGTTTTACTGCTTTGGAATGGTGTTCCCAGCACTAAACAGAAATAGCTCTGTCTTCACGTGTCCTTCCTTCTTATTTTGGGGCTTGGAGATATGTCCTACAGCAATTTTTGCTTGATCAGAACTGAATTCAAAATCCTTCAGGACACAGATGGCAGCTGCAGTGGTCCTGTAGTGCCTGGCTCTGCAGTCTGATATTGTTCACATCCACCCAGTTGTTCCATATTCTCAGGGAAACACAAAACACAGAATGATAGAATGGTTTGGCTTCGAAGGGACTTTAAAGGTCATCTAGTCCAACACCCCTGCCATGGGCAGGGACATCGTCAACTCAGGTTCCTGAGAGTCCCTTCCAATTTGACCTTGAACATTTCCAGGGGTGGGGCATCTACTGCCTCTCTGGGCAACTTGGTCAAGTGTTTCACCACCCTCATTGTAAAATACTTCTTCCTTATAGCTAATCTAAATGATATTTAATCTGAATTATATCTTATCTAATATTCTTTTGCCCCTGTGAATATTTGAGCTGTTTACAGAAAGTGAATCAAAGTATAATTGTGTTTGGTTTTATATTCAACTTTTCTTTTGAAAGTGTTCCTCTTTGAGGGCATTACCTCTTTGACCCTCTCCACACTGTAAATTCCTTGTAATACAAAAATAGCTTTTTGAGGGAATGATTGTATGGTTTCAGAAGAGACAGAGGAGAATCTGCTCTTTATGTACTCACAGCACCATCCCCTCCCATTATGTTCCAACTTCCATTACCTTCTAAGGCAGATTTGGGTCTTTCTGGTTTTGGTGGTTTTGGGTGTATTTATACAGAGTGAACAAAGTAAGACTATAATTTGATAGACACTGTACAGATTCATTATGGTCTGCTGTTTATTAACATGCTTATATTTCTGCATCTGCCTCTGTTTTTAACTTCATCAGTTTCTGTGTTCCATTCCCATATTGGAAATGTCTTTCATGCTATTTTGTTGTATTTTTTTCCCTTTTTAGAAAATGCGATTGTTGGGGAAAATCTCATTGGAGCATTTATAAAGGAGATTAAGGATGGTGGTTTTCTGCTGCATTTGGATTCCAAGCAGTTCCTAGCAGATTCTGTCATTGATTTTCCCCGGGATGAAGAGTTTGATCTGTCTCCACGTGTGCAGCTCGGATGTACAAGCGGGTTTCGAAGAATTTCATCTCCTGGGAAAGCAGGCCCTGATTCACAAGGATGCGGTATGTCTCATTTTTAGCTTTCCATTCTTAGACGTTGTCAGGAATCAGTATAAAGCTAAAATTAGAAAATCATCGGTGAACTTGTGTTCAAGGTTCATATTTTAAAGGTGTGAGGCACCAACGTGAATGGGAGAGATGGGAATTAGTGCTTTGCTCACTGTTCCTTCCTTGTGTTGAGCCAATGATTTGGAAATGGGCATCACGGCACTGACATGGTAAAGAAAGTTTTGTAGACTTTTTTGGGGATTATTTTAGATCTGTCCGGCAATAGGAAGTCATTCTGTAATGTACAGGATCCTTAATAAGAGGGTTTCACAAAGATAATGTAGCCAGAGCTTCAGATAATGATGCATTACCTGGAATAGAAAACTAGATGCAGAAATGAAAAAAGTCCTGAGATTGTGAATTCCTGGGCCAAGTCCAGCCAACTCAGATGGAGGCTTTTTTGATGCTGGCCAACACCCAGACCTAACTGCACTTCTGACCTCTTTTCTTCTTTCCTTCTGTTTAGTCTGGTTCCCTGGAACAGGCTGTCTTTCTGCTCACATCCTGCTTAGGGCTGCCAAACCTGCCTTTTCCACAGCTCCCCGTGGCTGTGCCAGCCTGTCCTTGGTACCAGGTCATGCTGCCAAAGGGCCTTTGCCTTAACAGCCCCACTCTTGTTTCTGTCAACACCAACCTTCCTTCAGTTCCTGATTGGTCTTGTTGGTCCATGTCTCATTTATGCCAGTTTGCAATGTATTCATTCTATCTAGCCTTTTTTTATCAAGGGAACAGAGGAGAGATGTACCACTTGTAGGTATAAGATAACAGAAGCAGGTATTGGGTAAGTTTTCCAACGTTGGGAAAATTTTCACATATTCATCACTTCATCTCTATGAAGCAAACCAGAAAATATGGAAAAAAATTATCTCCCTGCTTGGTGTGGTGTTCCTCTTTAAGTTCAGAGAGTTTCCTAATGCCTGGGTGAGGTAATCAAGTGACGAACCACTTTTGAACTGCTGCAGTTTCTAGCCTGGACCTTTAAGGGTAAATTGACTGCAGGTTCAGTTCATCTCTACAGTCTGAAACACTTCAGGGTTATTTAAATACATGCAGAAAAAAATATTAATTCCTCCTGAGTCCAGAGTCCATAACAACTTGCAGCTACTTAAAAAGATGTAGTGTTGTATTGCTTAAAGGCATCATTATTTTTTAAGTAGAATCCATCACTTAGAGCAGAACTTACAAAGAATTGGATCTTTCTGCCAAGTGCTGCCTGCCAGGCATAAAGGCCCCTAGGAAGCAGTGAATTAACTTGCCTTGTGAGTTAATTCATACATATTTGAACCAGCTAGCTGTGGAAAATGTCACTCAGTAAAGCAGACATCATGGAGATGTGGAAAGGAGACGGTTTCTGCTCCAGCTTTTGACAGAGATTTCGTACTCTGAGCTGTCATGGTGTACCTGCTGCTGGACACTGGTTTGTGTAGCAGGACTGCGTATTTTATTCTGAACAGGGAACTTAGGAATTCAGGTTCTGGTTCCTCTAATATATGCATAAATATATGGATATATGTATGAATATGTGCTGGTCATTCATCCTGTCTGGGTCTGTTTCTCTACTAATAATAGGGACTATTAGTAGAAGTATCACCTGTGACTACAGAAACCAAAGTTGTGTGAGGGTGGCAGAGATTCTGTATTCTCTCCTCTTTCCTGTTACAACTTGTTCTTGAAATGCAAATTGTGTTTTCAGATCCTGATCTTTTTGATTTATTTGGTTTTTCTTCACTGTCAATGCCATTTGCTTTTCCTTCGGGAAGGGTGGCCGGCTCAGTAGGGACAGGTGTCTGGTGCTCTCAGTAAGCTTAATATTTTCATTTAGAAACATGAAACTTACATGAATCTGCATCTTCAACTCTCTTACTGTCCTTACAGCCATCTGCTTATTTAGGTTTGCATCTATTGTAGCTTTTTTTTCATGTTTTCCTGACTGTAAAATGGGTAATATTTATTATGTATTAGTTTTTCTTATGTGACATTTTTTCTTAGTCTTAGTCTTACACCGAGATATGTTATGTCACAGGTATCTATGAATAGAATTCCTTAAGAGTTGGATCTAACAGTTTTATTTTATCTAAATTTTAATAGGAAAAAAAGGCACTTTCTTTGCTAAGGTATGAGTCAAAATGAAGAGAGTTGGAAACTGCCAAGGAGGACCTTGGGAACATAACCCTTCTCCCCCATTTATTTCAGGAGAAAACTTGAAGCCTGTTTTTAAATTAGCTTTCTTTTATTATACATTTTGATGCTGGTTCTCCGTATTGTTTAAAATGCTTGACAATTCTATCAGAGTTGCATTGAGCATAACATAACCCAAACGAAAGGGTGGGCTAGATTTATAGCTGCCTGGCAGCTCAAGACTTCATTTCTAATAATCTAGATCAAGAATCTGATATCCCAAAGTTTTCCAGTACCCCTGGAGGGAAAAAGGAGCAGTGGAAGTGTCGGGCAATGGTGAGTTGTGACGGTTTTTGAGCTTGCCCAGTGTAGTGAGAGCTGAGGCTCCTGCAAAGAGTGGTATCCCTGTGGAATCACTTCAGTGAGTTGCTCCTTACCCTGTATTTTGCAACTTATTCCCCTGGTACACAGAAGCCAGAGTCAGGTAGGAAGTGGGAGCAGGTTACAGATTTCATGTGCAGGAGCAAGGGGTTAAATTTGTTTGGGGCTTTTTTTTTTTGTTATTTTTGGGGTGGTTTTTTTGGTTGTTTTTTTTTTTTTTTTTTGGTATTTTAATTTAATTTTTTCTGGTTAAGGGTTACAAAGTGTGGTCCCAGTGGTAACATTTAGCTCTTGAGATTTTGGTTGAAAGCTGTTCTCTAGTTTCTTATGTTGTTAAAATGTATTAATGCTTGAAAGAAGTACAATATGGTGGTTTGTCTCCCTCGTAAGGTCAAACCGAACCTCTATGTGATTGTGTCAGTGTGGCCTGTAGCTGAAATGATGGGTCCCTCCAAGAGTTATAGAGTCTAGAAAATGTGATTCTGCACCAACATTTTTTACTGTTCTTTGTGCCCTTCTGTCAATCCAATGTATGAAACAAAAGGCAATTTTTCTTGCTTAAAATATAATAGGAGACACAGATGTTTCTTTCACATTGTGACTAAAACTAAAAAAACAGGAGAATGCTTTGAAAAGCTTAATTTGTTTCTTTTTAAACTTTAATTGCTTAATTAGTCTCCTCATTCATTGCATTTTGTCTTCAATTTAGGCATGGATTGCTCATTTCACTTTAATTTCTGCTGTTGTTCAATGAGTATTATGCTTTTTGCATGTGTTGGGAAACTGTCTTTAAAATGTATCAGACACTTATGTGTATGAAGTAATGTGCTTTTGAAAGGACAATTCTGACTGATCCAGGATTTTTTACATTCTGTAATTGATTTTAGATATGTGTTTTACCCAGAGTAATTGCCTTGATGCATACTTGGAGGAAAATTTCAATCTCACAGTTGTATTATCCCAGACCTTCCCACTGGACTATTTGATGAATGAAGGAAGATATGATAATTTTTCTACTAGCTGTCTTTTTAGTCTATTATAATTTAGGTGCTCCCATGAGTTCAATTAATTTACATTTGGGTGTTTTGGCCAGAACAGCAATTCATCATATGGGTTGTAGTGAGAATGGCCAATATTCCATTACTGTTCCTCTCTCGTGGAAGCTTAAACTTCTGTCAAGATGCAGGGCAAGAACAGAAATAAAGTTTTGCACCTTGTCAAAGTCCCAAAATATACATTTGATAGTGTTTTGAAGGAAATCTACATCTGGAAAGCAGCTGTGAAATAACAAGCAGAGGTATTGTCCTGCAAATACGTCTGTGACTCTTCTGCTTTAATGTTCATTTGAATGCTCTGGAGGGAAAGACAGTATTCCATGACATCCCAGAAGACAAAGAATTTTCTTTGTAAAATGCAACAGGTCAGCTGGAAATATTGCTCCTGATTGTTTTGAAAATTATATATACACGAACTGAGAACATCGCTAAGAACATATTTTTGTTTTCTGTTGGGGTTGTCATGTGCACAACTAGTGACTTTTAATCCAGCCATTACTGTTTAGTTTGGAAGTGCTTAACAAAAATTTCTTCAGCAGGAATTTTGAATGAAAGTGTTACCATATGGTGGATTTCTGTATGATGGTTTTGGAGTTTCTGCTCCTCACAGCCTTCCTGTTTCTGTTTGTAGTGTTAGAAGTTACTCTTTTTCTAGCTTGTGTTCCTTTGTTTTCTTTCACAACTTATCCACCTGCATTATCTTATTACAAATGGATTTGACAGTTGGAAATCAGGCCTGGACTTGGCCTTTCCAAAGAGCTTCGTGTGCATTCAAGAACAAGTTTAGGGTGATCTGAGAAAACAGATCACAGCCTACATTCCTGTCACTGATGAGTTTAATGATCACTTAAGGAGTGTTTACTTTGTTATACTTAGAAATACATATATTAAGAGCTTGAAGCCTATGGGAAATCTATCAGCATTGTGTATATATACACACACATATACACCCACACATATGTGTGCAAATGCCAGAACTGGTTGAATTCCAAACGACTAATGAGGTGATTGTTCTCTTTGCAGTTGTTTGTCCTCCGGGCAGTTATTTCCAGGACGATGAATGCATTCCCTGCCCTCTTGGCTACTATCAGTATCAGACAGGACATTCCTTCTGTATCAAGTGTCCTGTGGGCAAAACTACCAACTCCTATGGGGCAATCAGTGCTGATCACTGTAAGTCGAACTCATTTTTTCCATATCCTTTATATTCTGGCTTCAAATAACAAATTATTTTTTTTTTATTCATTTCTGAGTTAAAAAAAAAAGAAAAAAAAGAATCCTCCCTTTGGGGGTTTTTGGATGGATATGATCCCTTCTGCATACATTCAAAAGCATTTTTCCAAGTACAAACTGTCTGGTGTTTTGACCAAAAATGCGTGAGAAACAAGTGGTCAGTCTCATCCAGGATGTTGTGGTTCCTCTAGACGTGTTCATTGTCCTCAGGAATGATATCTGGGTGTTCAGTATCAGTAAGAAACTTCTTATGCAGTTCATTTATTGTCACTTTCATGAACACTAAAATAATCTTGTTTTGTACAGCTCTTTCCCCTGCAAATACAAACACTTCTCACAAAGCAATTATTGAAATGTTCACTAAAACTGGTGAATTCGGCTTAAATTATTTGTTTTTTTCATGCAGCTCTGTACAGAAAGTCAGTTATTAGGTCCAAATTCAGTTTTGCCTACAGAATTATCTTATATAAAAATAAGATAAAAATAAGAGTACCAAGAATGGGCTTCTTGGGAGTGTCATTGAGTATATGGTCTACTTCATTCTCTTTCAACCTATTTGCTCTCTTAGGTAGGATAAACCCCCTATTTTTATTGTAATGTATCCTAACATCAATTAGCTTTTTCCTGTAGTTGTCATTCTTCTTTTCTGTGTGTGTTTCCTGGGTAGGTATTGGACTTGTGTCCTTAAAAGTTTGCTCCTTAGGGTTTAAAAACTTGCACTTGCAATTTTCTTTACTAAACCTGCTTCCTGCCTGGTTTCGCTTTACCTTTGTGCTGCACCTCAGTGCCAGCCCTCTCCAAAAGGCAAGTTACACATTACCTTGCTACTTTCTTTCATTCCCTGATGTCTCCTTGCAGAGTCTGAAGAGTTTTTCTGAATTAATTGGTGTGATAGCTCTTCTCATTGCTCACAACGTTCCACAGATCCACTGCAGCAGGCATTGTATGAAAATAGAGTTCCTCCTCAGTATTTTGCTTTACAGTACTGGAAATACATCAACAGAGATTTGATGCATGACAGAGAATCCGAAAAATGTTTGAAACACAAACTGAAGTAGCAACAAAGCAGTGAGACTACCATACTTTAGAGCATGAAACTCCATGCAAATCATAGCTTAATTTTCAGTGAATTCTCTGCTGTGCTAAGGGGACTTTTGTCCTACAGCATTGAAACATTGTCTTACTGCATTGACAGGACCAGTGGCTGCACAGGAGGTTCCCTCTGAACATCAGAAAATGTTTTTACATTGTGAGGACAACCAAGCACTGTCTCAGGTTGCCCAGGGAGGCTGTGGACTCCTTGGAGATGAGTAAAACCCATCTGGAGATGGTTGTGGGCAGCCCAAGTGGCCCCTGCCTGAGCAGGGGGCTCTGACCTTACGACCTCCAGAGGTCCTGTCCAGCCTCTGCCATTCTGTGAAACCCAGTGGCAGCATTATCAAAGCGCCTTTTTTCCTTCCCTTGCTCCCTTGTAACAGGTGTCACATCCTGCCAGAGCAACGAGCAGGGCCTGCAGTGTGATGGAAGTGGCCAGTACAGACCTTCCCAGCAAGACCCTGACACCAAGAAATCCTTCTGTGTCAACAGCTTTGGAGCAGCACTGGACTGGACAGAAACAGAGGATCTCCTTACAGATGACCAGTGCTTGGGTAAGTGACAGAAGGATATTTTGGATATGTTTTGACCCCACATAGGTGAAACCTCTTTATCAAGAGATTAATCACTCCACAGCTTATGGATTCACTGCCCCATAGTTATTCACTTTCCCATACTTGTGCCCTCTGCCTAAAGCCACATTCCTCCTTAGTTTTGCATTTCTTGACTACACTGGGGAAGTTATTTCTGGTAAGGGAAGAGAGAGAAGCAGGTTTTCTGCACTCTCAGGTGGCTGCCATCTTTTGATGTGTGCTGATCTCATGCTCTCTGCTTTGAAACCCAAAAGAGTAATGAGAGGGTTAATGAGAAAGGAGCAGAATTATTAATTTCTTTGTAAAATTATCCCTCATCAGTGTATTCATGGGAAATAGACTATTTTCAGTGATGACCTCACAGCCACAACATAACATCACCCTCTGGGCCCCTGCTGTAAGTTATCTGACTTGGGGAACACATCCTGGCAGGCTGGGGGAGGTTACTTCTGCTTGAACACAGCTGTGAAATGCTGGTTCTCAAGGATGAAAAACTTGAAAAAACAAAGCAAGTCATCTATCAAACAGTCCCCAGCCCTGCCTGCAGTAAGATCTAATTACTCCTCTCAGCCTCAAAGCTTTTGCTTTTTCCCAGAAGTTTTTATATGCTCATCATATGATTGGTATTGAATTTAATGGAATATTCTGTTTAGAAACTGATGTCACGGTGTGCTTTGAATTAGACAATGTCTTTTGACAAGTGTGATCAGTGGAAGGAGTGTGAAATGAAAGTCCTTGGTTGTGAAGAGGTTGCAAAACTATCTTCTCTTAAAATAGCTTTTTTTTTCCCACTAAGCAAAGTCACAGACTAATCATAGTTGTGAACTTCAGGTGAAAGCCTCTGTTGCCCTCAATCACAGGATAGCTGAGATGTTTCTCTGGGGAGAGGACTCAGGATCTCAATTCTGTTACCATGAATCTTTCTGCTTGGGAATTTCCGCCTCTCTCCAGGGTGGAGCAGTTGTAGACACCTGTACTTGTTTTTGTGGATCATGCTAGAGATATCACTACAAATATTTATGACTGTTGAAAATTCAAGGTTTAAAAAACCAGCAACAATATGTCATAGAATCATAGAATGGTTTGTGTAGGAAGGGACCTTAAAGACCATCTCATTCCAGCACCCTTGCCATGGGCAGGGATGCCACCTAAAAATCAGGTAGCTCAGGGCCCCATGAACACCTAAGAAATCCGTTTACTTGCTTGGGTTTTTAAATAATAATTTGCTGACTAATTTAATTATTTTTTCTTTTAAAGATCATGCTGCATTTCCAGAAATCATGGTGTGAAGTGAAACTGTTTATCTCTATTTTTACTTATCCCCCCCTGCCTCTGCTATTTCCCTTAACTGAATTCAGCACACAGCAAGGCAGTAGGGGCTGAAGGCTGATCTTGCTTTGACAACAGGCAGGCACTTGGGAAGGGTCACCAAAACCCAGCTGGTCTTTGGTTTTTGAGTCTTCAGACAGAAGAAGAATTGTCTTGCATGAATGCACAGGAATAAGCTGTAACAACCATTGCTCATTATTAGTGTTGTCTCTCTTGTTATATTTTAGGCCACTTAACATTTACACTTAACATCTATTACTTAACATTTATTATATGAGGGTTAGGACTGGGTGATCTTTAAGGGCCTTTCCAACCTAAACCATTCTATGATTCTGTGATTGCAGCAACAGAATGACCTAGAGCTTTACTCTAGTAATAAGTGAGATAGAGAATTTTTGCTCTGCAATAAGCCTGTTGAAATGATTATATGACTGCAATTTTTAAACCTTTCTTTGTAATTAAAAAACCACAATTTAAGAATTTAAAAAAAAGACAGCTTTTCTATTATTTTTTCAATGTTTTCAGTTTACTGTTTCATAATACTTTCTATCTTTTCTCCACTTTTCTCCCATATTATTGTATTGAATACATATTGTGTTCAATAATATTGTATTCAATAATATGGGAGAAAAATAGAGAAAAAATATTTTCTCTTGAGAATGGAGAGGTGGGATGAAACCAGAATTAGGGGGAAAAATCAGAAGAAAAGAAAAACATTTGAGAGTGTAATTTTTAAAATTTGAATATTGGAATAGAAATGAAGGCAGTTTTTAATGAGGCATCACTGCAAGTTTCAGATGCAGAAGGGATTCAACTTCATGCAGAAGTTAGCTAATGCTTGTATTTTGGTGCCCCGTGTTTCTAGGAAGGAAAAAACTTTCACTTCTGCTTGCACCATATTTCTTCCCTGTCCCCATCCAAGCTGGAGTGCAAGGATTTTCTTGTGCTAAGCATTTGGCAAACCCATGTGGGTTTCTTTCTGAGCAGAAATGATGGTTTTATCAAAAGCACCTGCTGACTCAGCCCTGACAGTAGTGGACATTTGCTTCTGATTTAACCCTGACTGTTTTTCTGTAAGAGTACAAATGATTATTTTAAGAACTTATCCCTGACTTTTATTTTGTGGTTTATCCAGACCTTTCAGGGAGAGAGGGCTGTGATGCTCCGGCTGGGCCTCTGTGCCTGTGAGCCCACGGGAAAGAAGGGCTGAGCTTCCAGCTCTTCCACGTGCAGATGTCTCCCACAGCTGGGATCACACCAGCACTCCTGCTTTTACCCTCTTTTAGGTCTAGGCCAGGTGTTGGCTGCAAGGAGCCCGAGGTTTGCCTTCACTTGGGTCCTTTAGAGAAGTTTGGTCACCAAGGGATGATGCTAAGTCACTATATTCTTCTCTTAATCACAGAATGTCTTGGGTTGGATGGGATCTTAAAGATCCTCTACTTCCAACTCCCCTGCCACGGGGAGGGATGATGTGCTGTGCTCACTCAAATGTTCTGGTGCATCAACCTGTGGACACACTGTGCCGAGCCTCAGCAGGGTGGTGGTGGCACTGGGTGTCCCTTCACCAGTCTGTAATCCTCTTCAGGGCACAGCCAGGGCCAAGCCCTCTGGAGCCTGGGTTAGATTCCTCACCCCATGTAGTGACCTTTGGGGTTTGCATCTCTAGACCCCATGAGCTTTTCCCGGTGTGTGAACAGTGCTGCTTGTCAGACTCCTCACACACAGGTGCAGTGGGTCCAGTGCAGAGGGAGCAGATAAAAGGGTTTGGTCAGTAAAGTGACAGTCAGGTGTGAAAAGTGGAATGTAGGAGTAATAAAGCAGCATGTAGGACAGACATACTACCTTGGATATAGCTCTGGGCCTGAAGTCGATGGAGATCAGGCTGTTGTGTTTCTGGAAACAAGTGATAAGGCTCCTGGGTTTCCTGTCTAACCAAGTGCTGTTGGAGCTGGCTCTTGTTTCTGTGGCTGTTTTGTAGAAAGTTGGTTCCCCCTTTGACTCAATAGTTGGTTCAATGCCATGAACAAGTAATGAGAGATGGCAGGTCTGCTGCTGGAAGAGAAGCCTCACTGGAAAGTAAAATCCCAGCCCACTCCTGGCTAACTGATTTTTAAAACATCTTGTGACACTTTTTTTTCAAAGCAGAAATTCTACTCTCATGCCAGCTGTCTCCTGCATTATCTGTGAGGTTATTGTACATCAGTTAATGAGCAGACCTCTCTCCCCACAGAATTCTTCAATTTCTACCTAAAGTCTGTGTCTGTTTGCAGCGTCGGAACTGATAATACTACCTGGTTGGGTCTTTTTTTTCTTTTTTTAGTGCTAAGAAACTTTGAAAGAATTCCTGCCTCCAGCCTGATTTATGGATCAGAAGAAGCTCAAATTCTTCAGTCTCAGTCATTTGGTGGAGACCTGCGAAGTACATATTTTCAGTGCATTTCAGGTGAGAAAACTGAGAAAAGCTGGAGAGATAACACTGACCATAATGGAAAATAATAATCTTTTTATATGATGAGTTTATAGTTAAGTTCATAGATGAACTATTATGTTCTGCAGTTCAGCACCAATTCACTGCAAGATATTTACAACTTTTGGTGACCTTGGTTCAGGGAAGAGATCGATGTTTCTTTCAGAAAGAAATGTTCTGACTTTACATACCACTTTAGACAAGTCATCTGACTTTAAGGCCGGTTGGTGTAGTTTGCAATACGGATGAGGACTGAGATTTAAACCAGGAAACATTCATCAGACTGTGCAGATGTGCAGACAAAAGAAGGATTAGGTGTTCAGGACATATGAAAACCAAGCTTTTACCTCTTCACAAATTACCTGATTGGCACATAAAATAGGAATAACCATCCTTGCTTATGTCAGAAGGCTATTATAAGGAGCACAGAGATATTCTTCTGCCAAGTCTTACAGTCTATATAATATGTTGCATCTGGTTTAAGTTGGTTCAGAAGCATCTCAAACCAAGAGGAATCACCACACTGCTTTCAGGGTGCTTTGTGTCAGTCTCACCTTGTGTCTTCTAAGGCTCAGGCTGAGAAGGGAGGCAGAGGGGATATGTTCAAAGTAAAACCACCCTGTCAATAATAACACAGATGTCCTTTGTAAGGCACATATCAAAATTCTGACAAATCAGAGGCTTTGTGTCACATACCATGGTCTAGCTGGAGCAATCACCTCTCCTGCTAAGAATTGAATATGTGAAGCCTTTTACGTTTTACTAGAATGATCTTCCTGCACCAGCTCATCCTGGGTGTATACTGTAAGATTTCTTGCACCTTCCCCTGCAAATGGAGACCTTCAAAAGCAAGACACTGAACTGAGAGAGCCTGAGAATGAACCTGGGGAGGAAATCATGCCCCTTTGCCAACCAATCTGATCCTGTGCTCATAGCTGTATTTTCTTTATAAGTTATGTAAATGGCAGCACTACTACAAAATATTACTGCTGGAGTGCTCATTGTGGGGTAAGGGTTGATCTTTCCCTCTCTTCATCTCTGTAAGGTCAGATAGCTCAGCTTGCACATCTGCTGATGTTTTGATCTAAGTTGGTTGATTTTATACTAAATACATTTGGAAAGTGTTTCACTTGTGCTAGGAGAAAAGCTGTGGGAGCAAGTTAATGGTGAATGTGTCAGGGCAGAAGGCTCTTCAGCCACTCCTAAATTTGGGGTGGATGGCTGTTTCTCCCTTACAATGGCCAGGAGATTGCTGCAGGGGCAGCCAACATGACTGAAGAATTTGATGCTTCCCTCCTTTCTATCACTCCGATATCTGTCACAACCTCTTTGCCATGGGGCTACTGTATCAGGCAGATTGATGTGCTGGCAAAGCGGTTCATGAGTGTCTCAGGCAAAATTGTCCAGCAGACTTGAAGTATTTGGTGGGTGTTTAGACCTGTCTCAGCTGTTTATGTTGTCACGTGATGAGCAACTTTTTGCATGAATTTAATTCAGTTTAAAATCCTTAACCCTCTACTAAAATAGTTGAGTACTAATGTTCATTTGGCTAATTAAATTCATGTGCTTGCAGCCTGATAGACATATGGAAATTTAGGTAAATGGCAGTAAGCAGTGGAATTCGTTGCAAACATTTTGCATGTGAAGTGCTAGGAAACCTAAAATTTCTTTCCTGTTTTTCAGGCTGTGAGAGAGAAGATTCCTGTGGCTTTGCCACTGTAGCTCCTGCTGGTACTGAAGTGCTCTGTGAGTTATACAGCGCTGCTGAAGTCAACTTCAACTGCACCACCTCTGGATTGGTAACAATGATCATATTTAAAAATATATGTTTATCATAGTGCTGTGTGTTCAGTGTAAGTAGACAAGATCACAGAACAAAGGCAGGCTGTTACCTGACCCCTTGGACAGTGCCCTTCCCTGTGGCAGTAATAAATCCCTGCAAGTTGGTAAAGAAACTACACCCAGATGTTTCCAAAAATGACATCTGAATACCTCAGTGTTTGGTTGAAACATCACACAGCACTGTTATTCCTGCAGATAGGATATCAGGTTGATTTAAAAAGAGGGTTAATCTGGATAGTCCAAACTAGAAGTAGTCAGGTTGGTAGTCAGATCACCTGAAACAATCATACTTTTTGAGTCACTTCCTCTAGCCCAGGGTTTGAACTGTGTGCTCTTTATCACTGTACTATTTTCCTATTCACTACTTGTAAACAGCAATGTGGCATTGAGGAGCTGAGATCTCAGTTTGATAGAGTAAATAGTCTGTATGAGATAGAATAAAAAATGTTCACATGGAGTTGTGCTATGATAACCTTTGTGTGTGCTCATTCCTCCACACGAGTTTCTTAATAAAGAAAATTAAGGAGAGGAAATCAATTAGATTGTATTTATTTGGCTTGCCTGTTTTCTCTCTCAGGTGCAAGGTGTCTTGGGGAACTCTGCTGCCACTAGCATCAGTGGCCTCAGCTGCTTGCTTCGTGTCAGGAACCCAGCGGGAGCTGCGCTGATGGTCTATTTGAAGAGAGGTACCAGATGTGAATCACTCACCTAAATCTGACTCTGTGCCCAAGCTGGTAGTTACTTCTGTAGAGGATCTTGACTAAATGTGGAGAGCATCTTTGTTTAAGAAGACACAACACTTTTTAAAGCTTAACGTTTAGTGACAGTCCAGAAACTTCAGCAAGTCTTCCCTTCATATTTTGTTCCCTCAAAATAAAGAATGCAGCTTTTGTAACCCATTTTGATGGCTTTTGCCAGCAACTAGTCCCATAAAACCTCAAATTCTTTCCAATATATTGTACTACTCTGTTCTGTTGTCTTATGATTTGTCTTTATTAAGCAGTTTATTTGAATATAGAAGGCATTATTAATGACCAGTTTGTACATAATTTAACAGTTCACATTACTTTTGTTCGTGAATTGTTCTAGTAATATACCAGCCAAGAAGTAAACTGCTCTCCATGAATCCCAAAACATGTCAGCTGAACTCATGAATGCATGAGATAAGTTTTATTTATTTATTTATTTATGGCCTGAGTGTGACTGATAGCACCACATCCATTGTGTGTCCAGCTTTAAGCCTCATGCCAAACTGGAAGCAAGATAACCAAATGCAGAATGCTGTAGGGTTTGAGTCAAAGCTCTCTTCTCTCACTGTTTTCTTTGTACTTCTATCCAAACCTCTGAGTCACTATTTATTAATATTAATAAATTAAGGATCTAAGTCTCACTTGAAAAAAAAGTCCCCAAAGCTTATTGCAATCAGTGTAATCTTGTTGATACCAGATCTACTCTAGTTTTCTACATCCAAAATTCTATGACTCTTGCCCTCCTAGTCAGCAGAAGCCTTAATTGCAGATGCAGTTATTCTGGCCACATTACACATTTTACTTTTTAAATGAGATAAATTTATTTCATTTTTATCTTGGTGTTGCTAACAGTGCTTGAAGGTGGAATATTGCCAACCTTATTGCATGCATCAATTTAGGAGCTCTTTGCTGGCCATACATTATGACCAGCTACTCAAGAATAATGTCACCAAACCATTTGGTGATCTTATCTTGCTTCTGAAACTCAAAGTCTAGAAAAGGACTTTTAAAACTGAGTTTTGATCATAAAACTTTCAACCAGCTCCAGTCTGCAGGCAATTCAGAAACATCCCATGAGCTCCTCTTGAGCTTCTTTCCCATTCTGTCTACCCAGGACAGGAATTTGCCTCCTCTGGACTCAAGGCCTTTGAGAGGACTGGCTTCCAGAACGTGCTGTCTGGCGTGTACCGCTCCGTGGTGCTCCCGGCAGCCGGCACATCCCAGACTGATGCTCAGCTGCTCTGCAGGCAGGAGTGCAGCCAGGACTCCTGCTGTGATGGATTCATCCTGAGCCAGCTCCCGCTGGATGGAGGTACCTCCTGACTGCACAGGAAAGAGTTCTGCTGTAGGAAGCCAATGCTAAATGAGTAGAAGTCATTGTTGGACACAGTACCCCCACCTTTGCATCGTACTGGTGTCAGCAGCCTGTCTCTGCATCACTGACACTTTTTTGGTGTTGTCAAGGGTTGAGTAATGCCCAAGACTTGATCTGTAGCAGTAAAGACCTGAGGTAGCAACCTGCTCTTGGAACAAAATGGACATTATGAAGGGATAAACCTGACAGAGTTTCAGCAGTGTTTGAGCAATGCTCTTTGGAACATGGTGTGACTCTTGGGGCTGTCCTGTGCAGGGCCAGAAATTGGACTCAGTGATCTCTGTGAGTCCCTTCCAACTCAGCCTATTCTCTATGTGTGTGTGACATCTCATGCTGGTGAGACAAATCATTCTGAAAACACCTCTCTCTGTACTCAGCACAGCTTGGTGGCCAGAAGCTGGCTCCTTTCAGCTGTTGCCGGAATTAAGAAGGTGCCTTCAGACAGAGTTCTTGGAGTGCAAATGAAAATCAGCTCCCTTTCAAGAGCAGGAAAAAAGGATACCAAACAAAATTATGTTATATTAGTGCATGCAGGAATGCTAAAATCTCCCAGGTCTGGGTGTCTAGCTAGGAGAGCAAGTGGGGGTGGGATGGATGGAGCCTGACAGAGGTGGGACTTTGGCAGAACCAGATTTTTGCCAGCAAGTTGAAGCACTTATGTCAGTGCTCACTTTTTGTAGTTTAAAGTTCACATGGTACTGACTTCCCCCTTGGAGATGCATTTCCTGTAGGAAATGTGAAGTTCTAAATGACATGCCTCAGGTATTTAAGACGAGATCTATCAACAGCCAGGAGTTGGACTTAAAGATTTTTGTGGGTCCCTTCCAATTCAGGATGTTCTATGGTTCTGTGAAATCCAGGCATGTGCTGGTGGCTGCTATGTGACAAGCACTTCTCCAGTTTGGAGTGGAAACTAATCCTAGATTTATGAAAATCTGTGAAAATCTGTCACAAATTCTCTGTGAAAATTGTCAAGAAGATATTTCCAGAAAATTTTTTTGTTTTGGCATCTCATATATTTTACATCAAAATATTCTAGATGATCTTGTGAAGTCGATTTCTCTATATATGTACCATCAGATTTTGGATTCTCTCTACTTGTGAGTGTAGAAGGTGAATGTTTAGAACTCTCTGTTTAGTTGGTCTGACCTATTTGGATCACTACTACAGTTCAGTACTACAGATCATTATCAACTGCATTACTTGGACTTAAGCATTTAAAAAAACAAAAAAGAAGGTAAAGGTAATATATTCAATATCTCCTGTACCCAGTCCATAAAAACAAACTAGAGAGGGCATTGCAAAACCTTAGAAATGCCTGAGCTGTGACAGCAAGTGCAAAGCAAGAGCTGAGTATTATATAGAAGTTATGGGAACAGATACCAGGACGTGTGGCCTTAAACTTGCTGGTACCCCAACTCACATCACAGTGCTGGGGGAGACTCAGGCTTGGGATGACTGAAATCAGGCACCAGTTCAGGAAGCCATTGCAGTAAAAATAGATAAGTGCTTTTTTTGGTTCAGAACCTGAGATTGTATGACCATCAAAGGATTGGATGTCTCTGTGGTGCTATAAAGTGCTGAGAACATTGTTGGGTATTATCAGATAATACTAATATTTTATTAGGTGATAATAGCATGTGCTTGAAATCTCTGAAAAACAGGCTACAAATGTTTAGTTTGGGTATGAGTAGCTAAGCTTAGCACTCCAATTTGAACATACGGCTCTGATTTGCCTATTTGGTTTTTTTTTTGGTACAGAATGGTATCTCTCTCAGTGACGCAGGTTCAGTTGGCACTTAAAGAAATTATTGGGGGTCTTGGGTGAAAAGCTCTGTGTAGGTGCAGAGCATTAGGGGAGTGATGCAGCTGTGTCTTTGCCTGCCCCTAGGTACCATTCTGTGCAGTTTGCTGAGCTCCCCAGACGTGCTGATCTGCAATGCCAAAGGCTGGAATCCAACACCAACCTCAGCCATGGGTGGGATGTGTAACGGTGTGAGCTATGACGAGAAGGAGAAGAGGTTTTCCTTCACCCTGGGAGGACAAGTGTTCAGTGGAAGTATGTCAATGAATTACCTCAATTTACATTAGTTCTCCTTAATTGTTGTATAGACTCTGCCTTATTCACCAGCCTGCTCTTGTACTGCAGTGCTTTTTTCAAGTTAATCCATATCACAAGAATTCTCTGACTGGATGCATTATTAGATAGATGGACCTCTCACATTCTGCCGCATGAACATTAATGGAAGTCGAGGCTGTGTTCAGTATGTCACTCTGCAATACTTCCAGCATTTAATTCAGGCAGATCCAAGCCAATAGTCTGAAAGAATGGTGAAGTCTGGAGCAAAGATAAAAAGGTAGCTGCTCAGATCTGCATGGTAAAAGCAATGATGGGAAATTCAGTAAAGTTTCTCATCCTGGACCCAGACTAGTCCCATGACACCTGGGACCTTCTTCCTTAGACTTTTATATTGTGATTAAGGTGATGCATAGTCTAGTGATGTTTTCTATGCCATTTCTGAGAATTTAAAAAATATCTGTTTAATTTAAACAGCTATTCTAACAAATTTTTTTTCTTTAATAGCTTCTCAGTTGGTGGAAGAGGCAGAAAGAAATTTCACTACCTTTCAGGAAGTTTACCTGTGGAGAGGTAAGTTGTCTCACAGAATTTCTTACAAAAACTTATGATGAACTGTAGGAAATGGCAGTTGTCTATTCTATAATGGAAGTGTCATTATCACTTCATTTTATTCTGTCCAAATTAAGACACAACTCAGAAGTCAATTTTGGCAGGGATGTATAGTCTGGAGTAATTCTTCTACTGTCAGTTTCATGAAATTTGGGTAAATTCTTGTGTCTGAGATGATGATTTATTACTTTTAATACCCTTGATGTCATACAGTCACCTGCCTTTGTCCCATCAGTGTCCAAGTACCATAGTAATTTGGCACTTTAAGCATAATCACATGGGTTATGTTAATTAGCACAATAACTGTATTTTTTTTCTTTCTGAATCTCACCATGTACATGGCAGGACCCGCACAAATGGTTTGTAATAATACTTTATAAGAGCACACAGTCTCCAGAGCACTGATGCTGAATGCAGAGTGATTGTGGATATGGCATTTACTTTTGTCATCCAAACAATGCATTTTGGTTTAGGTTTTCCCCAGAGCTATACAGAGATGGTTTTACTCAGTTTTGATTCAACATTAGCTAGAACTACCAAAGGAGTTATCCTAAGTGGTGCACTTTATATATTTGTTAAATTCTGGGGACTAGGGATTATCTTGTCTTGTGAAAGAAAGATAAAGGGAATTACTCTGCTCTCTGCTTCCTGTTTCATTCCAGACTCCGATATGGTCACCCGGATGAAAACTTCTGTGTGTGAGGCTGCTGCTTTGAAGACAGAAAATGATCTTGTGTTATCAGGTATTAGAGCAATAGCAGACAGAGAAGGCAGCAGAAGAGAGCAGAGAAGGGGTGCAGAATGTAACCAGAAAATATAATATATTGCTCTATATGTTCATAATGATATAGGTATTACAAAGTCCAGAGGATTTCTCTTAAGAAGAAAGTCTCATACAGGTTTTGAGAAAGATGTTCAAAATGTAGGCCTGGCTTTATGATTTTTACCTTCCCAGACCAGGCTGGAAATGAAAGTAATAAAATGTTCTGTGAAACTTGTTGTTTCAGACTTACTGAACTGGGGAGACACAGGAAATATTATTTGGCTGAGAAAAAAATTTTACATAAACCCAGGAATGAAATCCTTGGCCTGGGTACCTGGGCAACTTTACTGCTACTGACGGTATGGCTGGAAATATGATAGAGAAACCCAGGATGAAACTGCAATCACAAGAGTTTCTTCCATGCATGATGACAGTGAGGGACCTGTAAACTTCTCTTTGCTCCTTCGTTATTCCAGGGTTTGCTCTTGGTTATACTCAGTCACGTACAGGTCCAAAATAATTTGTAGGAAGTTACTGGGCCCTCAGCACCATAATCCTAAGAGAAAGTGAGCCGTGGATTTTGCTGAGGGCACCTTGGTTCATCTTTAATGAGCTGTAATCTTTGCTGAGGAGTCTTGATGAATG
Source organism: Ifrita kowaldi (assembly GCA_013398055.1). NCBI lineage: Eukaryota > Metazoa > Chordata > Aves > Passeriformes > Cinclosomatidae > Ifrita > Ifrita kowaldi. The sequence goes on along the minus strand of VZRS01014137.1, from coordinate 220,945 downwards.
TCTGAGGACATGATCTAATATGTGCAAAATCCTAAAAGGAAGTGAATTTCTGATTTTGCTTATGGAATCTGAAAGGAAGATAAACTAAACTAATTAAAAAACCTAAAAATGCCCATTTACCTAGCAGAGCTCCTATACAATTAGGGGTATTTTAAAGTTTGGACTTTAAAAGAGAGAGAGAAAAAATGCACTTAATACGGTGGGTGAAATTCTCTTGCATTTACCTGCTAAGGCATGAGTGCAACCCTCAGGGTTCTTCATTTACCTTGCTGGGGCTGATGATACCATTAAAACCTGCAGTTATGCAAGGAATGCAATTTTTACCTCCATCCCTAAGTCTTAGTCTTGACACCAGCTGTTTAAGAGAAACTGAAGGTTGAAGTTATGACTTGAAAGGTAACGGGAATTATAAGTTACCTTTTTTAAGAAGTCATGAATACCTATGGGAAATTGTCTGTAGAGCTATTATGACTTGATAATAATTTATAAAACACAGGGTAACACATCTTTCCTGGTTTCCAATAGAAAAGTCAAAGCTACAGTGCATTTCCAGCTTGTCAGTAGGTGCTTTGGCACTTCAACAGCAATCATCAGCATGTCTTTACTTTCCCTTGTTTTCATTATTGTCTGGTTGTTTCACTGCATGTAAGATCAACACGATGTCTCACAATGTTGCAACTGGGGATGAGACCTGCTGGTGGCATTTGATAAATAAGAAAGTGTTTGTGAAGAAATTTGGAAGAGATCAGTGAAGAGTGGCCATCTCTTTTAATACCGGACCCTTACAGAAAGGGGATAAATTTAGAAACTGAACAAAATAGCTGTGATTGATTGTTTCAGAGGGAGCTCAGGAGGTATAAATCATTTCATACATGCCTAAAGGTCACAGGCAGGTGACAGAAAAGAGTTATTTAATGTGATTTGTGGGAGCATAAATTAGGGGAAATGAAGTTAAATGACTGAAATAGGTATTAAGCTTGTCAAGAAAACTTTTAATACTGAGAGGTGTAAAAGCTCCTCAGCGGAATGTAATGAAACTGCTGCATTTTGGATTAACAAAACTAGATTGATGAAGGAATTGCAAACATCCTCTGAATCATCATGCTTCACTGTTGAGATACTGTGTTACACGACAGAGTAGAGAGAACCCTCTAATTTCTCGGAGCTGGGATTTTCATCTAGTTTTTGGATGCTGGAAATAGTCTGGAAGTGCTATTTTGTGCAGTGCAGCTTGGCGAGGAGGCATGGCCTACAGGAGAGTCACTGTGGGTGGACAATTCTGTTATTAAAAGCAGCCTTTGGTGTATTCTATCCCTACAAAATGATTGCAGCTGTTTTACTGTGAAAGACAGAATTTTATATATAAATAAATTTAATTCATTCCAGATCATAGTTAATTTTTTTGTGGGATTCTTTGTTTGTTTGTTTGTATCTCAGATTCCACAAAGGATCTTTTCTATCTAATGGACAGCAGCCAGATACGAAGTGACCAGAACAATTCTCTCCCTTACCAGCAGTATGGGGTCTTCAGGCAGAAGTACTCAGCTGAGGAAGCTCTGCTTTGGTGTCTGACACGTAAGACATCTTAGAGACAGTAATTCTGTAGGGAATAATAATTAACTAAAATCTTTTAATAGGTGTTATAATAATGATGAGTAGAAACTTTGGACTTTGAGATTTTAAGTAGAAAATGCCTAAAGTTTTCATGGAAATTGCCAATGGGGCCAGCTGTTTCTTCCTTACAGTCTTTGCCTGCCATGGCAGAAAGGGTGCCCATGATTCACCCTGAGGGTCCCCCTGTCATGGGCAAGAGAAGTCAAAGGTACAGCTTGGGCAATGCTCTGCTGTTCTTGAAATTTACCCCTCCAAACAGGGGCATGGCACACTGGTAAAAGAAGGTAAAATGCAGATATTTGGAGTTAATGATAAAGTATATTTTAATGCAGTAAATGGAGAAGGTTTTCTAGCTCTACCAGGAAGTCAGAACAAAGAGTACTAAACAGTGCACAAACGTCACTGTAAGAGGTCAGTAGAGCTATTTCTGTTTAAAATTAAGCATTGACATACATGTTTACAGGAGCCATTGGCATGATAATTGAGAAATGGGTTTGACAGCTTTGGTTCTTTTCTAAAGGTGCTCTATTACCCTGGGGCAAAATTCAGAACAAATTGCTACAAGCAAATTTTCTTGAGCAGTTGATTCTAGGAGAGTTATGTTTAATTTTGTGTGATGCTTGAATGCTTCAGAAATATTTTTTGTAAAACCTTCCTAAGACACTGTAGACATTATTGTCCTTTTTATTTGTTGGAGATCACGGATGACACAGAGTTCTTTTATGATTATACAATGTCAGATTTACTAAAAAAGAGAGATCTTTATGAATTAAAATATTAAAGAGAGACCAGTATACTGGAGTAATGCTTGTCACAGCTGGGGAATTTATCTTCCCATTTTGGTGTGCTGCAACTCCTTCACTGTGCTCTCCTGGTAAACCTGCTCTTCAGTGCCACTAGTGCCAGAATGTGTCCCTCTTTCTCTTGCACTTTTAATTAATTAAATTAATTAATTTGCACAATTAGTAGGAGAATACTGAAATTCTCACTTTTAGTTGTTGCTGATGGATAGCTTTAAGTGCTCTGAAAACATGAAGAGGAGCAGAGAGGAAAAGGAACCCTCGTGTGTGTAACTGTTCATGGCTTTGCTTCCTAGGCTGTGCCCAAGAGGAAGAGTTTTGTCGAATGGCAGATCTGCAAAATGCCACAGACAAGTACTTTGTGTGTACCCTCTATCCAGAGGCACAGATTTGTGACAGCAGCATTGACCAAATACCAGGAAACTGTGCAACTGTGCTGCCCTGGCAACCACAGACACTGTACCATAAAATAGGCAAGTTTTGATATTTGTGTGTATAATGTCTGCTCTGACCTTGGTAAGGCAAGTCAGTGTTTTGACTCTTGATTCTGAGATAAAAAGTCTATATGAATGAATGAGTCCTGCGATGTGATGATGCAAGGGCAGGTCAGGCTGCCTGGGGTATTGGTTTTTCATTTTCAGTTCAGAATGGAAAGATATTAACCATGAATTTCACTCTCTCCAACTCAGCTATTCCCAAATCAGGGAGTCCAAGTGGATCTCAAACTTGTATCCCAGTTTTTAGCCCTTTTTATAATATGGGTGAAATAGGAATGTCATTGGAATGTCACAGTCTACCATAAAAATTTCTATGGTAGCTAAATAATGCAAAAAATTGAAAGCACTAAGCGTAATTTTTAAATTTTTAGAGTTATTTTTTAGCAAATGCAGAGTTATAGACATGTGGATTTTAACCTTTGCTCTTTGAGTACTTGGGAAGTTCCGTGTTTTTCTCACAGGGCACTTGTAAGGAAGCTGGACAAACAAGCCTGTTACCACTGTACAGGAACATGTAATTTTACTGTGACAAATGTGAATGTCCACTGAACTGCACTATTCAATCATGTCATTTTGGGGAGCCCAAAGGACAGCATGGGTTGAATAATGCATGAGCACAGTGGAGTCTTCCAGTCTGGAGCTGTACCCCAGTTTAAGGCCTTGTGGAAGAAGTAGCATCAATACAGACCGCACAAACAAAAGGCCTGCCTGGAAGTCTTGCCTTGGCGATGGACTTTGCTCAGCTTTCAGAGCCTTCACTTGGTGAATTTTTATTCATCTTCAGGCTTAACAATCAAAATTTTTCTGTGATAACATAAAACTCTCTTTTAATCGACCAGAGCCCAGCACAGAAATATAGACTGGACCCCTACTATTTGATTACTTGACCAGTATTTGTATACAACAAAGTTAAACTGAATTTTCCAATTTTGTTTTTCTTTTTTCTTCCAGTCACTCTTAAAAGTTCTGTGAAGAGCTTCTACACACGTGTACCGTTCCAGAAAGTAACAGAAATCTCTGTGAGGAATAAGACTGACATGAGCAGAAAAGCTGTTTCAGATGGGTAGGACATGACTGTTCATTTATTTTCCCTGGAATTTTAACCATGTCTGGAATTTCAAGGCCTTGTTACGCAGATAAAGGTGATCAGAAATATTGGTCCAAGAATTGCATTATTTGGGAGTTTAATGAAGAGAAAAAAGCATATGGTTTAAAGGGGATTTATAATTGAGTTACTACAGAATTATTAATTATAGACATGAGAATTGTTACTTATAATGCTACAAATTACTAGTTGGCCAGTTAGATCTCTTAGCAAGGATACACCAAATCAATTTGGGCTGATATTTTTAGGGCAGATATCAAAATAATAATCTAAATTATTGGATGTATTCTAGTAGATGTACTCTGATCAAGCATAATTTCATCTACATGTGGAAAATACATGGAAGTGTGTATGAAGTACCATACTGGTTCTTCAGCCTTATTGTGAAAGGCATCTCTACAGGTTCTCAGTGTCTGATATGTCTGATGATGCTAAGGGTAATGTTTTTCCTTTCCTAGGTTTTTTGAGTGTGAGCGTTGGTGTGATGCTGACCCCTGTTGCACAGGATTTGGCTTTTTCAATGACTCTGAGCTGTCAGGTATTTTTCCCCTGTTTTTATTTTTAAAATAACTTCAAGTCTTTCTTCGTTATCCAAATTTTACCATTCTTTTGCTCTGAAGACCATTTTAAAAGCCCTTTCAGATCTCATGCACCTCTATTTAGTACCTTTTCAAGTAACCATAACCATTTCTAGGAGTTCAGCCCAATGACACATTCCACATTTCAGAAATTATTAAGAAAACTTCATGAGAATGAGTCCTTAAGAGGCTGCAGTTCCAACAGCATAAAATTCAAACTGATAAAACTCCAGTAATATCTCATTCATCGACTTCTCTTCAAAAGTGTTGCTTGACTTTTTTTAGCTATATTTTCCTGCTTTTATGTTGTTTCATTTTTTTAAAGCCTAAAGGACTCTGAAATAGAAATATTACTGAAATTAGGTGCATGCAAGGCTGTAATGTCTGTGGATACTCAGGGGCAGTTCAGCCTTTTGGCTTTCTTGGTTATCTGACCTTCTCTGCTTCCAAATTTTAGTCTTCTGCTTGAGGAAGAAAGTCTTCAGCTGGTATTTAAAATTGGATACCACCCAGGTCAAAGTCAATGAAATAGATTTTAATATTTTATTCCAAATTTAGGATTAGGCCACTGAAATGTGTAACTTTGTTTTTGGAAGAGTCATGTGCTGATCAACTCTCCCTGAGGTCATTAGGATGTGCTGTTTTTATAATTCATTTTGGAATTTGAAACACTTCAGAAATGCATAGTTTTAATTCCTTTTTTTGTTGAGCAGACAAAATTTTCACTTGGTCAAAAAAATGAGTACTTTAAAAAATTGATCCAGTGTAGTTTAGATAAGAATTAATGTGCAAATAGAAAACAGTTGACAGTTTTCGTACCTCCTTATGATCATATGAAATATGAAGTCTTCACTGAATATGTCTTGGGGTTTCTCTAAATAGAAAAAAAATGACAAATTTTAAGGCATCCAACATGCAAAATGGACACATTTTTAGTTTATCTGATTAATATTTAATATCTGTGGCATTTCAGACATCCAGTCTTGGCACTCATACAGTCAAGAGAACTTTCAGTAGTGATTTTAACATGAGCTAAAATCTTCAGTGAAACTGTGTTTCAAACCCTCCATTATTTTGCAGGACCAAAATTATTTACACTAGGACTTTGAAAGAATTTTTATCTTTATATGAGTAGGGGACATGTTTCAGCATACACGCAGATTTTTAATTGCATTAACCTGACAGGGCTGCTCACTCAAAGAGTCCTGATCTTTGCTCAGTGGAAATCCTCTGTGACCTTGGATCATAATGGATTATAATGCTGGTAACCCAACTTCCCTCACACTGAATTCACTGGCATTTTTCAAAACTAGTTTCAATAACTTGGCAGATTTTAGGTAATTTTTCCTTTGATTTCTAAGTCAGTTGAATTTCATTTAACACTCAGTGGAACCATGCTGTGTTGTCTTTCCTCACAACACTGTATAGAAAACGAAAATTTTCCTCCTTATTTCTATAACCATGTATGTCCTTGGCAGGTGGAAAGATCATGTGCGTGACTCTGAACAGCCTCGGAATCCAGACGTGTGCTGAGGAAACGAGAAGTGCTTGGCACATTTCAAATTGCAGTTCACCAGATGCTGAAGTCAAAATACACCCATTTGGCTGGTATCAAAAGCCTGGTAAGTGATGCAGGACACATGACCTTTCTAACAGATTTCTACACATTTAAGTTTATTATTTAGCTTCTGTGTATAAAAATTCCAGTTTCCAGCTGTACGACCCATTTGCAAGGACCACAAACAGACAAGGCAAACAAGTATGTGCAGAGGAAAGAAAGGTGCAATTTAATATCCATTTTAATAGAAAAGGAATAGCCAATTCTCAAAGATGTATAATTTAATTTCTTAGATTGTATGGGGGACTTGTGGCCAATGTTGGAATTCAAATGTATTTTGCCTCACTGGACAGTCCTGGTCAGGAAACCATTCTTTGTTTCTCACTCCTGGGCTTATGGTTTTATCATCTGTGTGGATGCATAACCTCAAAAGGTTTGGGTTTGCTACAGAATTTGAAATTCACTTTTGGCTGTTTCGGTAAAGAAAGGGCCAACACCAAATTCCAAAGCAGCCCTGTATTTTTCAAGCAGTAAGAAGCCGTCATGTGTTTAAACAAAAGAACAGCTATGAGAGGTTGGGTTATTTCTGCAGGAGGAATCAAAGCCACTCCTAGTCAAGGTGGATTTTGTTTTCTGTGGAGAAACAAAAGATTCATTTTTTTGTTGAAAACTTTAAATGGATTTGCCATTTGTGACACTCCTTTTGGGCAGTCGAGTTCTACTTTTTTAGGCTTTGATTTTGGATAACTGAAACAATAACAAAAACAATTACCTGCCTGGCTTTTTCCCCCTTTATGGGAGGACAGCCTATTATTTGGTCACACAGACACAGCTCCAGAGCAGAGAGGCCCCATGGGGGCTTGTCTGGGGATATTGACAGAAGCAGGGGAAAAATCTCAATAAGGAGTACTTTTTCCTGCTTTTACGCTCTCTTAGTTCTTGCAGAGTAAAGAAGGGCTGATAGCTGAGAGGAGAGGGGGGCACAAAGCATGGGTATATATTGTCCAGGGAATGTGATAGAAACATGATCCAGTTAAAGCTATGTAGAGATTGATCAGATATTGTGGCAATACATTGTGTTTTACAGTGTTGATAAAGAAAACCTTCATTCACACTCCAAGTATCTGAAATATGAACTCAATGTTGAGCTTTTCAAGTCTTGCACTAGCCCTATGCCCACAGAACCATCCATGTCCTCCTCTTGTGGGACAGCCCTTGATAAAGGGTAGAGACAGCATGGACACATTATGGAAGCTGGGAAGGGGTGGGCTGAGGGTCCTCCGCTGAGAGGAAAGGAACAGCAGCCCTGATAAAGCAATGGCACCATCCTGATGTCAGGGGGAGTTGAGAGGCAGACCGGGGTAAGAGTGAAGAATAGAAGAAAGGTGGAGTAAAGAGGAGACAGCAGAGGTGTAGATACACTTCCCTTTCTCTGAATTGTTTTCCCCTTGTTGGCAAAGAACCAACAAAAAATAAAGGCTGTTTCTCACATGATGGACAGAAGGATGATGAAGAGGAGCCTGGGGTATATGCAAAGTAGGGAGTGTTAGGAGAGATAGTGATGTTTCCTTATGCATCAAGGGAGCTACAGATGGGTTTCCACCGTAACACACAGCAAGGCACAGATGTTTATGCAAATGGAGATATTTACAGACAAAAATTTGTATCGGTTTTGCTGGTGAGTTGAAGGTCTGGGAACCGGGAAAAGGAACAAAAACATTCTGAGGCTAAAAAGGAAAATGAGTGAAATCTGAAGGAGTGATTCACTGTAGGCAGTGGGATGTTAGCATGAAGCAGGGTCTTTGGTTTTATTCCACTGTCTGGTTTGCTGAAGGTACTTCTGTCTCCGTGTTTCATAGCAGGCTAAGCTGATGTGTGAGCTGTTTGCTGCACAGCTCTGCTCATGAGCAATTTGATTTTGTTCACTGTGTAGCATTTGAAAGCGTTATGGGTAGCCCCAATTCTTCACTGCTGAGAACAGGAAAACCTCTGAGTTCTTAGAAACATCTATTGCTTACATCCATGGTAAATACAAAGTGGAAGAAATTAACAGAAAATCTGATCTGTCTTCAGCTTCTGTAGGGATTGTCATTTATTATGTCTGAGTGGAAAATTTATAACTGATTTGACTAGCCGAAGTGTTTTACAAAATATGAAGGCACAGTGGAAACTTCATTTTTATTATTTGTGATTACAAAATATTTATGGGAAGTATTAGAAAATGAGAAGTTTTGTGTATGGAAATGAATATGAAGTTCTGTGTATGATGAATTCTTATCTGAACTTCAATTTGGAAAGTGTTGTGCTGACAAAGGCCTTGTTTCTGTGTTTTTGAGAAATTCCAGTTTGCTGGAAGCAGAGAATCTCATGTCTCTCCTAATGCAGAACACCAAATACAAAGACGGCCATAGAAAAAACAAAGAACTATGAGATGTTCATAACTGCATGTCAAAAAGTGTTTGTAGGAATGTTTGTAAATACAGAAATTTAGGGAAGTCTGGTTCCCTGTATGAGTTCAAAAGGTTCAGATAATAAAGCCGCCCTTGCATCCTTACTCTTGGTGTGGAGAAGATGCAACATCCAGATCCCAGAAGTAATGCTGGAAATACTGAGTATCAACTGCATTTCAAACCTTCAAGTATAATTGTTTTCAGATGGGTTGTTTTTTTTTCTGGTTTTAGCTGACTTGAAGAACGCCATTCCTAACCTGTGTCCACCTGTTAGTTTATCTCTCAGGCCAGAAACTGGTAAGTGTATTTATGTGTTAAGTAAAAAAAAAAAACAAACAAAAAACCCAACCTCCCCAAAAACTGCAGTAAAAATCCCCCCTCCTCTATTTTGTACATATTGCTGAAAGACCACACTGAAATTAAATGTTTGTGTTCCCCTTGAGGTTACTCATTTAGGTGTTTACTCATTTTCGTTAACTATGTATAATTTAAAGGAAAGAACTGTCATATCCATGATGCTGACTTAATTTCTCACACTCATTGCCACGAGATCAGAGAGACAAAATATTTGGCAGGATTGATGAAGCAATTTATTTATAAGCATGGATGTCATATCACTTTCCAGACACAATGAATCTTATGGTACTTGCATGTGTTATTTTAAAAGTGGATGGATCCTCTTTGTAAATGAAACTTAACTGCTGTCTTTCAGGGCTTTGTGTCTGTAGCCCCCTAAAAATACATGCAAATTGTCAGCAGCTACGGGCTGCCCTGGTGTGTCCTTTCCAGAAATACACTGCATAGCTGTAAAATGCTATGTGTAACAGAAAGGAAGAGGGTGGACTAGTTATTAGAAAACTCAATTTAACCCTGCAGTTATACTAAAATTAAGAAATCACTTCCATCTCTGCCCTTGATTTTCTGTTTGATCTGAACAAATATTTAATCTGTTTGTATCTGTCTTTCCTTAAACCATATGCAACTGAGCATGCAGGAGACTTGATATTTGCAAAGATTTTCAATATTGAGTTCAGAATTTACTATGATCTGTTTTATCATCATATCTATAACCACCAGTCATGATCAAATTCAGTCTACTTTTTAGTAGAATTTGTACTTTTTAAATGATCATTTTAATGTAATAGAAGGAAATCTCCTGTCTTTGTAGGTAAGCAGAAATAATTTTTGTGTGAAACACTTTGAGGACCTGGTGGGGTAGGCCTGGTGTGCAGGTTGGGCAATTCAATTCCTTTGCAAACTGTTTTTCCCATGGGATGTGGAAAACAATTTCACTAAAGCTTTCTTCCTCCCAGATTGAAGCTTGGTAGTAATTTTGTCATTTTCCTTTTAGGTTTTTCTTGCTTGCTTAAATCTAGGAAAACAGTGACCTAAGCAGCACTAAAGAGAATCAGGAAATTAGGTCTTTCTGTCGTTTGCTTTCAACTCTACGTCTGCCCAGAACAGTAACCCCAGCAAGTGAGGTGCTCATCTTTAGTAACAACCCTGATCCATCACACCCTTTTCCAGGTTGTCTTTCCAAAGGCAGAGCAACTAGGGATGTCTCTGGTTTGCAGAGATCTGGTTAAGCGACCCCAGCAAGCTGAGCCGCCCACAAGGATGCGGGATTCTGGATTAGAGTGGTTGTCCTGGGGAATGATAGCAATCAGAAGACACCAAATTACAAAAAGCACATCTAGCTGGAAGTCAAATTAGCACCAGTTTCCTGGATACTTTGGGGCTCTGACGCCAGTGGGTGGAGCAGCACATTCAAAATGCAACTGGACACCCTCTGTCCTTCTTATGTTCTGCCTCATTTTGATAGTAGAAGTTCCAGCCTTGTTATTTAGGTCAGATTGTTATCTGGGCTGTGTTTTCAGACGTTCTAGAAAATTTTCAAAAGCATTGCTTCCAAACACTCTATGATTGCATGTTATATTAATATGTGCTATAGAAGATTAATTGTTTTAGAGTTGGGCATCACAGAAGCACTAGCATTTACTGAATTTTGTACTTTGTAGAAATGTTTCTACATGGGGATAAAAAATTGCTGTGTCTGCTCTGTGGTAGCCAGATGGTGAGTGTGAGAAAATGTCACTATTTAAAGGGCATTGCCATGAGTAGATATGTATGTGTGTGCATGTAAGCGTATCTATACATATAAAAAATATAAATCTTTCGATTGAAAGATCAGAAAAATACTTACATTTGCATACCTTGCCAGAAGGCTCTGTGAAATCGTGAAGTTGATGTTATGTCCAATCCAGAGCCTGAGTTAACTGAAGCACTATTAAGGCCTACATTTCACTGACAGTTAATGCATTCACTGCCTCATTTCCTACGTAGCCAGTTTGCAATACTCAGGACAAAGTGCGCAGCACTTTGCTTCCTCCCATTTGCAGTCAGGATGCTGCTCCATTCAAAATCTGTGGTGTTTGCAGCCCTGGTGTGTTGTGAAGAAACCCAGATGAGCAGACTTACTTTCAGCCTGGTGGGAAGTAGATGTTTTGCCTGTTTTACTCATTGTTCTTCTCGACAGAGAGGGTAGAGGCATTGTAGGACCATAAAACAACAGAAAGATCTTGACAAGAAGCCTTTCTACAAGTACATGGATAGCAGAAGGAAGGGTAGGGAAAACATGGGTCTGCTGCTGAATGGGGCAGGAGACCTGATGACAAAGGAGCTGGAAAAGGACAAGGTGCCTTCTTCACCTCAGTCTTTCCTGGCAAGTCCAGTCTTCAGGATCTTCAGACCACGGGGAAGACTGCAGCAAGGAAGATTTAGCCTTAGAGAAGGAGGATCAGGTCAGGGACCAAGCTGGACATACGAATCCAGTAATGAAGAGGGAGCTGGTTAATGTCATTCTGAGGCCACTCTCAGCTTTGAAGATGATGGGGGAGATTTTTGTTTTCCTTCTGTTCCCTGGTCTGGGCTTTTGAAGAAGTTAAACAGCAGTAATCATCATAAAATGTCTAGACCTTTGAATTTGCAATGACAAAAATAATTTTCAAAAATGACTTCTTCTCATGCCTTGTCATAGAGCAGGCTGCAACTACCAAGGAGATGCAAAAAAAGACCCTTCCTTGTGTAAGGCTAATCTTGGCAAGGGGAGGGTCGAGGTTCTTCTTGCTCTTTGCCTTGTACCAGATTGTTCATCCAGCAGCCCAATTCAACCCTGTGATTTCTCTCAAAAGCCTGAGGCTCTAGTGGGCTTTTCCCAAATTATTACCCCTACAAACAGCACTGCTGTGTGTTTCTAACTCTCATTAGATACCCCATTATCCTGTGAAAAAGGGGAATTAAATGTTCTCTAGTGCCTGCCGGCCACTACTCTCTGGCAGGAGGGAGGTGAACTGGACAGTGTCTCTTCTACCTGAATTCTTGTTGATTTGTTGTTGCTTCAGCCAGTTTTGCCTACTTGTAAAAGCCTTTCTGATGCAAGGCTGAAGTCTCCAAGTCATCTCATCACCAGGCTATAGTGCGTTTAACTGAATGTGTGATTTTCATCTTTAACTGGATGAATACTTCCATTTACTTCTGTACCTCTACTGCATGGAGCAGAGCATGCTCCTGCTGATCTGCTGTGATTTCCACGTAGTTTCTGTGATCTTAGAAATGGTGATGGAAAAATTGACAGCCTGAACTGACTGGGAAAGTCCAACTTATTACATTTGGAGCATTTTTTTCCCCGAAGAAGTTCATGTGCTGTGATGACACTGACTATGGAACCATCTGTAGCGAGTGTCAGGTACAATCTGTACCTTTAACAATGGGAGAACATCTGTTATTTTAAGACTGCCCATGCTGAAAAGGCTCATATGTCATCCTTCAGTCTTGGTTTACTTAGGCTGGTATTTAAATAACAGCTCTGCTCAGTGGTGTGAACATGGTGGAATGTTTTATAAACAGAAAACAGCCAGGTCTCATAATTAGGTTTGAGAGGGAACTTCCTGCAGCCAGCTGTAAGCTAGGGGAGATAAGAAAATGAGTTTTTAAATTATATACTTTGTATTGTTATTTTCCAAATATGCAATGCTGTTATTCAAACAGCTTATGAACAAGTTTTTGAGTTAGGGTAATTTTTATGTGTTTATAAGTTAGTCTGAAAGAAGCAAAACAATCTATGAGACATATTACCTGAATTTATAGAAGGAATACTTGTGCTTAAAGCAGACTGGAAAGCCTGAAAATAGTCCTGTGAATGNCCCTGATGACTTTTACCTTTGTTATGAGATTTATGAATTGTATACGGTAATTATCCAAATTTTAATGAACATTTGCATCTTCAGTTCTAACTAGGACACGTCTGTCCATCTTGGATTTGGCAACTGTTAGGAGAGCCCTTAAAGGGTGGTCCCTGCATGGCACTGTGGATTGCATACAGATCATGTGGGCTCTGTTCCCACTTAATGCAAATTGAATAATTAATTGAGAAATCACCGAGGCATGTGGATGTAATGATCTGTTCGGCCCTTCCTGTTCCTGCCTCCTGTGATCCCCAAAGGATTTATAGTCATTCCCTTGAGGCAGGACTGAGCAGAGCAGTGGCTACAGGATACTCCAACATGGGAGTAAATTTCCCATAGGGCTACGTCTGCACACGGAGTATTTCCATTCTCAAGAGAGATGCTGATGGTAGTGCTGATGTAGCTGAGTTTGGTGATTAATAGTATCATTTATCTTGCTGTTTTCCCACAATGTTGAGTATTTGTCAGAGACATCCTGGGTGTGAAACAAAGGCAGCCTTTTTTTATCCATTTTTGGGAACTGATTTACCGTGCCCCCACATAGCAAAGTGGATCTCAGGCATGGAATTACTCTATCTTTCATCTTAAGCTTGATTTTTATTGTTTGTAAATATGGGGATTTTAGCCTTCTGAAAACAGCTTATTTTAAACCTGGATAAATATCTAGTACATTTTTAATATCCCCTTACTATATCATTTGCTATAATTGGCACCCCTAAAGGAGGTAGAAAGCTTGTATTTAACAGGAACATAGGGAGATTGCTCCCTGCTAAAGGGCATAAATACACAGTTGTTATTTTTGAGACTTGTCTGAGGTGTGATTACAGTTATTATGCAGCAGTTTAAAGAAAATACTCATTTTGAATTATACGAATCTCAATGGATCAACAAAAATAAGAAGTAGTTATATTTTAGGGAGAGTATATTTTCTGCAGGTCCACTGTGAGTTGATGATTTGCTGTCTTTGAAGATCGTTGGTGTACAGACAGGTTAGCAGTCTTTGTTGAAAAAAACCAACTCTGAACCCTGGGAGTGTAAAGCACCAAGTTGAGTCTCTAAGTGCGTTTTGGGCTTGAGTCAGGGCTACTAATATGGCTCACAGATTTCAGAATTAAGATCAGAATTTGTCTTTCAAACATAAATCAGGCATACTGAACCCAGAGGTCTGATTTATGTTCCTCCTTAACCTCATATTGACATCCTTAACTTCACAAATTTTCTTCTAAATTTAACTTATTTCACTGCACTCCTGTGTCTCTGATTCCTTATATCAGGTGTTAAATTTTGCAGCAAACTCAGAACTGATGCCTCTTTTCTTCCACTGAAGTCAGTGGTGAAGCTTTTGTTGACTTTATGACAAGGATTTTATAATCTCATTGCCTGTGAAAGTGGGAGGCTGAACTCTGTGTCTCCAGGAAATCTATTCCAGTCTTGTGATCTTGTGACTGGAGAGGGAACAGAGTAAGGCCAGCATGAGTCTCTTTGCAAATCCAGTCTTAAACTTCGGCTACCCAAACAAGAACATCTGGAAGAGAGAGGCTCTCTGTATGGGACATCTATAATTTTGCAATAAGAGTTATGGAGATGGCTGGATTCAGAGGGCTGTAATTATCCAATGAAAGCCTTTGCCAAAATGTGGGTTGGAAGGTCAGAGCTTAACCTAAACATAAATCAGAAATGTCTTCCAGCCCATCAGGTGCACTGTGCATTGCCAGTAGCACAGGGCCAGTAGCTCTGCCTCGTGAGAGCAGTTTCTATATGAGACAAGTTTAGATCAGCCATGGAAAGTTGTGTTTTGCTCATGGAATGGAGTGGGTGTGCCTGGCTGTGGGCGTTGCTGGATCTGCTTCCAGGAGAAGGGAAGAAGCAACCAATATCCAAAATCTCTTTAGCAGCTCACTGCTGGCTGCCAGTGTCCACAGTGGTGTCATGGATGGCTCTGGGTTGAAGAGCTTTGCTCTGTTGTTAAAATAAGCATTAATGTTTCTACATTGTCTGAGGTCAGCTGGGCAGAAAAGGGGAAATGAAAAAAAATGGGAGTGTCAGCATTTAAATCTGATCTGAGATTATGAATGCTTTGTCCAGGACTGAGAATGAAAAAAACCACACAACATAAACCCCAACCCAACCCAAAGAACAACCCCATGTGGGAGGTAGCAAGGGTCACTTCTGTGAGATTTGGGGCAATGAATAATCAGGTTAGGTAGGAATGTATGATCTGTGGATGTTTGCATCATGAGTGGTCACTTTTCCGTGCCTTGCATGGGCTGCAAATTGCCCAGTGTGCCTCATATGTATATAAAATGTATGCTCCTGATTTGACTGTATCCCAAATAAAGAGAAAAAATTAATATCTTCTAATGTAGAAGTAGAAAGTTTAGCTTGTGCAATAGGTATAGGAGGCAAAATTCAAGTGTCAGAGGTGTAAATCCAAAAAGCTTATTTTGCTTTTGAGGATTTGTTTTGAATTTCCTTCCTGAGAGAGCAAGGACCCCTCTGAATGTTTGGCCTGTGGGGAATGGAGGCATATGAGGATGATGAGACTTGCCCAAGGTCACTCGGTGAGTCAGGGAAGCTATGGGAAAAGAGTCTGGGGAAATATCTTCCAAAACCACTGGTGCACCCAGACTTTTTGTGTTACAGTGGAATCCGGACAAGGCTCTCTTTTGTAAGAACCACAGCTGGTAATCGAAGCTTTGTCTTAACCTAGAAATTTTGCTTGTTCCCGTAGTAGGACCTCAGCTGCTGGTACTGTACACAGCACAGGATGGCAACATTGCTCTTAGGTATAAACAGACTTTCAATCATATTGATAAAAGAAATCTTTCTTGTTCATATCTTCAGAAAAAAAACCAAGCCCAAACTGAAAACATAAATTGGTAAAATTCAGTCTGGAAAAGAAAGACCTGGGGGATCTAGTAATGTAGGCAGAAAATCTCGGGAGAGGATGTAATGGTTAATTCCCCATCACTTAAAATTTATGTCTGTTTTTGTAAGTATCTTTCTAAATAAGTGCCACAAACTGTCACCGTAGATGTAGAGGCTGAAATTTTCTAACATAGGTCATACAATAGCTCAGAGTAGATGTTTTTTAAAAAGAGAAACCACTGACAGTATGAAAAATAGTCATTTCCACATGACTAAAATCACTCTCTTCCTCTAAAATAATTGAATAGTCAGTCCTTAAGGCGAAGAAAAAATCCAGCACAGTCAGTCTGTTACACAAGTCAAGCAGTGACTGCAGGGCCATTGCTTCTGACTAATTCAGATCCCCTCTGAATGCAGTGCTGGTGATGACTTTGCCTCTCTGTGACTCAAGTAAACTTGTGATGTTAACATAAAACAGTGCAACACCAAATTAACCTTCATTTCTACTTAGCTGGGCTTCCTTCTTTTAGAAGAGTTGCTCACAAGTATAACAGAATGGAATGATTTTGAGGTGGCTGTAGAGGACCCACAGGACCCAGTCCTGCTTTCTTGCCTCTAGTTCAAAACCTGAACTTTGGGAAGTTCTATGGAATAAAGTAGGTCAGTTCATCACTCCATCAGATGTTTTCTTCAGCAAGGGGGATGGCAAAGGAACCAAACTGTAAGGCAAGAGCCTTGGCAATGGTGGTAGCACATCAGGCTTTTTCAGCTTGTCCTTCATGAGATGACTCATGCATGAGGTTTACACTTCCTAGTGAAGGATTTACCTTGCAAAAGCAAGACTTTTTGTGTCATTGTAGAGGCCTGAATTGTGGCAGTTACTCTGTGTTGTCATTAATGATACAATAATTATGAAATCTAAGTTAGTCAGTGCTATTCCCTGCCTATTTGCTCAAGGAAGGATGCAGCCTTGTCTGTGGTGTGTTTTGGGTCTTGGGTTCTCATCAACTGGACAAGTGTGTCAACACCAGGAGTTTCAAGTTGACTGTATGGACTCCAGACCTCAGCCTCAGGTCTGATGTTGAGTGCTACAGTCAAACTGTCTTTCTGTGAGAGGGGGAGAAAGGAAACTTTGGCCATCTTTGCCAGCCACTGATTTCTCAGTAGACTAAAAGAAGCGTTTAATGAAATGACAGGTCATGACTTTTGCATCTGTGTGGGTCAATGAACTCAAGGTCAAGACCTGCTCACTAGGAATAGCAGAGGAACTGCTGACTTTGCCCTGTCCTCACCCTACAATTACATGGAGAGGTTAACATCAGCCTACTGTTTACAACTCAGTGGCCACAGCAGGGCCTTTTGCTTTTAAAACATATTGACCTGCTGAAAGGAACTAAAATAATTAAAGGCTCATTCTGTCCCAAACCTTCTTTTTTGTCTTCTGTGTGCAAAATTGAAAGTTCTCAGATATTTTTATCTGTCTGTGTACATGGAAAAAAATGTTTGTGGTATTTTTTTTTAAATATATTGTGAGACAGAAGGACAATTCTTGAGGAATACCAGAGTTAGTACATATGTGTATATGCATGCTCACACAGGTACATGCATGTAAAATGTGTATATGGGAATATGCATATATGTAATAGACATGATTATAGTTATACATATGTAAATATTTGTGTATATATGCCTGTGAAATTAAATGAACTCTTAATTATGTAGAAGTTACATGACATTAAAACTGTTCATAGAATTGAAATATAATTCTGTCCACCAAATCAAATTTAAATTATCAAATTAACCTCCATTTGCTTTCGAAGAAGTTAGTGGCTGTACCTGTTCAGGAACTTGTGTGCAAACATTATAACCCATGCCCTTTAATGCAATTAGGCCTGTTCAGTAACCTTTTATTTAAATCAGTTGGATTTACATTCAGATCTGGATAAAACTGCTCTGGATTTGCCTATTTCTTTACTAAATACTTTTGTAAACCAAGTAATATGTGACCTCTGAATATGGGAATGGGTTTCAAGTCAGTCAGAGGCCTTTGAATATTTAATTTATTCTCAGTTGATGCAGAGTAAGATGACACTTGTTCACTGGGGAACTCACCAATGCTTTTAACTCTGTATTAGCTTCCTCTGAAGTTTTTGCTGCTTCTTCTAGCCATATTATTTTTTTATGGTTCATTTTACAGAGAATGTGGATGCATGGCAACCCTTAAATGTGTCATCTGTTCTCATGGATTCATCCATCTCAAACTTTGAAGTTGTGCATGTTAGTAGAGATATATCCAATGACTTCTCTACTGCCAGAGATTTTTGCCTATCTGGTAAGAAATCCAGTCATTCACATCTTTACAGAAAATACTGACTTGTGAGCCTGAAAAACCAAGAACAGCTTTCCCACTTCTGACATAGATACACTGATTTTACTTGTTTTTAAAGACTATCCCACTGTTTCTTAATCTGAAAGAGGGGACCTGAAGTAGTTTAGCTAAAGAAAGATACAATAGATTTAAAATGCCATGCAGCGACTAGGTAATTTTGACACCTCTTGAGCACAGAGATCTCTTACTTCTGCAGGCATTGTACAGTATTGTAGCAAATAATTAAAGCAATGATGTTTTGTGTTTCTAAAGAACAATTAAGGGAAGCTCATCGAATGGGACAGATGAGAAACCCACCTGCCATTACCTAAAGCAACCTGTGGCAGTGGTGTGTGAGGGAGGGTTAACTGAGAGCTGGGAGGAAGCAGGGCTTGAGCTGTAGTAACAGCAAAGATAAGTGCTTTTATCTACAGCCTGACTAGACAGCAAAGAGTCCTTTAATTTCACATGTCTGGGAAATCCTCAATGCCAGAGTGGTAGAAATAAGGGCAAGTTCCCAGTTACTCACTGGGGACTGTTGGAATTCAGATGAGGTTATCAGCACTTTACTAGATTATGTGTTTCTCCTTCTAAAACCTGTGATAATAGTTCTTTTACCGTATTATTCCATTTCAAAACCAACATAACCTTCTGTCCTTTGGCTATTTTGGAGACTGTTCTGGGAATTTGAGGACATTTATGTCCCATTATTCAGCTTTAGAACTACATCACATCCTTGTGGCTTCACCTGTTGTAAAACCTTTCTTTTAAGAACGGTGTAACAATGTCATAAAAAATACTGTGAGAATACATTTTACCTGCTCTTTTTCTTCATGTTTAATTTCACAGCTTGTTCAAAGAACCAGTCATGTACAGTGGTTACACTGGAAATCCAGCCTTCAGCCATAAGGTGCCTTTTCTACCCCGATACACAGATATGCACACATGGCCTGCAAGGGCGCAGCTGCTGGGTTTTGCTCAAAGAACCTGCTACCTATGTCTATAGGAGACAAGGTAAGAACAGGGTGAGGCTGTGGAGGAAGCACCTCATCTGTGCTGGCCTGTGCACTGTTCTTGTGAATGGAGGAGTGAGGAACTCCTCACTAGACATAAAGCAATGTGGATGTCTCCTAGACACTTGTCCATGGCTGTTTCAGTGGAGCTGCAGCCAGGAGGATGGGAAAAATGTCCCCAAATACTGTTTTAAAAATGCATGACATCATAGTGTTGCCCTCTAGTGTTGAAGCAGGCATAACAGAGGAAGTCTAGTTTATGAAAGATATTTTAGAAAGTGCACAATAGTAAAACCAAACAACAGTAATGAAAATCTAATGCCTTCCTTTTCATATGCAGAAGATGCTTTGATATACTCTTCCTTTTAAACTCAGACAATAACACTAGGACTGTTGAAAAGCCACTGTCAATTGAAAGTATTAAGGGCAACCTCTTTAGAAAACAAAACAAAAAAAAACCAGACAACCTTGCTCCCTAAACAGGATGAAATAATGTTTTAAAGAAGTGAAAATTATTTAAGAGAGAAAAAGAAGTCGTGTAGACACTGTAGATAAGTAAAATTCTCTTGTTTGGTCACATATTTACTTGAAACTAAGTTTTGTTGGGTTTATTCCCCTTGATTTTTAAAGAGACTGCTTTCGTTTTATGTAATACTGATAATTTTATTTATTAGAGATAATTAGAACCCAGGTAACAATAAGGGGGAAGGGAAGAAAATTTTCCTTTTCTTTTCACTGAAATTCTGTGAAGTCAAAGAGAACCTTCTAGATTGAAACTCAACAAGAGCAAAAGGGGTTTATCATTGCCAAGTAAAAAAAAATCGCAAACTGAGACATGAAAGCTAGACTTGTGTGTTTATTGCTCTGTACAGGTTTGGTTTTAGTCCCGTGGCTTAGAATTTTTTTCTCCCCTATGAAATGCATTGTTTTAGGAGAGAAATAGCAGGAGGTATAACTCAGCTGTTTCTAAATGAACTTTTTAATAGGAAAACTAACACAAATTTATCTATGTTTTATTTAAAGAAGTGAACACTTAACAGTTTAAAACTAAGGGAAAATGGTCTAATTTTCATTTCTGAAATGGTACTAATTTGAAAAAAAATATCTTTTTTCCTCTGTTCCCCCTATGACAGATTTATTCCTGCCCATTTCTGAATCGGACTCAACCCCAACTGTGTACATCCCATCCCACGGACTTCTGATGGGCAAATCCCAGGTGATCCGCATGGGATCAGAATGGAGGAACATCAGTCAGTTCCTGGGGATCCCTTATGCTGCCCCTCCCCTTGGAGAGAGGCGCTTCAGTCCCCCAGAGCCCTTCGCTTGGGTGGAAACCTGGAATGCCACAGTGGCTCGGTAAGGAACCCCTGTGATCATCTGCAGGAGTGCCTGTCCATCCAGGGGTGTGAAAGCTGCTGGAGTGATGACCACAACATTCATGTCCTTTCTTGCAAAGCAACCTACAGAGTACAGATAGATACAAGTTTGAGATTTTGATTAGCAAAGAGAATTATTTCTCCATCTATGTGTTAAAGCATGCCAGTACCTGAAGAGAAAAGGCAAATTCCAGTACACTCCATTGCCTTGAATCTCTGCATAACTCCCCACCAACTGTCTGCTGCCAGTCCATTTTCATTCTGAATAGTGTTTATACAGGTATTTATTTTATTTATACAAATACATTTTTCTCCTGCTGAGCCATAAATCTGTAGACATTTAATCCAACAGGGACACAAACACTGATGTAACCAGAAGCTGTGGGCCTCATATAGAAATTTGCTGCCTGGTAGAGTCCAGGAGATCAGGCTGAAGGACCCAGAAGATCAATCTCTTCTGTCCAAAACCTATTAAAAGGCAAATACCTGGGGAGTTGAAAGTGTTTTTGGCCTTTGGAGATCCCGCCCTTTAGGTCGCACCTGAGCTGTGGAGGTGTGAACAGTATAGCCACAGTAGCCACAAGCCTCGTGTACATCGAAGGGATCTGGTGGGACGTGGCTTTTTGTTTCCTCAGGTGTATAGAGGTGTTAGTTTAGCACACACAGCTCCAGTTCTTGCTGTCTGAGCCACAGTGTGGTGTCTTGTAGAGCTTACTTAGACCCACCTGCCTCTGGGGTTTCAATGAGCATCCTGGCTGAGATTTTCAAAACAATTTAGGGACCTTAGTTAATCTGTTCCTGTCTTTTGAATCCACCGTGCTTCCTATTCACAGTGCCATTATCTTCTTTTATTCATTTAAGGTTTAAAAAACAATTGAGTTTACGTTTGGGAAATTGGAGAGACCTCACTTTATGTATAGAAACTGTTGATTTTTTTAGGATTCTATATTGATGCCACTCAATATTTGTATATAAGAAATTCACATTAGCACAGTGCCATTATGGATGGAAAATAAATATTTATTTTTCAGTTTGGACTTGATAAAAGACTTAAAAAACTTAAAAACCCCAACCAAAATCAACCCGAATCAACCCAACCCAAAACCTCAGCCAGCTATTGAAGTCTCCAGCTGCTGGAAGAGCTGTGGACTTGCTTCAGCAGGTGGCAGCCTTTCTCCTGGGAGCTGGAGAAAAAAAACATGATCATGTGTGATGATCCCTGCTGCCCTGTAGAAAACTTTATGATTAATAGTGTGAGACCTATTGTCCTGGAAGCTTTCCTGCCTGGGATTTTGTATTTTTTCTGGCTAAAATGGCTTTAACAGTTTTGGTTGGAGATGATGTTCTTCACTATGTCAGTGTGAAAGTTGCTGAGTGACATCACCATCCTAGGAACCTCCCTTATGGAAAAAAACCTGTAGAATTCCTTTAAGTCTGGTCCTTTTGCTTGTAGTTTTCTAATAATTTCTTCACACCTTTAGGACAAAATTTTACAAGGGCATTAAAAACGGTAATTTGGAAATAATTCTCTGAGATATTACCATCTTTTCCAAAGCCTCTCTTGACTTCTTCACTAATAAATTGTGAATTTTTTTCCATAACTCATTGTGTGGTGTGGATATAGCTGTGAAATAGAAGGAACTGGCTTCAAAGTAGCTTGTCACTGAACAGCAGAAATCATCCACTTGATTCAAGCTTGATATGCTTGAGCAGATGAATCTCATTCAGATGATGGCCAGAAAATTATTTTCTCTACACAGTTGGCTGCTGAATCCCTACTGAAAGAGTATTTTTAACATTAATTGACATTGTTAATGGTCTACTATGATGCTTAGAGCAGCGATTTTAAAAATGCAATAAAATTTTGAACTTACCAAATATTCCCACAGACTGTTAGAAATTAAATTAAACCCAAAGAAATGTAGCCCACGGAGCACTAAAAATAAATAAAAATGTATGTAGCCCACAGATTATTAGAAATTTAAATTTATAAACAGCATTTCAGCAAAAGAGTGGATTTTGTAGGTTTGCAGCCAACAGAAGGGGACACTGTGCCTGAGACCCCCAGCCCTGCTCCCCTTGCAGCTGGTGCTAATTTTGTGCAGTTTATGTAAAGTGTGGGTTTTTTGAAAGCATATTTTCAAGTTTTAAGCATTTTAAAATGAGGCAGGGTTTCTGAGGAAGGGTTCTAGACACACAAATACAATGCATTATGTGTGTGCACACGAACTCACGCACCTATTACTAACCTATAGGTGGGCACAGTTTTAAATGCGATCAAGATTTACAGATTTAAAGATTTTATTAACGTAATGCATCAAAATATAAAGTAGCAGCAGTGGAAGAAGAGTACAAGCCTTTTTTATTGTAACTTTCTCAATCTGTGTCTCTAGGGCAGCATGTTGGCAGCCAGGAGATGGAGAGGCCCCATCACAGTCTGTCAGTGAAGACTGTCTGTATCTGCACATCTTTGTTCCTGCCACCACTGTAAGTAAGAGATGTAATTAAAGTCGATTTTTTTTTTGTAGCTGAGCATTGTCTCTTTCCAAAGTACTTTTAATTGGCATGAATGGCTGTTTCTCCTGTGTTGTTCACAAAGCCTGCAAAGTTAAATTAGGTGCTCTGATGTTTTTACTGGTACAAGAGTATTCCCTACAGGCTTTGCGTGAGCCATTTTGGGTAACTAGGAGGACAGCACACTGAAAAGCTAGAAATAAGAGAGAGACAGGGAAACAAAACATGAGAAGAAGGTGGCAGCAAAAGAGGAGAAATTAAGGACAGAGATGGCAGTATTCCTGCAAGGAGACCATCTGTCCAGGAGGCAATAATGCAATACAATACATCAACACTTACCACCAGTCAGGGAGCTGCTGATGGTTTTTTTTCACCCTCATCTTTATTATTCCCCTGTTGACGTCTGTGGGAGGTCTGTTGGGAAATGAGGGTGGCAAGCAGTGCTAGATTTGTGGCCAGCTCACAGAACTTAAAAATAGACACTTCAAAAATGACTGGGCCACTGGTACAATATGAGGAATTGTCATTGGAAAGTTCTTGATTTTCTCATTCTAAGATATAAAAGAAAGCTTCAAGTTAAAACCAAGTTAAAATGATTGGCCAGCCCCTGGGGGGTTGGGGATAAAGATGCTGAATAACATGTGAATCCCATTGAAGAGTGGGCCCAGAGACAGGAACTTTTTCTTTCCCCAGTACTGGCAATTTCCAGAAGGTGATGGTAGTTGTAATAGGAATTTATGAGTCTGTCATACTGCATGTCTGGAGAGAGCTGGTTTAGCAATCTGACAGCAACACAGAGAGTCCCTTGCAGGCCCATTTTAATCACCAGAGAGACCAGCAGTCTGTCTTCTCCCTGCAGCATGAGACTGTCATTTTGCCTTGAGTGCAGTCACCACTTATTGAAAACATCAGGTCACTGTCCCAGGCAGTTTGCCATCTATGCTTAAGAGCTGCTTCCAAGATAGTTTATTTGAAAGCATTGTATTTTCCACCAGACTAAATAGGCTTGTCTCTTCTCCTTGTCAGTCCTGTGAACTGAACCTCTCCTGCCTTTTGTAGATGTGTAAGGTAGAAGTAGGTCCAATCAAGAAAATCAGTTTCACTTGCATAAGTCTAGTCCAGGAGAGGACTAAAACTTCTTTTTTTGCAGAAGTAGCTGGGAACAGAAGGCATTGCATTTTCCTCCCTCTTTTTGTGGCAAGCTCTATTTTTTGCCTATATACAGAGAGATAGTTATATATTTTCAGCCCATGGAAAGTTAAATTACCTAGTAAATATGGAATATAAAATCTCCCAGAGAGAAGTGGATGCAGAGGTCATTCAGGAGCATTTTGAGCCTGAAAAACAGCACTGTGCAGGGGCTGCTGTCTGCCACTAAAGGACTCTTAAAGTGTCAAGCAGTGAAGAAGGTGAATGACATAATTTTCCTTCCATAGCTACATGTACCACAGTTAAACTGGCACTTCTGACTTTTTTCCTCCTATAATCATCACCACCTGTCATACTAGCAAAGCAAATCTGCGCTTTGCCTTTATTTAGAAAGGGTTCAATTGTAAGAGCAAGACTTTAAATTTCCATTAAATAGGAATGGAAACCATCTCTCTTCCTACTCCATTTCCTGCACATCCCCATTACACTTAATTCTTTACAGAGTAATATTGTACAGTAGTAAAAGCACTGGAGGTTGCCTGTCTTGGTTGAGTTTAAATCTGTTCCTGCCAAGTAGCTCATCAAGTGTTTTACAGAAGGATGAGCAGGGAGGTTGGACCAGATGGCCCCAACAGTGTTCCAAGGTTAACCATGCTGTCATTCTGTGATGGACAAGATGGTTGTGAGTATTATGAAGGTTTTCAGACTTCCAGCTGACTTGCAGCTTCCTGGTGGCTGCTGAATTTCATTTCCCCCTTAGGGTTTGCACATGGGACCTAAGCCCCTGCAGTCATGAGACCATGATGGAGCTGCTGGGCTTTCCATGGCTTGGTGCAGACCAGAAATGGGAATGCTACGTCCAGACACTTGGCTCTGTGCATAGTCCCAGTGCTAAGTCTTCCCCTGAATTACTCCATGTCTGTTGCAGCTGTTGTTTTGGTTTGCCGTTTCCAAATTTTACTGCCCATCTTTGCCCTTCTTAAGCTTTTTATTGTGTGAAGTCACTCGGAATAATGTAATATGCAATTTACGGGTCAGCTGGAGGTCATGGTGCTATGGAGGATGTAGACACTTAGTGTGAGCCTCAGGCTTAACCATGCTGAGCTCAGGGGATGGAGCAGGCTCAAAATAATGTTTAATACCATTTTAGCTGACACAACTCGATGTGGTTATATTTCAGAATGAATTTCCTTGTGATAACAGATTATTTCACTTTTTTCTTCACCCCCATCTCTCTCTGTCTTGCATGCAGTGCAGAAATGGGAACCAGGGACAAGGCACTTACAAGTTAGGCAGTTTCAATTCAAGAGAAGTTCATGAGGAAAAACAACTGTCTCAGTGCTTGTAATTTCTTGTATTTTCTTGGCAACATCGTCATGTTCACAAGAAGCCCCTGAAATGATTAATCAGAGAGATAAGTGAGGAGTGCACACAATTTTGTGTGAATTAAGGGCAGTTGAGGGTAGTTTGCCTGCTAGTCTGTAATTTTGCAGGATGCTGCAGCCATCACTGCTCTGCTGCTTCTCCCATACAGCCATTTGTGTTTTTGCTGGAGACAATCTTTGCCAGAACAGATGGAACTGCTGTGTTTAGCTAAGCTCCATCCAGAAAGTAACAGCAAGAGAGCCCATTGCCCTCTAGATGCAGGGAAAACCAACCCCAGATGTACTTTGATGCTGCTACAAGAAAGAAAAAAAAATAAAAAGGAAAAAGACAAACCAAGCTCCCCCCTTATGTTCACTGAAGGATATTTCTTTTGAGTGTCATCTTGGCAGACCTGTAGCCTGCTGGTAAGTGCTGAGGTGTCCTGGGGCTGTTGTGCCTTTTTGCTGCTCATGGAGCAGCAGCCTGGCTGCAGCCCTGATGTCTGCGCAGAGGAGGTTCACACCTGGTGCTGCTTTGGGAAAAAGCTTCTGCTTCTGTGCAAAATCAGGTGGCTCTGCCAGGAGTGATAACATGGGTGCAGACCAGGACTCCTTGCCATTCCAGGAATCCTGCTGGGCTCTTTTGTGGCAGAGTCCCTGCTTTGTGAGATGTGAGTCTCTCCTCTGCAGAGACAAAGTCCTCTCTGAAGGATCCCTCTATATATCTGGTAGGAGAAAATTTCCATGGGGATTGAAGGAGCATGGAGTGTTATCAATATCAATGTCAAGTGACATTTTTGAGGCTAGGCAGTGTTTGAGTGCTGAAGACTTGAGAGCAGGAAGCAGCTATGTACAGCTATTGACTTAGTCTTACTCAAGATGGAGCAACCCAGCAGGCCTTTTCCTTCTCCTGTTTCTCACTTGTTTGAACGTTTCCTGCATGTTTGTGTAAAGCAGATGTGGTCTAGCAAAGACAAGCACACCACATGCTCAGTGGCCAAGGCAGAAGGAGCTGGCCTAGAGGAGATGTTGGCTGGTGGAACAAAGTGGAGCTGTTAGATCTTCTTTATACTGGAGATGGTGCCCTCTTCAATGATATATAGGTCATTGTGGACAATTTGTGGACAATTGTGGACAACACCCCTTAAATTCCAGACAGATAGGTAGATATCCCCTCTTTATGGTCACTGTTAAAGGGCTATAAAAGGCTTAGATAATGTTCATGAGGAAGCTGTTTGTGTTCTCATCAGTGACCTACCAAAGTTGTCTACAGGAATATTGATCTGGTCTTTGTCATGGCAGGTCACAAACATGTCAGTGTTGCTGTTCTTCCACAATGGGGGGAGTTACAACGCTGAGGAGGGAAAGACAACCCTAGATGGATCATACCTGGCTGCCATCAGTAATGTCATTGTCGTTATGGCGAACTACCGGGTCGGTGTCTTTGGCTTCCTGAGCACTGGTAAGTCATGGATTTCCAGAGCAAACACAATTATGCATTCTGTAACACTTCTGTTTATGATTTTTATTTTTTAAAGTGATTTTTTAACTTGAAAAATCTATATCTTTTACCGATTATTTTAATTTTTGAAAAAGTGTGACTGAAAAATGGTGGAGACTTGATTGGAAGTGAAAGGAGAGAGGCTGGGGGAAAAGGGACAGCAGCAAACCAAACCCAAGTATCTATATCAAAGCACTGGCTAGCCTTCTGATTGCAGATGAGATTCTGGATATTGAGTTTTGCAGACATGTGTGAAGATAGGTTAGTCATCAAAATTCATGCTAATTCGAGTGGTCTACCATTGTGGGTATGGTTTTCAATGGCTCCAGGTTCCAACCTGTTCCATCCATGAAATTTTGCTGATGCTCTCCTGTGCCCATGTCAGAGTGGGGAAGAGGCAGAGACAGATAACTTCAGGTTCATGGAAAGAAGGATACGAAAGGATGAAAAGTATGGCACAAAGTTAGTTGGTTGGTTCCTCAGCAGTTCAGCCTGACTTCTCTGAAGGACTTGCAACATTTAATCTGAATCTGTACTGTCCTGGATGTGACTGTACATTTTCATGTCTGTTTGCAACCCTTCCCCACGTTCCAGTGTAAAGGACGTTTGCTCCCCTCTTGCCTCCTAATACCAATTGCCATTAAAAATTATACAAATCCCCATTACAAAAAGCATTTTGTCTTGTACAAAGAGACATATACACATGAAAACATGTTCAATCTCCCTAAACCTTTTCGGTTGTGCCATCTGGTCTTGGGGATTGTTTTGTTTTCATTTTGCCTTCTTTTAGCCTTGCCTTTTTAAGCAAGTAGGGAACACTTTTCTTTTTACTGTCTTTCACTTCTGCCTGGGGCAGGGGAACTTGAGGTAGAGACTCATGGAGAGAAAACGCAACAATTACAAGTGGAACTCTTTCAGTCTGGTGGCAATCCTCGGTCTCTTTAGTGTGCATTTTAATACATTTGTGACCTTTAGGAGGTCATATTTGCCATGTTTGAAAATACCTGGCCTACATACTTTTCCTCATGATTCTTTTGAGTGTTTACTGATAGTGGTGTTATTGATTGTGCCTAATTTGGGGTTGGAGCTGCAATTATTGGTTATTGTTGCCCATCTCTGCTTACTGTTTTGTTCAAAGCTCACTTCCAGCAAAGCCTGTCTTTCATTCTGTAAATAGAGAGATGGCACTACAAGCTCCTTACTTATTTAGATAAGAAGTTGGTTATGGGTGTACGTGGGGAAAAGAAATCCCTGTTTTCATCAGTGCAAACCTGATGCTTATGAAAGTGATACGATCATTTCATTTTGTCTAGAGCTAAATGCAGTGTGGATATGTGCTGTGGTAGCTTCCATTACACAGCACTGCCCACACACTACCCACCACCCTCCTTCAGCCCTGTGAAACTCACCTAGGTTTCTTCCTAAGTGGAAACTGCTGGCTGGGCTGAATATGATGTAGCAGTATTTATGTGATGGTCCATAATTTAGGGATTAGGGAAATTATCCAGTCTCTTTTTCACAGGGTTCTGCCTGCATGTCCCAAAATGTCAATACATGGGCTTGGTGTACGTGGTTGGCAGTCCTGCAAACCTTCAGATAGAGGTGATGCACTACAAGCAGAGACTTTTTGGAGATCTTCTCCTGCTCCTCTGTACTGTGGAGCTGTGGCTGAGGAAAAGTGCAGTCTTTCCTGGCCTCTTGCTCTTTGGGAAGTCCTTGATGTGTGTTTGGGAAAATCGTACTAGACTCATAAAATATCTTGAGTTGAAAGGGATTCACAAGAATCATCAAAGTCCAACTCCTGGCCCTGCACAGGACATCTCAAAAATCCCACCATGTGCCTGAGAGTGTTGTCCAAACACACCTTGAGCTCTGTCAGGCTTGGTTCTATGATAACAAATGGCTGATTATTTAAGTCATTAACCATTAACTTTCTAGTCTCTCACCTGGTCCTTTGGAACTTTTGCTGTTGGGTTCAAAGAGGCCAGAAGTTCACCCTTAGGACCTAGAAGCAGGAGTGTTAGAAGGCCATACAGTTAGAAATAAAAGTTATGAATTTGTGAATAATATTCATTTCATTGTCCAAAGTGCTGAATCCTCTTAAGTTGAGTTGTTATAAATTGCAAAACTAGAAAGGAAGGAGTGGAATGGATTTTTAGGGAATTGAAGGGTAGTGAAAACAACAGATTTTCTTTAGTTTGAATGGAGCTTTTGTTAGTTCTACAGTTGTTCTGGTCTCCCAGTGGCAGGGCTTTTGCAAAAAGTGAAAGAGTTCTTTTTTCTTCTGAGCATAAAAGATGTTTAATTTAATTTGCTGTCACCCATTAATGTGGCAAAAAGTGATGCACATTCTTACTAGTGCCTTCACCTCTTGCTTTGCATTCAGAAAAATCAGGGTGAATTGCCAGTAATATGGATGGTAAGAATATGGAGAAGACAGTCATGTTTTCAGGTTTTATTCTTTTAAGTTTCCATGAAGTCATATAAAACAAATGAGTTTCACGCTTTTATTTAGCACTATTGTTCTTCTCCTGTTTAGTAATAACAGAAGGAAGCACACAAGGACTCTGGTTTCTTTTCAGTTTCCTGCGGTCCTCAGGAATGTGATCTTTTCCAACAAAAAGCCAGTGGAAAAGATTCCTGGCAGACATGTTTCCTTCAGTCTAACTCCTATGAATGTCCATGCATGCATCTGTTCTGCATGCATGTGTGGTATATTTCACAACCCGGTTGTGGTTTTTGCCAGGCAAAAAGGAACTGGCTATGTTTCCCTCTTAGGTCTTTTTGTTTAGTATACTGGTAGCAAGGCAGATTGTGTGGCTAAAATATTTACACGGATCTGCACATAAAAATTTCTTCACCAAAGGGGTTGTAAAGCATTGGAACAGGCTGCCCAGGGCAGGGGTGGAGTCACCATCCCTGGAAATATTTCAGAACATGTAGGTGTGGTACTTCAGGACATGGTTTAGTGGTGGGCTTGGCAGTGCTGGATTAACAGTTGGGCTTGATGATCTTAAGGGTCTCTTCCAACCTGAGGGATTCTATGATTTCACTTCCTTTGGAGTAGTCTCAATAGGGGTGGAGCAAGCCCTTAAAATTAGATTTCCTTTTTAAAGAGTGGGTTTATTGCTGGATTGGGTACTCTGGGAACTGGTCATGGTGTGCAGAACAAACTAAAAAACCCTCCAAAACAACCACAAAACCAAAGAGACTAATCAGGGAAAGCTTTTCATCCATTGCTTCACTGGTGTGGTTTGGACTGATCATCTGAAACAACGGCTGTAGGTCATAGTTTTTTGGGCCATTCAGTTTTTGGCTGCCCTACTAAAAGGCTGTTCCTGACAATGGCTGTTGTAGTGTGGGCATCTCTAAGCCCTGCAAGGTTACCAGTAATCTGTTCTGCTCTGTATTTATTCTGCTGTGTAAACTGGTGTGTTTGATGGCTCAGTAATTCATTACAGCAGTGCAAAGGATGTGCACTTTGACTGCTCTTTGCCCAAGACCTGTCCAAGAAGTGGCAGCTTTTTATTCCACACTCTTAACTTTGATTCACTAGTTTCTAAACCTACCCTTATTTTAAACTTCTACTATTTGGTCTTGGCAATGGAAGAAAC
Organism: Ifrita kowaldi; assembly: GCA_013398055.1. Taxonomy (NCBI): domain Eukaryota; kingdom Metazoa; phylum Chordata; class Aves; order Passeriformes; family Cinclosomatidae; genus Ifrita; species Ifrita kowaldi. Next base: position 190,332 of record VZRS01014137.1, on the reverse strand, counting down.
AAATAGTTTCAGCTGTTTTTCTATTCACGGCTTTTCTGTTTTATCCTGTGGGTTTTTGGATTTTTCCAAGTTTTAAATGTGAAGAATTTTAAAACTTTGAAAATGAATGGCTCATTGTGGATTAAAAAGAAGTAGTGAATAATCATTTTCTGTTCCTTTTTTAAAGACCATGGAGGAATTATTTATTTCTGCTTTTGTTGACATAAAATCAAGCTTACTTACAGGGTTGCATCATTAGATGCTTTCAGCATTAGTTTCTTATTAATCAAAGTATCAAGTTACCACTTCTTGATGTTGAAAAGGAAGTGGTCATACTTAGGCAGGAGAAGCATATGATTTAGTATTTGTTTGTTTTTATGTTTACAAAAATATGAAAAAAAAATATCAGACTTCTATCAGATAGACATAGGATAATCTCAAAGGATGCAGACAGAAATATTGTAACTTTTAAAATAAAATCTGGAAGAGTGCAAAAAAATCAAGATGTTGTGATTTATAATGATTGGTCAGGCAGGGCAAGTGTAAAAGGGATGTAGGAAGGAAACATACAATCAGATGTACTCCAGGGAAACAGTCAGTAATTCTTACAGGTCCCTTCCAATTTGAGAACTTGGCAAACACACAGATTTTTTTGTTTGCTTTTAATTCATTTTAAGATTGAGCTACTTATGTAGAAAAATAATCTTATGGCTAAATCTATGGATACTTGAGCCTGAATTCAAGTCTCCTGCCATGATGTGTCCTAGTGAAGCTTAGAGGTTGGAGTGTTATCTTTCTGTCTTTGGGACAGACAAACAGGCACCTCCAGGGCTGCCCTGCGGAGTGGTAAAAACTGAAATGAAGTCGGTGTGTAAAGTGATTACCTTGGAAGAGACTCCCTCAGCCTTTTAAACTCTGGTATCAGTTTTGTCCAGTTTCAGCTGCAAGAGCTGCTCAAAATGTAACATTTACTCAAAACTTCAGTGTTTATAGTTTTCTTTTCAGCTGTATTTTGTTTTCTACACCAGGTTCTGCTGAGGCAAGTGGAAACGCTGGCCTTTTGGATCAGTTGGCAGCTTTGAGGTGGGTGCAGCAGAACATTGCCAGCTTTGGGGGAGATCCCAGCCGGGTTTCTCTGGGAGCCGACCGCGGTGGGGCGGATGTCACCAGCATCCACCTGCTCACCGAGACAGCGGATACAGACCTTTTCAGGAGAGTGCTGTTGATGGTAAGTTCCATTCCTGCTTCAGCTTCACCTGCATTGTGAAAGGACGTTGTTACAGAGATGAGGATGTTGCAGTGTGTGGGTGCTGGTTTTATTTCTGCCGTACCTTGACAGCACTGACAGGGCTGTTATTGCTGTAGTTATTTTTCATCTCACCTGTGACTGTTATCTCCAGGAGCTGGATGCTTCACCAGGATGTACAAGAGATGCATTTTGGTGTTTGATTTACTCATAGTAAGAATTCAGTTTTCGTCACTGTGGTTTTTTGTGTATTATATAAATAACCTTGTTTCGTAACCTGTAGGTACAACAGCTTAGTTTCCATTCCATAAGTATGGTTGCTGGTCAGCAGCTTTTAGACCCTGAAACTGATGAGCCGAACTCCCACATGTTAAGTATCCAGTCTTTTTATCGGGTCTTATGACAGATTTCATTTAAAAGAAAAACCAAGTTTTAGAGAGTAAAAATCGGTTTACAGATGGGGTTGTTTCCTGTCTGCTTAGACCATTTTCTCAGTCACTCCAAGTGATCCATATTCTTACAGCCTTTCCTGTGTTGAATCTCAGGACTCTGAGATCAGTTGTGTCAGCATCAATGCTGCCATTTATCTTCACAGCCTCAGATAAGCTCAGTGTGCTCTGAAATGAGGCTTAATCTCCAGAGGAAGTTTATACATCCAGCAGGAATGGTACTTGGTCAAAATGATCTCTGCTAGCAGTGTTGCCTTGGAACAGTGAGCAGTGGGGTAGAATTCTCGTTTCTGAGGGCCCAATGAGGGCCCAGTTAAATAAAATCATGCCTTGAAAGACTTAATGACATCTTAATTCAGTACCTAATTTTTCTTCACTATGCTCTTGCTTCAGGAAACGTAACTTGCCTTTTGCATCCCCATGGCTCAAAAAGTTTATTTTAATTGCATCACTCTAGTGGGGGCGGCAAGGGAAGTTTTTGAAAATTGCTGCTCATTAATTGGTTTTTTTGTGTAATTCTCAGATAATTCCTCACACAGTTCCTAGATTTTTAGTCAGCTCTTGGAATAGAATTTAATTTGCTAGAAGACCCGAGTCCTTTTCTCTCAGTTTCATCCTACTTTGAAGTCACAAACCCTTTACTGACATAGCTGAGGATGGGGCCTTGACACAGTGCGATTTAATAGCTGAGCTGCTTATGGAAGAGACATGCAAGGACCTCTTTGCTTATTGTTGCTTCTGGAGAGTAATTCCACGTTATATCTTTTCTTTCATATAAAAAAAGTTTAAACTCATTCTTTCTCCTACAGCAGAACACTGAATAATGGAAAACCCTGGCAAGTGCAATGAGCAGACAGGTGTACTAATTCTTCCCACTTTTCTAGTGTTTATAACAATTTTCTTCCTGGGACTGTGCAGACCACTGTCTTGGCAAAAGCAGCATCTCCACTGAGTTCAGAGTAGTGTTAATTTCATATTTCAGAGTACTGTTAATTATTTATCCTGACAGCCTCACAGTGGATTTAGTTTTCTTGTGAAATACACTGATGAAATAAAAAGTAAGCAACAATAACAGTAGCTTGTAGCTTAAAAATATACTCGATCTCTCTTTTCTTTTTTTTTTTTAAGTGGTGCCAGAGTTGGTTTTTCACTTACAGCTCCTGTAGAGGGACATGTCTTGCTTTTGTTCCAAGACACCAACATCATTTAGTGCTTTTAATTTTACTGTAAAAAAGGATGTGCACACAGACTAAGAATAATGAAACTGAGAATATATACCAGATATAGCTTTCCTGAAGGAAAATCTCATGAAGCAATACAGCTCTTGTTCAAAAGTCAGCTTTGTGCTCCTTGTTTGTCTTTGTTATGCATGATAAAACCATGCTATTCCTGAGCATGCAGAGAGGTGTGGTGTATGAAACCTTCTTTACCAGTAAATGTGCAACTGAAATAGCAAAATGCTTTTGAGTTTCCTGTGTCTGCCCTATAATAGCTTTTGTTTGGAACAAATCTGAAAACAGATTGTACAAATCAGTGCAAAGCTATCATCGGGACTTTTTTAGAATTTATTTCGTCTTTCGCTAGTATGATCAGAAATAAGTGGTATCAGTGATTATGGTCTTGGTTAAGAGTATTAGCCTGGGATTTGACTTCATCTTTTTGATTAATTGATTTATTTACCAGTGCAGTTTTGATGTAGATGACTGGATCAATGGTATGAATTGCAGAGCCCTTCCTGTGTTAGGTATCCTCTCCTGGCATTCCTGGTGCGTGTCAAGGGCAGCTTCCAGCCTTCTTCCACCCAGTGCAAGGGAAGACACCAGGTCCCTCCTGGTCATGGAAGCAGATCAGACAATAGTGGAAAGAGAAGGTTTATTTCCCTTCTGAAACTACTGCACTCAGGTGCAGGGCTGTCTGACATGGACCCTAGATATCCCTGATCCTGGTAATTAGCTATTATTTAGATCTCCTTTCTTCCTTCTTTTCCCACCTCCTTTTTTCCCTCCTTTACCAGTCTCATTCCTTCTCAAACAAACCAACCACCTCTCTTGGTTACTTTTCTTCATGATCCCAGTTTTGCTACATCCCTACCCAAATTTGTATTTCTGATACCATTTCAGGTAGGTGGTGTCAGATTTGTATAAAATCACCTTGGGGCTGTCATCCCTTGCAAGCTCATGTTTCCCAAAAGGTTCCCAATACAGTCTTTCAGTCAATTGTAGAAATGGGCAGACCTCTCAGAATTTCCCCATAACCATCTGTGAAATCCAGCCATCCCTATGGCACATTTAATTCATTTTTGTCATTTTCTCATGTAATTACTGTGAGGGTGACAGAGTGTCTGCACAGGTCACCCAGGGAGGTTGTGGAGTCTCCATCCCTGGAGATATTCCAAAGCTATCTGGACATGATCCTGGGCAAATGGCTCAAGGTGGCCCTGCTGGAACAGGGCAGGTTGGACCAGAGGATGCCTGGGGGTCCTTTCCAAGCTTAACTGGTCTGTGATTGTTGAAGCTGTCAACATCAGAACACATCTTATCCCCTTCTCACAGGGTGTGTCCAAGTGCTGCCAATTGTGTGGGCTCGGGGATTCTTTTGTCATCTTCCATCAAAGATACCTTCTGGCACTGGCATTGCAATGCTGGGTGCTTTTACCAGTTGCACACTAGGTTTTCCATTTTCTAAAAGCAACACGAAGTAACTACTGAATATTATTTTAATGAATAAATACAAGTCATGACTTAGAAATCTGTAATGCTCCCCATATACATTTCATGGATAAAATGCAGTCACCGTAATGTATGAATAATCAGTAACAGTAATTAGATTATACAAATGCCTAGAGTTCCTGAGTTTCTTTTGCTTTTGGGGGTTCAGTGTTTACTGGCCAAATTACATTAATCCTTTAAGTTCTGAAATATGTTTAAATAGGCTGTAAAATATTTTGATCTCTGAACCTTTCTTGCTAGTGCAAATGACCTGATACAAGATCTAAAGAGCAGGTAGATTTTTTCTAAGAGGTGTTTACAGGTGAAATATATTTTTATATAATCTCTCCAATTCTCTATTTCTCCAAACCTTCATTATCCAAATCTGTGCAAAAAAATACAAGAGAATATTGGATTGAAACCAACTCAGCTCGAGAACATAGGTTGCAGCAGACATGCATGCTCAGTTTAGAATGCAATCACAAGGCAGGTTCAAAGGAACAAGTTACCTGCTCTTTTATCACTTAGAAAAGGGTACACATGTGTAAAAAAATAAATGAAATTTCAGAAAACACTCTAATCCTTAAGTGGTTTGATGGAAAGTGTAATTACTATTTGACATAACTCTATTCAGACAAGAAATTAGGAAAAATGTCTAACATCCACTGTTACTGATTTGTTCTCTTAGTTTAATTATTTAAAAAGCTGCTATTAATATAAATATTATACATAAATATGTAGCTGACTTTAGAAGTCGAAGTGAAAATATCTTCCTGTCCACATAAAAGGTCACACCTTTGCAAGCCAACCTTTGCAATTAGGCACAATATTATCACATTTTACTTTTCACTTAAACACCCTTATTTTCTCTGTTTTATCTGCTTTACTATGAGCAGCTGAGTTACATTGTTTGGATATGCCTGAACTCCCACTCAGGGATAAGCAGGAACTGCTTTTCTCAGTGAATTAAACCTGTTCTTAATTTCATGACTATTTTATGACACTGCAGGCCATTGCCAGCAGATTCTTAAATGCTACTTGTAAAGTCAGTGATTTTAATTTTTTCTCCTAAAAGGTAAGTATGGAGTCACTGTAATCAGGTGTTTCTTGGATGCCAGATGTTAGATACTTTCTTGGGGTTATTGTCATCTTTCTGACCCATTCTTGATGGCAATGCATAAGTATACAGTGAGAAGAAAAAGGCTTCGTTTTTCCGTGTAGATAGGTTCTGTAAAGAAGGTTTTCAGCCTTATGGAGAATACCAGAGTAAGACTTAATTTAAGTTCTTGAGCTGTAGCTCGTCCTTCCCTATGCAGTCACCTTTGTACAATGCTGGGCATTGCCCCTGCTGAAGAGTCGCCTGCACCACTTGGCTTTTGACTGAGAGTCTCTCTCAGTTTATCCTGCTCGTGAGCCATTGCTGGCGCACTGGGAACATTCCCAGCATATGCCATGGCTGAGATAGCACCCTTGAGAAGGCCTCTGGTTAACATTCAGAAGAGGAAATGCAGAAGCACTGCTGGGATTTGGTCACCAGCTGGGCTGATTGTATTTCTCAGCTGTCGAAGGACTGCAGGGCCACAGGATGCTCTGGTTTCTCTTCCAACTTGTCAGTTTTTGGTTTTTTCTTGTTTGTCTTCTATTTAGTCTTCAAAGTATGAAGGTGGCAAGTGAAGGGCGCTCTTACGTTTGCTCCCTGTGTATATGAGAGATTGGGATTTCTTCTTTCTGGCACTTGCAAAAGAAGCATTGTCATCCTCCGTTAGGGAGAGGTAGGAAGCGATGCTTTCTCTCAGGCCATAGCTGAGGCAAGAGTCATCCATTGCTGCCAGGGTGCTTTTGGTATCTTCAGTCACCTCCAGCCTTTAAAAGAACAAAATTTTGTTACCATTTCAGCTACTTGGACTGAACCTCTTGGGATAATATTAACAGCTGTTAAATGTAATAATGTTACTTTTGTTGTATAAAAACATTCCTGCCTCATACATCACCGAGCATTTCTGTCACTCAGCATTTCTCAGAAAAACAGTTCAACAATTATATCTAAATATTTTTGGCACTTAAAAAGGAAGTATCATCTATATTCTCTTCTTAATCTGTAGGAAAAAATACCTCAATACTGCACAACATTTTCTTGCCTTCGTAAGCACGTGAATGTTTTGTGAAGGGAGAGTAGTAGAGGGAAATTTACACTTCAAAAGTAAAAGGTGCTTTTGTTTCTGAGGGCGGTTGTTTCCCCAGCTTCTGAAACCTGACCTACTTTCTCTTGTGGCAGTTGTGATATTAGAAAACTCATTAATTGGGCTGTGTGTTGAGAAAGACACAACAGGAAAGGTTTATTCTGGGATAATGTGTTCATTGTACCTCTGCTGGTTCCTGTTGTGTGAACAAGGGGGAGCCACTTCTGCCTGCCAGGGCTCACCTGTGAGCCACTGCACATCAGTGGGGATGGGTCCGCAGCAGTGGATGTCACTGGGCTTTGTGGCCTGGCTCTCACTCCTGCCCCTTGGTGAAAGGACTCAGGAGTCCCAAAGGGACCGAATGCATGGATAGCTGGATAGGAGAAATGATTGAACGCTAACTGTGCTTTCTTTCGAAGATAAACCTAGATTATCAGTTGGAGAGCTGGGCATTCGGTTTTCATGGGTTAGTTTGATGTCAGAAGATTGTCCAAGCTTTAAAACTTCTTTCAGGAGAAGGAAATAAATAGCTATGTGTTCTGTGTTGCAAGTACAAGTATATACAAGGCTGGGAAACACCCCTGTTGTTTCTGGCAGCCTGTGTTGTATGTGGTACCTGTGAATGTTTCTCCAGTTGAAATTTTTATTCCGCATCACCACAGGAGGAACTGGATTCGTCATGGTGTTGTTGTTAGTGCACTGGGTAAGACAAGGTGTTGTAAGGACACAGCAGAGACCATCAGCAACTTCTGAACAGGGAAATGAATACACAGACAGTTAATACTTGTGTGCTCAAATACACAGTTTTGGACTCAGCAGTAGCAGTCAAAGAATTGTCTGTTCTCAGCAAGGACACAGTAACACAGGCTTAATTTTTTCCTTTCCTCATACATTTGCTTTTTAGTTTATTGTTGAGGATATTTCATGCAGTACAAGTGAGCAACTGAGACACAGAAAGACAAAGTGACTTGCTCAAAGACTAGAAGGAAGTTTGTGACGGAGCAGAAACTTAAACCCAGTTTTTCTGAGCCCTCAGTGAGTTCTGCTTTTGCCTCTTATTGTCTCAGCCGTGAGTACAAAAAAGATCAGATTGGATTGTGTGTGCACTTATTCTTCTGTGGAACATGACTGTGGAATGAATTGAGGTTCACATGTTACTTTCATCAATGTTTCTGCTCTCTACACTCTTTGTGCTCCACTAGGAACATCACAGATTTTCTTCTGCCCAAGAAGAGAACATCATGGCTGAGTGCTGGTGTTCTACATCTCTGAGCCTTATTTCAGAGTGAGACTCTGTGTCATCTCATGGTGGGGGAAGGAGGAGAGCTAAATCTAACTATGTCTCCTCTTACACCTACAACTCAAGTAAAAATGTTAATCGTTACAAGTTTTGGGTTCTGCCCCACCCCTGATTTTAGGCTTTGATTGTTTGCTTATTTCTAAATGGTGAAATATGTCAACCAGCTAACATGTAAATACATATATATCTCCTGTCCAAATTCTTACTGCTCTCTTTATATCATTGGACTTGAAAGTTTCGTTTGCTTGTTTTGAATGTGAATATGACTTTTCTCCTCAGTTTATCAGTGTACTCTTGGGCCAGCACACTTTTTGCTTTACCTATGAAATACTCAGGTATAGTAACTTCACACTTTTAAGATTACACAGTGTCCATTGCTTGTTAAAGCACAGAACATATTGTTCTCTTGTAACTTTTAGGCAATTAGTTTTTTGCAATTTCCTTCCTCATTTTAGAATGTTCTCATTATGATTCATGGTAACTGCAGCCACTTAATTGTGTCATTTGGCAAGTTACCTCTCTGACACAGGGTAAATTGCCATAAATCTGGAAAACTGTCATTGAAAAAGGTGTCATCCACTGGACTGATATTAGTAACAGTGACAGCTGAGTCTACAACCAAGCTAACAGCATGAGCCCCTTGATACAAGTTCTGCTGATAAATTCCAGCCATACACTTCTTTCTAAAGTGATAGGGAAGAAGCTTAAAACATTTATGAAAATCTTCTGCTGCATATAAGGTTGTGTGCTCTAGTGGTTCTTAAGAGAAATGTGCATAGAGAGCCTGGTGTAGCATGCCCTGGTGCTATCTGCCTGTCTATATGGCAAATAAATGAATGGTAAACATGTTCATATTGGCAAACAGAGTCTGGGACCCAGAACTATGGGTACATGGCATTTGTACAGCTGAACATTTTTGTATGCTCACACTTTGACTTTAGCTGTGCTCTGAGGGGCTGGGCATCCCTGACCTGTGCTGACCTCCAAACTGCATTTGGAATTTCTCCAGGGAAGTGCTAGACCTTGGTGTTTGGCCCAAATAATGTTATTGACATGGCCATATAATATCCTGTACTGATACAGGCAGAGCCTATCTGGCTTTATTTAGCTGAGTTCTTGTATTGATTTCAGTTATTCTGTTAAGGGCAGCATGTTTTTACTTAGGATGAAAAATGAAGTAAAAGGTATATGCCAAAACTTCTTCTATTGCTTGTTCTGTGTCAGTATTTGCAAGTCTTGGACATAGGCAAAACTTCTTGTTCTGGACCTTTGATAGATAGTTTTACAGTTGCCAGTGGAAAATATGTTTGTTCTGCACTTTTTTTTACCTGAGTAGTGGTTGACAAGGTCTTCGAGGCACTGGAAGGTTTGCCGTGGAGAGATGTAATACCAGTTATTCGGAAGGCGGAAGATCCTGTAATGTTTCACTTGCCTGTGCCTCACTGACAAGGAATATAACCCTGGGGAGAGAGAAGAACTAATTACACCAAAGCAGGGCTGCAATTCTGGTTGGGGATCTGCAGCAGAATAGAGTATCTGTAAGATGTGATGCCATTACCCAAAACATCTCAGAAAGAGCTGAAAAAACCTGAGCTGCCATCCTAATTCATACTTATATAGTATACTTTATATATGTAGGTAAGTATGATAAAGAGTATAACATGGCCTGAGATTTTGGTTGAATTTAAATTTCTGGTGTGCTTTTCCTTTATTTTTGCTGGTATGGGACCTTTTGAAACGGCATAAAGGAAATAGGCCTTTACAGAAGTTGTTTGCCTTCCACTGAATAGGGAGATCAGATTCACAGACTGGTACTCTGATTTAGTCAGCTTCGAGTAATGCAGTAGCTGAGACCTGATAATGCAGACCTGGCAGGAAATGGCCTCTTGGATTTTTCCATTTCTTTGTTTAGAATGGTTTTGCAGCCTTTATTGGCAAGGACTGAATGCTAATCCTAAATTTATTTGAATTTATTATAGATATTAAGAAACTGTTGGCCTGTGGTATGCTAGAGGTCAGAATAGATGATGTATTATTCCCTTTCATCTGCAGTACTATGATATTAGGATGTGTTCTGGTGCTTCAGAAAAGGAAGACTGCACACTGAACATGGGAGATTTGTTCAGCCTGGAGAAGAGGAGACTAAGGGGAGACTTCATAGATGTATTCAGCTTCTTCATGAGGGGAAGTCGAGGGGCAGGCACTGATCTCTTGTCTCTGGTGACCAGTGGCAGGACCCGAGAATGGCCTGGAGTTGTGTCAGGGGAGGGTTAGGTTGGAAATCAGGAAAAGGTTCTTCACCCAGAGGGTGGTTGGGCACTGGAACAGGCTCTCCAAGGAAGTGGTCACAGCACCAAGCCAGACAGAGTTCAAGAAGTGTTTGGACAATGCTCTCAAGCACAGGGTGGGATCCTTCAGGTGGTTCAGGGCCAGGAGCTGGACTCAGTGATCTCTGTGGGTTCTTTACAACTCAGGATATTCTAAGATTCTGTTTCTATGTCCCCATTGAAGAAAACGAAAGTATAACATTGGTACAGTATAATTCCCATGTAGCAAAAGAAAGAAAATAAAATTGAAGGCCTGTCATTTTTTAAAAGTAAATAAAAGACACCCCCCCCGTTTATATAGGAAACACACTTATCAGCCACCCCCACTACTAGGTGTGCATTTTCCAGCTTCTTCAATCAATCTTTTGTGGACCAAGGCAAAGCTGTGACTTTTCCTCCATTGAAAAGTCCCACTGCCTGATGAGGTTAGCATGCGACCAAAGTAAATAATAGTGTTTAAACAACTAAATAATAGTGTTTAAACAACTGTGTCTTGTTTGTGCTGATGCTGTGGAACTTTCCATGGCCATCAATAACCCTGTTTCCAGTAGGTGACTGGTGAAGGCTGGCACACTGCACTGGGTGCCTTCACCTTCCCATTATATACATTTTCTGATTTTGGACTGAGCCATATGAAAACTGTTAATGCTTGAGATCAAGAGGGGAAAAAAAAATCTGTATTGTCTCACCTTTCCTTGTTTCACTCTCTCTGATCATGAAGGATCCGACCTTGGTGTTGGGTAGCTGTAGAAGTTCCTCTGCTTTTTCTCTTCCCAGCCCTTCAAATAACCAGCTGTGAAGCAGGAAAAAACAAATTCTGAAATTTGGACACCAGTGAAACCGAGAGCAGCATGTGGCTGTGAAAGTGCTGCATTAGCCAGGAAAAGTGACTGCAAAAATAACACTGTGGCTTTCTATAGTTATTCTCTCAACTATGTTCAGGCATATTTCCCCAGTTTTTGGAGAAAATTTTGCTGGTTTTGAGTTCCATTAACCTTTGTGAGGTTAAGAGAAGAGTCATAAGGTTTGGACTTAATGGGGCAAACAAAACTTTTTGAGCTGCTTTGATCTGAGTTGCTGGGGACAGATGCATGTGGCATATTGATGACATCTGTGGCATTAGTTAAATCTCTCTTTTTCATTTAAACCGTTTTTATTAACCCCAAACTGTATCATGAATAAGCCCCAAATAAGTCTCAATTATTTTGCTTCGTCTAGGGAACAGTCCAACCATTTAAGTCAATGGGCTTTGTGGATAAGGGAAAGTGGATTTAGTCCTACAAATTTTCACCATAGCTTGGTGCACTGCTGTGTTTTGCCACAGCCAGTGTCTGACCATGCAGCTGGGCTTGCTCAGCTGGTCTACAGTTACTGGCATTTTATTTTAAAGTTGTTCTCATGTCTTTGACCCAGTCTGCTGCCATTGAAGCTTCAGACAGTAGCTTCCATTACCCCCCCATCTCTGCCCTGCCTTTGGGAAAGTGTCTCTTTTTCAGGACGATGTAAAAGCATGTGAAAATTTAAGCACTTGCATAGTTCACAGTGACATTCACAGTTCATATCCTTAAAATTAAACAGGTATTAAAACATTTGCCAGAAAATTTTTAAGTGTGTGCTTTAGTGGCTTTTTTTTTTTTTTTTTTGTTTTTTGTTTTTTGTTTTTTGTTTATCCTGAGTGGTGTCTATGGCAACAAGAAATGTCTGAAATTTCCTTAGTTCTTCCAGTGAGAAAGATTACATTCTTGAATGACTTATTAGTGTTTCTATTTGTTCTTTTTGGCCTGTTTTTCATGAGCAAACCTAGCTTAAATTTTACTCTACGTAAATATTAAAAATCCATTCTAAACAGGCTCTCTTCATCAATGTCTTAAAGGTAGAAACCAGTCCATGCAACAGAACTATATTAAATATCATATATGCCATTTGAGGTGGTTTTGGCTCTTTCCAGCATTTAAAAGAAAGATTTTCCTTTCTATTTAGTCTAAATTTATATGTGGATTTTATGTTCTCAGTTTTCAAAAGAGCTATTTTAGACTGTCAATAAATAAAATTTCTGTCTGTCAAGTCACTATTGGCATTGCTTGGATTACAACTCTGAGTAATCAGAGGAGAATATGTAAAAATGTGGTGTTGAAAGGCTGTGGGAAATGCATTTACTTACCCATGATAAACCTTTGCTACATATTTTCCTGGAATATAGTTTTCTCGACCCGTTGTAAGGGAATGGACTCTCCACCAGCCTCCTTCACTGTGTGAAAACACGAGAAGGGATATTTTCAGATGTATTTTCAGAGTTTGTCATCATTTTGGAAATTAGAGAAGGCATTCAGTTTATCCTGCAGTCTTCTGTGTGTGCTCCTGAAACTATGTCTTCAGAAAGGAACACAGTTTGGTTTCATTTAGAGTAGTTCCATTTCTAAACCTACTTGAGGATTAAATTTAGACACAAAAATAAGCTACATTTGTGCCATTTAAATTACGTAAGTAATAAAATATTTTTCTGTAGTCAAAGAAGAAGGGTAAATACTCAGTGGTTAAACCATGCTGTGCTCTGCCTTCCCACAGCTAGACTTGTACTGGTGTCCAAGATATTCGGTTTACAGCTGAGTGTGTTGTGTCTGGACAGCCCTGTGACACCAGGGTAGAGGTTCCTGGGAAATGGAGCCTGTCTGCTTGGGAACAGGCTTTCAGTCCAACAGAACCTCGTTCGTGCTTTGCTCTTTTCCTTGTCTTCCATGAGTTGCAGACCAGACTCCAGTAAAAAAAAGACCTTGTAGCTGAAGCTGCAGACATATGTATTTTCCCCAGTATATCTTAGGTTATTGCTGTGATTCTGAATGCTGCCTTTGGCTCTTGAATCCCTTCAGAAATACAGGGTACAGGGAATTTTCACAGGGATATGTAGAGCTTCAGTCACAGTGCAAGGATGCTGATGACTGATGGCTTCTCTCCACCTTCACTTTAAGAGTTTGAATCCAAATAGTAGTGTCTTGCATTTGAATGCTGTTTTTGTGGATGTTCATATAAATGCTCCCAAAATAATGTCCAGACTGCAGATCAGAGTCTCAGTGTGTGTCAAAACAGCTGAGTTGAAATCACTTAGGTTAGATGTCATGAGTTATGACTGCTGGGACCATGGTCCAGAATGTCTGTGCTGAGGGAAAAAGGGAAGTGTCTACTGGTCAGAGCTGGAATATCAAGATACCTCAAAAGTTTTGGGTTTGGTTTTCCAGCTGAAGTGAATTTATCTACAAGAGACTTAGGTTATTTTGGTCTTTTTTTCCCCCAGAACTCTCCTAGACAGAACCAAGAATTGCAATAAAAAAAAAATGGAGAGACTCGTCATTCCTCTCCCTCCAAACTTTAATATTACTAAACCTGAAAAATCCCTATGATGACTAAAAACCTCAAAGCATCACATCTCTCCTGGGGCAAGAACTATAGAAATTATGTAGATTGGGATGAATCTTGGAGGACATTTGGTTTGACTACTGCCAACCAAATGCAGTTGTTCATCTCATAATGAAAGGTGCCTGACCAGTGTGGGGAGTGAGAATCTGTGCCAGTGGTGCTTATCTAATTCTGCCAACCCAGAGCAGTCACAAATATCTGTGAGGAGTTGCATTTCCTGTGGAGTTTGCATATGTCCCGTTCCTGGCAGGGCTGATGGGACTGATTACCACTACACATCATTACTTTGGTAGAAGGCTGAAAAGCTGCTGTTGTAGGAGCAGTAGGTGCTGCCTGCTTATGCTGCCTCCTCTGTGGTGACCCCTCATCACCTGTGCTCTGGCCATGCCATGATACTCTTCTTCTTTGCTGTATTTTACTTCTTTAAATGATTTGGGAAAAAGAATTACAGCTTGTGAACAAGAAGAGGCTGCAGGCAAGCAATTCTTACTGGCATCAGCATGTGCCCCAGAAGGGGAGAACAGGTCCTTCATTAGGACACTGTGGTTTGCATAGAGCTTTGGACTGTCGGATCTTCTGTGAACAAGCTCATGATTCAAAACAGGAAGAGGAAAGCTCCCATCAGGGCTTGCTTTGGCTCTTATTTATCCATCAGGAGAAGTCCTTGATCACTGCACAACAAACATGTCAAAAACTTCAGCTGCAAAAGCCTGTTCTTCTGGAAGTTGTTCCTGCAGTAGATTATACTTTGCAGCATGTGTATGCACATGATGTGCCACACATGTAATTCCGATTGATATGGGCAAAGGCAGTCATGTGGTGGTGTGAAGGCCTGTAGCTGATGAAAGGTGACAGTGAGGCTTTAAGCCAGAATTTCCAAGTTAAAGCAGTTGTACCATGTCATGTATGTTCTGCAAACTGCAGCAAGGTTTATACTGCTAGAAGCTACCAGAGAAGAATTCCCCTGGATTTGAGGAGCTCTCCATCAGCAGAAAATTTATCTGGTGGTATTGTCTGAGCCTTGGGGATTTTAGGTTCAGGGAGGCAGGGAAAGCACTGTGTCAGCGGAACACAAGTGCAGCCACTCTGGGTCAGACCAAAGGTCCACATAGGCCTGTGTCTTGTGACTGACAAAGGCCACTGCAGGTCACGGTGGCCTGGAGAAGAGTCTGAGAATTCATCAGTTGTCCGTGATGCTTCTCTTGAGTACCTCTCTCCTCCAGCCATTTGACTCTCTGGTTGAGAATTTTTTAAAATGAGTTTAGAAGTCCTAAGAGGATTTCTCTGCTATTAATGTGTCTGGTCTCCCGCTGAATCCGTCTGCTCCACCAGCTGCAAAAATGAAGGCTTTCATTTCATTTTGAGCAGTGCAAATAGTGGCTGTGGGGCTGAGTAACTTCCAAGAGGTCACTGTGTGCTGATACAAGTTGTGCATAGAAGAACATCAGAGCTGCTGGTTTCCATTTTTCAGGAAGTGCTCTCATTCCTGTGTCTGGCAATATTTGCGCTATTCTTAAGGTCAGTCTGAACTAGTTCTCTTAAGCCTACTTCCTTCTGGGGTTCGTAAACATTTTGAATAGAACTGGCTGAGAAATTGCTGACTTTTATTTTCCCCACTAAGAAAATGCAGAATCGATAAAAAAATAGAAAAAGAAGAACAAAACCACTACTTTTTATTTTATTTTTGTTAGATTTGCCTTAAAGCAAGATGAAATTCTAAGACTTAATCATAATGGAGTTGTTAGATTAAAAAGGGTGAGAGAGAAAACGACAGACACACTTGACTTAAAGAAATTCAGAATCATTTTCCTTTTCTATGAGATTCAAACTATTTTGGCTCTTACTCTGTTTTCCACTAACATTTAGAGAATACCTTCTCATCATCATTTTTCAAAGCAGAATTCTGTTCTGAGTCTTATTTTAGAATAGAGTCTGAATCCAACTTGAGAAACCTTAGAGAAATCTAACGATCAAAGAACAATCTGTAATCCCAAATCCTTAAACTACATGGAAATTTACCTTATGGCTAAGCATCCTTCCTTCAAAATTCTGAAATCAGTTCATTTTGCTGAACTGTATCCAGTTAGGGCCAGGTGCAGAAAACAGTGCTTTGTTTAATTGTAATAAAACATAATTTAAAAATAAATGGATCAACTTACTCTGATAGCACACGTAGTTTTTCCCCTACATGAAATATAGGTTGGCTTATGTCTGCTGAAGGATAGTCATAGAGAACAGCAAGGAAGTCACTCTCCTGACCTGTGAAAGAAGAAAGAAAATGTCACTTAAAACAAAGGTAGAGTTCTGAAACAGAAATGTATTTTTCATTAAGTGTGATAGATTTTATGTAGTAGGTCAAATGGGAACAAAAAATCTCTGAAATGTCACTTAATTAACATAAAGAGCTAAAGATGAACCTACAGATGTATAAGAGGAATGTGAAGATACTAGAAATGAAAAAAGTCATGTGGTTAATTGTAAGCAACTAAATTTAGACCACTTTTTTCTAGTAATTACCATATTTAAAGGACATATTCAGTTTGAAAGTGAAAAATTAGTAAGTATTTATAGTATTAGGAAGTAACCCAGTTTGATTAATGCCACTGTCTCTAATTGCCTCCAGCTACAGTTTTGTTGCATTATATTTAAGAAAAGGAAGATGCATGTTGAATTGTTCCATCGTTTATCTCCACTGATACCTTCAAAGGTGTGAATTAGATCAAGGTCAATGAGAGCATGGCCATCATTGCCCATTTCCATTACTTTTTAAAGAAGCTTGATGAACAACCACTGCACCTTGTTCTCACCCTTGTGTGGAAACTAGTGGTAGCCCAAAATGCCCTGAGTGTCAATGAAAGAAAAGATGCACATGGGGTGTTTAAGATTAAAGCATTGTATGATGCCAATTTGCAGAGCTGAGATCAGCAAAGAGATGAGAAGACCTTTTACATCAGCTGGGATGACCCTGGGTCTTGCAGGCCTGTGCAGGATATGTGCTGGGTCTCCTCGTTTTCTGCAGCTGAGAAAATGAGGCACTTTACTCAAGACTGGGACTATCAAACATAAAATGCTCCTCATCCTGCTGGAATCTGTGGTGCCCAGTAAATGCTGACAGCTGGGAGATACAGAAATGTGTGATGCTGGGTGTTTTGAGCTCTTTGGCAGAAGTCTTGGCAAGAGGGGTTGTGCGATACACTGCCTGCATTTCTCCTGGAAGCAGTTCCTTCCCTCTGCACATTGCTCTACTCTCCACCAGCTCACAGGGAGACAAAGCTTCCCTCTGCCTCCACCAGGATCAGTGCCCTGATCCTTAGGAACACCATCTAGCAGTACATTTGCAGAGATGGTTTGATGTCCATACTTCCCTCTCTGTGCAGCCCCACATGTGCAAAAATGGGTGTGAATTCGGGGAAGGAGAGAAAGAAATTAGAGAGATAGACGTATCTCTCTGTAGATAACTGTGTCTTGCTAGTTTCTTCTCATTTAATACAGATTGCTTGCCAACGTCTCTTTAGGAAAATCAGCTTTCTAGGGAAACCTAGGTGCAGCATCCTGAATGAATGCTGAAACTGGCTCTATGTTTTCAGCCTATGTGTCTCAGGGCCTTAGAAACAACTCACAGTGAAAACAATAAAAGGCTGAAGGAATGCAGAAAAAAAAATGTAACAGGTTGCCCAGAGACATTGTGGATTCACCATCCTTGGAAGTGTTCAAGGCCAGGTTGGATGGGGCCTGAGCAACTTGATCTAGTGGATGCCATCCCTGCTTATGGCAGTGAGAATGGAATTAGATGATCTTTAAGATCCCTTCCAACCCAAACCATTCCATGGTTATTTTGATAGTGTGTTTAGTATTAGTATTGCCATGGTTTCCTTAGTTGATCAGTGTCACCAAATTATACAGGACTAGTCCAGTACAGCCAATCACA
The DNA here is from genome assembly GCA_013398055.1 of Ifrita kowaldi. Taxonomy (NCBI): domain Eukaryota; kingdom Metazoa; phylum Chordata; class Aves; order Passeriformes; family Cinclosomatidae; genus Ifrita; species Ifrita kowaldi. Next base: position 172,804 of record VZRS01014137.1, on the reverse strand, counting down.
GTGGTTTGTCTAATGCAACTTGTTATACACTTAGTTCAACCCTGCTGAAAAAATTCTGTGTTAAGCCTTTGACGGCTTCCTTGTTCTGCACAGAAAATCTAGTGGCACCTTCATGTCTATGAAACTACTTAGTACCTGAGGCTAATAAGACCTAAACATTGACACTGAGTCTTTTTTGACAAAACAAAATCTTTACCCAGGGCTACTACAAGAAATAGAGTCCAGAAGGTGCATTTTTAAAATAGCAAAATGAGGAGAAAGTGCCATCACTTAATTTCTCATTGCAGATTGTAATCCAAAATGTAATACTACATGGAATATATCTTTTTTTAGCTTAAGGACAATGTCTTTAGCAATGCCTTTTTTTTTTTTTTTTTAATTTATGTTGTTTTTTTATAAATATTTNNNNTGTTTTTTGTAATTCTTTTTTTTTTTTTTTTTTAATTTATGCTGTTTATTTATAAATATTCTGCTTCCATAATGAAGGAGTGGAAAACAAGTGCTTTTCTGCTCTCCTTCCTTGCATACTGGTTATTTGTGTTTCGTTACTCACTGTGGGGTACATGACTTTTTCTCTATTCTAGCAAGACCTGTGTTACTTTGCTTACACTTTCATATTTATATTAATTTTTGTTTCAATTTTGCATGCCAATTTGTAGTTCTGAAAAGGAAGGAATTTATCAGAGTGTTATCTTCCACATGCATGCAAATGTTAACTAAAATTTAAAAGTTATATAAGGAAAAGTTATATAAAAGCATAAGGAAAGGAGAGAACATCCTTATTCACTTCATTTTGATTGATATTTAAGTCAAACCTCACTGGGTTTTTTGGTCATGCAAAATACCCCACCACACTCTGCAACATTTCACAGAACCTGTACTAGCTCCTTACAAACACAAAAGCCTGGAAACAGGAACTAAACAAATTACACTCTTTCTCCACATCTAATTTTCACAGTGATCTAATAGATTTGATCTCATGAGCTCTCCACACTTTCAAGACGTAAAAGAAAAAAAGATTTGCCTGAGTTTATCTAACGCAAGCTCTCCTCCGCAGTGCAAGTGTAGGTTACGTCTGAAACAGAACAACTCAAAAGGTAGAGTGGAAAGAGCGAAGCACAATCATTTCCACTGAATCAGGTGTTATTTCTGGGTGGTTTTTTTAGGAGTAGGAAATGAATGTGAAATACATGCTAATTTTAGATGTCTTCACACCTGCATGTCTTGCAAAGTGTGAGACTGAATATTGTATCCTTCAAATTATTCATTGGGAATGGACTGTGAAGCATTATTAGAGAGTAGGAAGAGCATAGGCAGAGCATCCAGATCCAGCTCATCGCCCTCAAAAATCTGCTGTGCTGTGCACTGATGTGGTCCATGTCCAGAGTGGGAATGAGCTGTTTGGAGTTCACCTCCATGCATCATCCAGCTTTACTGTCCAGCAGCAATACTATCATTTATGGCACAGTGTGCACCAGACGGGGTGAAGGAGGGCACTCGTGCATGAGGAGTCTGTTTGTGTGGCACCACGAGGTGTGGCTGCAGAGTCACACTTTGGTACCCAAGCTCGAGCTAAACCAGCCACCTTGGGAACTGAGAGTCATGCAGGTGCAGCTCAAAAGGATTAACCCTCGATTCAGGGTTCCAAAAGAGGACAGAGAGGGGCTCACAATCCTTGATGACCCCTTGCTGCTCTGGCTACTCTGTCATCAGTCCCTGGGTTGTGCCAGGGATGCCTGTACAGTGTGCTGGCAGATGGGGTGCAGTCATCTTTGGGGTCCAAATGCCTCCTTGGGAAATGCAGTTTATACACCGCTCCCTTTCTCAGGACCAAGACTGGTACACTGGTGGGGAGGAAAGCACAAGGCTTTGCTTTCAGTGCAGCTTCCAGGCAGCACAAGGGGCTGAAACAGGTCTGATGAACATTCACTCTGCAGATCAAGTCTGCAGGCTCCAATTATCTGTTTTCTTCCCCCTTTCTGTTGGATAATCTTTCCTTTCATTCTTTCCCTTCTGTTTCAGTCCTTCGTTTTATTCAGTCTCACTGAAATGAGCCAGGGTCAAACCTACATCTCCCAATAACTATTTCGACTATTGTCCATGGATTGGATCCTCCACTTCAATTAAATCAAGTCTGTTCCTGGCCTGGTGGAAATCTTCTGTGTTTTGTGATATGATTTGGAGTTTAATCTGCTCAGGAAGGCAAACAGATATAAACTCACTGGGTTAACCCCAACACACACTTTAGTACCAGGTTAGTTTTTAGAAATCTCTTTTCATTGGATTTGAATGACAGTACTGATGTTTGAATTCCCAACTTTCATTAGCAACATCTAAGCCATTATGAAAGATGCTGGTCTGATCCAGGCTATGACATGGATGGATTCAAAGAGCTATGTAGGCTGATCAATCTTAGAATCATAGATTAGCTTGAGTTGGAAGTGACCTTTACAGGCCATCTAGTCCAGCCCTCTGAAATGAGAAGGGACATCTTCAACCAGATCATGTTACTCAGAGCCCCATCCAACCTGACCTGGAAAGTGCCTACAGATGGGACATCTATCACCAATCTGGGTAACCTGGTCTAGTGTTGCACCATCCTCACTGTAAAAACTTTCTTCCTTATATCTAGTCTAAGTCTACCCCATCTTAGTTTAAAACTATTATCCTTTGTTGTATCACAACAAACCCTGCTATGAACCCTCCATCCCAATCTTTTTTATAAGCCCCGTTTAAGTACTGAGTACTGCAATAAGGTCTTCCTGGAGCCTTCTCTTCTCCAGGCTGAATAACCCCAACTCTCCCAACTTTTCTTCGTAGGAGAGGTGTTCCATCACTCTGATCATTTTTGTGCAAAACCCCTGCCTTTGGATGAGTAAACATAGGTATCTGGAGCAACTTCAGCTGTGAGAGTATCTGAGATTTCCCTATGCCCTTGGCAGGTGCCACTGCAGCTGCAGGAGACTTGTTCTCTCCCCATGTGGTAGCAGGAGGTCAGGCAGAATTAACACCACACCTTTCTAGATGTGCTAGATGTGTAGGAGAGTTCAAGTAGATTGAGTCCTGAATTCCTAAATGGATATTTTCCCCTTGTAATCACTGTGCTATCAATTTTTGCTGAGTTGTCTTTTAGGGGTATGTTCTATTTCCATCACAGAAAGGGTTGCAGTTGTTTTTAGCCCTGCTAAATTCTGACTTTGAGCATGTGCAGGACCAGTACAAACTTGGTCACAGCCATGGCACGCTCACCAGTGAGATCCTGCTCTGAGTGAGTGCATGTCTCTGTTTTGGTGTTTATATGTGGTATTTGTGTCAGCAGTTGTTGGGAATAGCAGCATAAGGCACTCTTCTTCACAGGGAAAAAAAAATAAATTAGTAATATGCTGAGTAGTATTTGGTCTCTGCTATATCAGGACCTCTAGGGCTGCAAGGCTGCCCATCTCAGCTGGTTTCTGACCATACTAAGAGCAGGGCTGGGTTTCCTTGCAGCAACAATGAAACCAGACTGATTCCATATCCTTATTATTATGAGCAATCCAATCAGAAAATCATTCATGGAAAAACCCAAAAATTTTGATTAATGCCTTCCCCCATTCAAAAAAAAAGGCAACTAAAAAACCCCACCACAAACCCAAAGGAAAAACCCAAAATTATTTACTCTTCACCTTTGGGGAGTGATTTATTGCAGCTCTTGTGCCAGCTGCCTGTATTGGTGCACCATGAGGGCTGAGGCAGTACTGACTCTCCACCCACTCACTCCCAGTTTGTAGCAACAGATCACCAAATCCCTCTTTCTTTCCTCTCCGATGCATGACCTCTACCAGCCTAGAGAGGTGGCAGGGAGGGATTTGCAACCTGATTCATTCATGTGTGGATCCAGAGGGCAGATGTGCCAAATTCTGCTTTGGCACCTTGCCCTGTGAAACTTGTATTCCTCTATGGCCTTTATGGATAAACCTGGTGACAGGTTGGCTGTGTTCTGCTTTTAATGCAGTTATCTGACAGTGGATGGACATGAGGTTCAGTGCAAGCATAACGTCATTAAAAATTTTAACCTTAAATGAAAGAAACTCAGATTTCAAGAATAAATTTGTATAAAGTATCACATGCAATTATGTCAAAACACAGCATTCCTGGTTTCTGAAGTAGCGTTTCAGTGCTTTCTGATTTGGAACGAACATCTTTCAAGGAGCACCAGCAAATAATATGTTTAACATATTTGGGGATTTTAATTAAAGTGCTTCTTGGAAAATGAGCTAGAATGTAGCTAAATATAAGCACTGTCTGGTGGATGCCCTCCTTCTCCCAGAGCAGCCACGCACTTGCCTGCTCTTGTCAGGCGGGTGAAGACAGACACATGGCTGAGTCTATCATATATCGTGAACATCTTTTTCTCTCAAAAGGAATGAAATGAGTGCTTACCCGTTTGGCTTGGCATGTTTGTTTCCTCAGATGCTCTTGGAATTTTCACAGCATTTCCCATCGTGCTCTCTAATTCCGTCAAAGTTCTTCGGAACTAAATCAAAGCAGACATTGAAATTTAACATCACAATAACACCTGCTGTGCCAACAGATGAGAAATGACCTCGTTTGGGCGTCTCCAATTTCGCAGTTTTGCTTTTGAGAACTCTTGTGTCAAATTCATGCGAGAGTTTTACATACTCGCTAAACTCTCACCACTCTGGTGCTTTTATCAGGGGAATAGCAGAAAACCACAGCTAGGGAAGTTGCTCACAAGAACATGATGTAGTAAAAGTTTCCATTACCAGTACCTCAGCACAATAGGAAGTAACAGCAGAGCGGTGCCCATATGGGCATCTCATATACAAAATGTTTTTACAGCATTTGGGGTTCTGAGGCTACAAAGGATCTAATTAGACTGATGTCCCTGGTTTTCAGCACTGTGTGTATATTATGTTGGTTTACTCTTGAACACAAAGAACATAGCTTGGTAGGTTTGGGCTTTTTTCTGATGCAGTTGTGCCCTCAGCAAATGTGGGCAATTTTTTTTTTTTAAGTAACACCTTGCCTAAAAATATGTTTGCTCTCAAAACAGTCCTCCTGCATAAAGCCAGCAGTGCAAATGCTTCAGATACTTATCTTCAAAAGTTTTGGTGGCTGTACAAGAAAGAATATCAGACAATTGTGGAATTAAATACTGAGAGAAGAACAGTTGCTTCTCACAGTTTTGCTGGAGCCATCCTAATTCTCCCTGACAGAGGACAGAGAGAAAACCATTTTGAATGTGGAAGGTGTCTCATGCTACAGTACATTTTCAGAGGCAGAGGACAATAATCTATATCTATTTAAAAACTGTGCATTAAAGCAAAATGACACCACCAGCTGATGGGCAATTATTTCTTAAAAATATGTTTCTGTCCATTGCCCTGTGAAAATGCTAATAGGAGCTCTAGCAGCATCATGTGAATATACTGCATCTTGTGGCCTTTTCTAGCTTAAATATTTCAAAGGTGATTACTGACTCTGGTGTGCTGCTCTTCACTTGCACAGGCTAGAGCCTGTTGGAGTCAGCTGGAGAGGTGTCCAACCTGTGAAGTAGAACTGCTGACATCAGAAAGACTTTACTGCTAATTGTCTTTTGGAATAAGATTGGCGGAATTTCAGTATGTTGATTAATACCATACATTTTTAACGTCTTACAGACAGTTTAGGAAGACATCCTACAGAATAAAATGCCATTCAAAGGAAAGAAAATTTGTCCCTTATCAGATGCAAGGAGCTCAGTGCTAGAACAGATGGTAGTGCACAGTTTGACTCGACCTCATCTGCTTTCCAAGCTTCTTAGTGCTTGTTCCCAAAGGCTCTTTGCTAGAATTCTCTGTTTCACTGGCCAAATGTCACATTACCCCTTCTCTTTATGCACTCAGAACTGGCTTATGGCACATCTGGAGGGTGCAGCTGTGCCAGTGTCTTTCTGACAAGCATATGAAACCTACTTTCACAAGAAAAAAAATGTGTTTCCTTGCCTGCTAGAAGAAGCCTAGAAGCTGAATAAAACAGCACCCTTAGATTTAAATAAACTACTTGGGTATTCATGTTTTAAAAAAAGGTCTCTTGATAGAAAAAAAAAAATCTTTCTCCATGTAAATGCACCTTAATTTATAAAATTGAAACCAGAATTCACTTTGTCAGGCACTGTCTGCTTGCAAGATCATAATTTCCTGATCTAATTATGAATATTTTTCTGCAAGACCCAATTTTAATTTATTGAATATTTTTCTTACGTTTATCCCGTCAAGGATAAGAGGTAAACCCATAGGAGTGGTGCAGCCAGTACTTTGGCTACAGATGTTATAGATGTTCCTGGCTCATCTTCAAATTAGCCAGAAAAATTTCCTGGACACAGCAATAGAGCTCAACAGGGCTGAAAAAGTCAGCCAGGATAGTGAAATAAATACCTGGACTGATAACCTCTGCTGAGCTCTGTGCTCTTGTAGAAGCATTTTTGCAGTAGTTTAAAAGGGAAGCTCAAATCCTGCTCAGTGTATAGAATCTAAGCCGCAGTTACCAAAAATGTTGTGCAAGTCCAGATAGATGGCAAAAATGACAGCATAAACATCTTATGTCAATCTGTAATTTTGACACATGCAACTGATATTTAGATGAGAATTGCTTGAATTTTGTGTCCCAAAAGTCTGAAAAAAAAAAAAAAAATTAGTCCCACCTCTAAGTACCACTTCATGCTGGGTTTTGTTATTTGAAGGCCAGGGAGAATGTCATCCTACAAGCGTCAGGGTTGGGACCAAGGGCCTTTTTCCTACTCCTAATTTCGGGTGTGCCTGAGTCACTTTGGAAAGTGATATGTAGTATTTATGCACGGTGGAAAGGCTTCTGAAAATTTTACTTTAGGCTTTCAATCTTTCTAAAAGCCCAGCACCTTTCACCAAGACACCTTCATTTTCCTAGATGGTATTTAAGGATCTAAACTCTAAACATAGCTTTAAAAACACCTGAAGTGTTTCTTCAGGGTTGCTTGTACATTGTTTGCAATTAAGCCACTGTCTAGTTCAGAGTGATTAAATACTGGACAACAGGCAAGTTCCTACTTCGTATTTTTGCAGAGCACAGCCTGATTCACTCCTGCCATACCAGGCATTGTTGTTCTCGAAGGACCTCTGAAGTCATCTTCTTGCAGCTCCGTGCTGCTGCCTTAGATGTGGAAGAATCTGACTTGTGGAAAATGCAAACGTTGTACTGTTCTTTCAGTAAGAGTGAAGAGCGGTGACGTCTTGGGCTTTGCCGTCACTAGCGTGGGACTTTGCTGAGTCTCATTGCATTTTCCGTGCTCTTTTACTGTCACTACCATTGATAGCATAAAGTCGTGAAAGGGAGAGAGAGTTCAAGATGTTCTTCAGACTCACAGCAGAAGTTCTCAATAAATATAAAAAAATGGAAAGCTCTGACCCTTGCTGTTAATTCACTTAACCAAAGTGATTAAAAGGAAAATGAGGCATCAGACTAGGTTTTACTACTAAGGCAGCTTGTCGTTATGCACATGGGCAGAGTGAATATTCCAATAGTCCAGTCAAAGGTGGTGGAGTGAATGTTCTGAGGTATGACTCAACCTTCAGATATCTGAAAATGGGGTGAAAATGGAAGGAACTGGAAGTTTTGTTTGCAATAGGGCGGCAAAAGATAGTTTCTGCTTGCTTGCTGGCAATGGCATATCTGTTCTAGACTGTTTCTAGACTATGAGTGTACAAACTGGAGTCATATTTCTAAAACAATGTTGTTTCCTAAAACAATTTACTCTAAAGTGAGTGATAGAACTTGATGGCTGAAGTATCTTGTGCTCGTGTTGACTTATTGTCAGCACAATACAAATCCATTCCATCGCTGGATGAGAAATTCTTGTGTGGTTTTCTGAAATTTTGAGACACTCTGCAAAACTGGACTTACTGGAAGCTTTAAAGAACTTGTGAACCAATTTTTTTCATTTAAATCAATAGAAGAACGGTAACAGTTTTATAGGTGATAGTCTTCTGAAATAGCAAATCTGCTCCAAGCACTGCATCTCATTTGACCTTACTGAATCATAGAATAATTTGGGTTGGAAAGGACCTTTAAAAGCCACCAAGTCCAACCTTCCCTCCATGGACGGGGACATTTGCAATTAGATCAGGTTGCTCAGAGCCCTGTCCAACTTGGCTTTGAATGTTTCCAAGGATGGGGCATTTAACACCTCACTGGGCAACCTGTGTTTCACCCCCCTCACTGTAAAAAATGTGTTCCTAATATCTAAACTTGATGGAAGAGTTTGGTTTACAAGTAGAAGTGCCATCCTTCCATCACAGAAGCAGATAATTATGCCAGATCCAAAGAAAATAATTCACTGAGGGTGATTTGGGAAGAATTAAGGAGAAATGCTAGACTCTAAACTCACTGTGTCTTATCTACCCCGAGCCCTGCATGGAGTGCAGCTGCTGTTCAGCTCAGAGGAACCACTGGGCTGCTGGGAACCAAAATCTGCCTGCAGCTCTTCTGCTCACCAGCCACCTCCTCAGTGAGAATTTGATTTTAACTATTGAGATCACAGTTGCAGTGTTGCAAGCATTGGTCCTTCCTCCTTTCCCTTTTCCACTTGTGCACATGGTGTCCAAGGAAAGGCGTCCGCTGCAGCCGTGGCTGTTTGCACACAGCTATCAGTGCTTAGGGATCTTTGCTGCCAAAAGGAAGGTGAGGAAACGTCTACAGTCCCAGTTCAGTTTTGTGTCATATTTATCAGAACTCTCAGCAGATATGAATTTTTCACCTGTCAAGACTGGAATCCCACTGACCTCCCTGGTGTGACCCCAAAACCTGTGGTACAATTTTCCCCTTCTGTTCCTGTATGCAGCACGTGTAGCAATAACTTCCTCTTGCAGAATTTGTTCTCTGACAAAATGTGCTTCTGCAGCAGTTAAATAGCATGGAACATAAGAAAGCCTGCCACTCGGTGAGAACTTTTTAAAAGTTATATTTAATATGGTTGAGAATTAGTAAATATAAAGAAATGAAAATAATAAGAGAAATAAAAAGTCACGTGAGTAAAGCCCTCCTACAAGGAATAGCGTAGACTAGTAAAATTAGAACATTTATCATTCCTGAGATGCTATACCCTATTTTATTTTTGTTTCCTGATATTCCCATCTATACTGCCAAAGTTTCATGATTTAATTCTCAATAAGGTTCACAGGTAATGTCTGAATATCATTTAGCTTCAATATGAAAGCACTGGGATCCTGTTATTTTTCATGTGGGGAAAGAAAAAGCAAAACAACTTAGATTTCAGAAACTGTATAAATTTTTTTTTTTGTGAATATGCCTTAATTTATCATTAATCAAAATCAACATCCTTTCAGCTTTGAGGCTCTTATACCTTTGCACTTAGAAAGAAAACATAACACTCTCATCAAAGTAATTCATAGACACATGCAAACATGAATCAACACAGAAATACCACACTATGCACACTTCTAACACTTCGAATAAAAAAACCCACTAATCTGTGGGGTCATATTCTTGTTATAGTGAAATGCACTTTGCCTCAGCATAAGGTCCAAAGCATTTATCTTACTCTGAGGTTTCTGAGTAGAAATACTCCTTGTCCAGTCTATCTTTAGTACCACTCTTTATGAAAAGGATCGAGGCAGACTCTTCTATTTCTGCCTTCAGTGGTACTTGAAATCCACGGTCTGAATACTGTTAATGAAATAGAACACCCTTGTATATAAATACAATTGAAACATTTGGTCTCGTACGCAGATAATCTAAAATATATCACAGCAGTGATTACCTTTAAATGCTAGGCATAGCATTCCAGGTTGCAGTATTTCTGAAAAAAGCCGTAGTCATAGTACTGCTCTCATGCTGCCAGCAAGGTTTCGCTGATCAAGTCGAGGAGCAGCCGGTCGAATGAGTGTGTTGTGAAGTTCACGCTGTCATGTAGAGCAGCATTTGCCAAACAGGCCACATACTTCCTCTCTGAGAAATAAGGAAGGCTCAAAGTGTTTGCAACAGATGAGGTTCCTGTTGCAAGTCACTACTGAAGGCACTTTTTATCTATGGGCTGAGAAAAACAGGGTGGTTTTCAATGTATTGCATCAGGGCTGGTTTTAACAGATATAAAAAATGAGGAAAATAACCCGGTTTACGTTACTTACACAAAAAGGGTTTATTTTTTTTTCTTCTTCTTCTGAATTTATTTATCCAGTAATGCTCATTCCCCAACTGTTTTGTTTTATGCAGTTTTGCAATTTTTTTCTGACAGACAGGAAGAGGCACAAAACATTGTTTTCACTCTTATTGAGTCTCTACAGGAATGCAGCCCTTGCATTACGCTTCACTCTGTACCCCAAAAAATCTCTGTCTGCAAATATTTGAAGCTTAAGGTCAGCAATGAAGAAATATGGATTGAAAGCCTGTCTATGAAGCCCATTTTCACATTAGCTGTAAAAAGTGCAGAAGCCTCGGGACCTTCCTCATCTCGGTGTCTGGGATGGAGGAACCAAGATACTGGCTTGTTAAATAACCTGAGTAAAGGCACCGAAAAATATTGTACTGTGGATATGAATCTAGAAGTCAAAGGGATTCATTAAGGTTTGCCCTTTGCTTTTATAATCAAGATGTGATCTGAAAAACTCATATCCCTAACATTGTATAGGAAATTATAAAAAACCCCCCAATAAACCCAAAGAAAACAAAATAACCCACCAGATAACCCTACAAGCCCAAGCAGATTTCCTGCTTCACACCAGAGTAGCTCCAAGTAGGTGCTTATGTGGGAGCTGTTGTGTAACTATTATTGAAACCAGGAAACACTGATCAAATCCCCAAAGCTGTGCCAAAATTGGTAATTTGCTAATTTCAGGAGAATATTCTTTCTCTCTGATGGGCTGTACTAGCAGTCCTCAGTCTGAAGGGACAGGAAAGCACTAGGGAGTTTGATAAGCTAATCAGTCCATAGCACAACTCCATGGTTACCCTGGCCAGTTATATTTTGATTGTTTAGGACCTTCTTGCTTTCTTCAAATCACAAGGATGTGACATGAATGTCCCTTAATGGCATTCACCAAACTGATGAACAGTGTCTCTGGAATTACTAAAATATTGTGGGTTAGGGGATGTCTGCATGTGGGAATAGGCAGAGGCAGAGACTCTTCCTGATCCTTCTCACCACCCTCTGCCTTAGGCTGCCTCTGGGGGTCTTTGTGCCTTTACAAGAAGTAAGGTTACATCTTAAGATGCAGGTGGGAATGAGGCAGGTCTCAGACTGAGCAGGAAAGATTTGTCACACTAAAGGAGGGGTTGGGCTTGCTTGATAGAACATGATCTACTGGAAGCACAGCAAATCTCAGACATAGTTTGTACCATGCTTGTAGATGAGTTTGCAGAGGAGGAAGGTAAATAGAATTCTCCATTTCTGTGTCATTTCTGCCTGTTGCTGGTGGTTGTCTGCTCTTGTGTAATGAGAGCTGGTTTACCCTTTCAGTGCATTTAGTTAATACCATGTTTTAAATAGGATAATTGATAAGGTAGTGTTTACATCTAAATGGAAGAAAGTGCTTATCTGAATTAAGTGGGGCTTTTTATGTCATCTTAGAAGTATTCATATCCTGTTATTCAAATCACTAACCTGACACAGGCACTCTGTGAGTCACTCGTGAGAGGAACATTGCCCCTGCAGGGCTGCCTCTGATGTCAGCAAAGACAGGTTTGCAAAGGCTGATATACAAAAAAGAAATCTTCCTTCTTCAAAATGTTATGTTTGATATAAGAGAGAAAACCCTTGCCTTCCCCCCATTCTTATATAGAAATTACAATCTAGTAGACAATTATGGAGGGAAAAACAGGGAAAAATCATGGACTGATCTGCCAATTCCCTGTTACACTCCCTGTGCTGGTGTTTGCCAGGTGTCTGCCAAATGTCGTCTTAGCTGTGACAGAGACTCCCTGAGCTGGTCCCAAACTTTTCTACTTCTTCAGTCTCCTGAAGCCAGACTTCATGAAAGCCTGGAAAAATGACATTGATGACATAGAGCCCTGCAGCCCTGGTGTCTTGTAAGCACTGGTCACTATGCAGAATTGGATGTCTAAGGAAAAACAGTGCAGGATACTGCAAAACAACCCTGCAAGAAAGAAGAAAATAGGCTCCAAATGAAAAACAACTTCTGAAAATACTTTAAATCCAGTCTGTTAAAGAATAATCTCCTAAGATCACTGGAAAAGTGAGTCAGTGGTCGCTTGCATCTTGCTTATTTTTGCAGGGAAAAAAAACAGAATTTAAACAGTACCTTTAATCTTTAACTGAAACTGAAGACACCCTCAAACAGAAGTAAGGTGCTGTTGTCTGTCCATGAAGTGATTATCTTTAAGCACAAACTGCCAAGGAGAAGGCTGCGGTGTCCGTTTCACCATGTCTCTGAGCCCAGCTTAAATGCTTCATGCAAGATCAGGCTTTAGTCAAACAGAAGCCAAGCTTTAAGTGATAGGAAGCACTGGAGCTCAGCAGTCAGGAAATGGAAGAGCCCTGGCTGTCCTGGAGGTCAAACCAGATGGTCTAACAGATACTTCTGGCTGGGAACTGTGTGCATCTGAGCCTGGAGAGCGCCTATTTTTAACAAATAAAATATTGCTGTACAGCTGGCTCTTTTGGGAAAGTAGAATTCCCAGGACTGTTTGCATTAGATGTCTTTTGATCTCATTTTTGGGTGGTGTTACTGTAATTGCTGTTTGCATTGCCTATAGCATGGTTCAGGGCAGACAGAAAGCCTGCTTTGGTGGCAGCCTTCAGAGAAACTGCATTCACGTGCAGGGAGTGCGTGTGTTGAGGAGACAACGTGGCTCAAGCAAGAATTTCATTTTCAAGTTAGTTTGGAAAAAAACAAGAGGTCACGATGTGAGGAGAGGAAGCTGGGTTTGGGTTTTCAGAGAGTGGGTGATAAAATCTAGTTCCACTGAAGTTTCTAATCATTCGATGTGTTCTGAATAATTTTTGAAAAATTTTGCAGAAACGAGCTTCCAAACTAAATGAGGAATCAAAAGACATTCAGCACTGCAGCTTATATGGCAATTGTCTTTTCCAGATATGTTGTGAGACAAAGGTACAGGGTACAGTGATAGTACTGTGGTGGGTTGACTCTGGCTGGACACCAAGTACCCACTAAACCTGCTCTGTCACTGCCCTTCTCAGCTGGCAGGGGAGAGAAAATATAATGAAATTCTCATGGGTCAAGATAAGTACAGGGAGAGATCACCCACTGGTTACCATCACAGACAAAACCGGGAAGTTAGTTTAATTTAATTTAATTTAATTAGTTTAATTTATTACCAATTAAACAGAGTAGGATAATGAGAAGTAAAGCGTGATTATGACTCTCTGGAATTTTCCACTCTCACTCTTCCTCACAATACTGCAATTATTTCATTTAGACTCCCTCACTACCAAAACTTGGCCACATAAACCAGACACAGGTCCATATATTCTTTTTTATCATCTCATCAGAATAGCAGCAAGAGCTTGTGGAGGAAGAATTGGGATGGTCAGGATAGCACCAATGAAAATCTATTGAGCTATGATGTCCCAAAAGAGAAGTCTGCAAGAGGCACCAGCCCCAGTTCAGCTGGTCACAGCCTGATATCAAAGTGAGAATTCATCTTCACATAATACTGATTCATCAGCTTCTCACCATTGTCAGCTGCAACATTTCCTAGTATCTGAATTTCTACTGTGTAGCTGAACCTCTAATATTGAAAACAGAAATTAAGAAATGCTGGCAATGTATTCTATTTAGGTTCAGGGACAATGCGGGTCCCTGAACCTAAATAGTACAGAAGGCTTTGCCTCCCATTTTCAGTGCCATCACTTGTTGCAGCAGGTGCTATTGCTCAACGCTGTAAAGTTCCTCCTATTCCTATGAATTTCAGAGAGCAGTGTAACAATGCTGTTGGGGATTGTGTAACACAGCTGCAACTGCTTCTTCTTAGCAGTTAGTACTGAACGATGGAGTCGTTGTCAAAAATGTCATCGAAACTTCCTCTGTTGACAGTGGGTCCATCTGCGAGGACAGCTAAAACAAGAAGTGTGTGTGGCTTCAGTTCCCTATAAATCCCTTCTAAATGACATTGAGATAGGAAATTCCAGTGATGACAAGTAACTACAATTTTATTGTGAATGTCATTTTTTAGAGGTTCGCTTTCAAAAAACAACTCTGCAGAACATCTGAAGATTTCACTTTATAGTTTTAAAAGTGAATTTTTTAGCTCTTGTGTTCATAGGTACAGGAGAATTCCTGGAGAATTAAAAAACAGAGGGCTAACAAAAAGAACACAGTGTTTGTTATTCTTGAGCTGATCTCATGATTTTTGGTTTTCTGATTCATGATTCTGTCATGTTGATGGTAATATGAGTGTCATGTAATGGAAATAAACAGGCCCTCCACTATTTCTGCTTCTGCCTAAATAATCCTATTTTTTAAAACACGCAAGTCCTCTATTACTGGTTGCTGGGACTAATCACACAAATAAATTACATTTTTATAGAAAAAGAAGGAAATGCTGAGTGTAGCTCTGTTATTCTCCGTGTCCTGAGCCAGCCTCTAATGTGGATTCAGTGTTTAGGGAAGATTTCTGTTTAATGTGAAAACTGCAGGCTCAAAAAAGAAATAAAATTTTTTCTGGGCAATGCCAGCTTCTGTTCTCACTTATTTGTTCCTGCAGGGTTTTTTTGGCAATGATGAAGAAACAATGACCCTGAATTTTGATGTGAATTTGAAAAGCAGAGAACTGGTACAGTTTGGCTTGCATAACTTCTTCCCTAAGAGGAGCCATGTTTCTAAAGCCTGAAACATATTTTGGAAGCACTTGGGAAGGAAACACAATGGTATTGTTTTCAAAAACTGCTTGAATGATGCCTTGTGTTTCTCTATCACCTCCTTCCCGTCCTAGTAAAAATTAAATATGATTAAAAGTTGTAGATACCACGTCTTTCAAACCCTAAAGAGTTGGTCTCTTTCAAACCCCAAATGCCAGAGTTTCTTCCTGAATATGAGTGTTACCAACAAAAGCAAACTGAGGAAGTGGCCATTAACACGGAAAATGGAAGAAAAAGTACAGAATAAAGAGCACGTAAACCTGTTGTAACCACTCACAGAAAGAAGAGAAAATATCCACAGCCAGAGTAATGCTCCATCGAGCTTTACTCCCCTCAGAAATGTATTTGCAGAAGTTTGGGGTTTTTCTTTTACTCGTCAAGCTTCGACCATATCTATGGCTAGCCCATACGCATCCCATGCTGTGACATGAAGATTTGTCTGCCCAGGCTTTTACTTCTGCCCCAGCAGTAGAGAACTTGTGGGACATTTCTATCCAGAACCTTTTGTAGTCTCTGTTTTACTCAGTACATGACCTCAGGGCAATCTTTCAGGTTGTAGATATCTTGAGACAGGGAAACTTTGCACAGCTTTTAAAATCTCTGGGAGGAGATGGGTTCAAAATCAAGCACACACCAGGATGTTTCGCTTGGTCTCAGTGAATTTTTGGATTCCATATATCATCTGATTTCAGTATTCTTTCCCTACCAAACTTGGCCTTTTAATAGGGCAACTCCAGAATTTCCACAGAAACCTACACTTTCAAAATTTGTGAAACTTTTGGAGTTGTGGAAACTGAAGTCCTTTAATTTTTTGTGATTTTGTTTTGCTTTGTTTTAAATGAATGCGATTTGGAGGTACTGGACACTTGATAAAGCATGCTGGTGACGTTCAGATCTGATGTGGAAGAGTATGTTTGCCAGATTAGTGGGTAAATATTGTGCAAGCCTGGATTTAAATTTTCTGCTGTATTGAGGGCGCTCATAATTCCTCACTCCAAATGAAATGCAAGGAAACTACTCTTCTGAGGGAAGCTGACATGTTGTGTTATCCCTTTTCCAGTCTCACTCACCGTAGCTCTGACAAACATGCTCTTCCAAAGGCCAGGTTAAAATACATGGTTCTCACTCTGTGTGCTGGGGACCCACCCACAGACAAGATACTCTCATCAAAGATATTTTTCTTTCTCTCTCATGACCAGCTGAGTCAGTGCACCTAGTCAGCAGCTGGCAAATATCGTGCCTTACAAACACAAAATAGGCCACTGCAAATCCCATGAGAGCATAAAGCCCATTGCTCACTTGAGTTCTCATCTAAACTGAGGGCGGAAGTGAGGAACAAGACCAAGTGGTGTTTATTTCTTCTTCTTCAGTTCTTCCACCCTCTTAAAACTCAAGATGGCTCTTCTAGTGGCCCAGATTAAAGAAATAGTCTTTTCCTTTTCTTATCTGCAACCATCTGCATCTCAATCATTAAGCTAATAACAGCGCTTGTTTTCCAGATCTGTTAAAAAATAAGAGAAACCTTTCAGGAAAGTAGGAACACTGGAAATTCTACGTGCAGTGAACTAAAAAGACTGTCTCTCCACCCAAACAATAACCTCTTTCTCACTATTTTTGGAAACCAATTTCTCCAGTTGTGAGCAATGGTATCCTTTTAGTACCAATGGCTCTGCTTGTTTGAAATACAAAAAACGTCCTGGGTGCTGGCCAGGGCTGCACGGAGTTCTGCAGGCTCAGAGGTTTGAGACAATTTCAATTTAAGGATTTGCTGTTTGTTTTCTTTTTCTTTTTGACTTGCTTTTGCAGACTTGTAGTTATGCTTTGAGCAAATTCAGTAAGAAGTTTATCAGTTCAATAGATCAGGGTCTTTCATGTCATGCATCTAGGGTGTGGGGTTTTTTAGAGGACAGAACTAATCTTAGCAGCTATTATAGTAAACTGATGCAAATATGTGGAAATTAGTCATTTGAACCATGTCAGAACTATTCCAGCCTTTCTGTTCTAGGTCAGATCTTATCAGATTTAAGCTAATTTATCTACATTTTCAACAGGTTGTTTTCTTGTTTACTCAAAAGTGTTGTACCGTCCTTTCTTGTTAAGAACATTTTCTATGTTGGCACAGTAGGAAAAATATGAAGAGTCTGGGGTAGAGGCTGGACTCTGGTTTTGATCTTCATGCTCTGGTTAATTTTCTGCAGTTTCCTTTAGCCTTTTGTTCCTCCTTCCTCTGTTCATATCACTTCCAAACCCCCACTGCTCCTTGTGTTATCTATCTTCGGTTTCTAGCCAAAATTAATTTACACTCAGTGTGAATACTTCTTATTTGTCCTTGTACCAGCATTGTCCCGAGGTAGAAACAACTCTTCTTTATGGACATCATGCCTGCTCTCAGTCCTTGTTTATCAGAGCTATGATAAAACCCTACTTAGTCTCCTCTTGCAAGATGGGCTCTCCATTCCCTCATGTGCCTCACAGCACCTTCTTTATATCTGCTCCTGTCTCAATGTTTCTCCTTCCAGCAAAGTTTTCAGAAAGAATTGTGATTTGGTTAGAGACATAATATAGACACTTCTCAGAGCTTTTCCACAATAACCATGGCAGAGCTGGAAACAGCCAAACCAACCCTTCACACCTTTGCTTTGATCTTTAGAACTTGCTTATTTTGATTTAAAAGCCAGTGTTTTACCTTCTGCAGCTGGGCAGATTTTTCACCAGGGAACCAGGTGTTCTGACAACCTATGTTGACTGATACTGTGCGTTTTTTTCCTAGGGAGGCTCAGCTTTTTCTCCATCATCCATAATTACCACAAGGAGAGCACAGACCCAAGCAGCAGCCCTGGCTGAAGATGTGGGATGCCCTTCATCCACCAGTGAGGAAATTGTAGCCTGCCTTCGCCAGTTGCCTGCTCTTGTCCTCAATGATGCACAGACTAAGGTACAACATAGCAAAACATATGCCATTGGCAAGAAATCAAAAAGTTTCCATTCACACAAAGCTGTGAGAAAGCTTAAAAAAAATAATTTACTCTGAATCCTTGTGAAAGAGGAACTGGACTATTTTTGGTGGAGGGAAGTTGTTGTCCATGACATCCAACTCTGAGCTATGAATACTCATAGTTTGATTCTCCTTTAGAATAAATTGCTTTTACACTTCTTTAATCATGTCTTCTAAAATAAATCTAAATATAGTTTTTTGTGTTCCTTCAGTTGCCTCTTGTCTGCCCCTGGGTATTACCCTAGAGGAGAGTAAAATGTCTGTAGCTTTAATAACAGAATTTATGCAGAAAAGGAAGCAGGGTGGGATGTCAGTGTTCTGTATTTGAAGTGGGAGGCTTGTGAAAGCTGCAGTATAAATAATTCTAGAGATGGATCCTTTACTCACAAATTAAAACAGCCACTGGCAATAAATTTTCTGATGAGGACCAGCATAGAGTCAATCCCTAGTTTAAAATAACATTTTTATGACTATAAGACCATAACTTCTCTTGGCCTCTTCAGCTCATTTCAACTGCTGAGACTGTCAGCAAAATTGTTGTTTCCTGCCAATGATGAGTTTGCATTTATGGTACTTGGTAACTTGTTCACTTGAAGGGTATCAGATAAGTTGAACTAAGCATAAATAAAATAGCATTTAAAGGGCAAGCTAAATTAACTGCACAATTCTTGCTTTTTTCTTTGCCAACATAGCTGCTAGCTATAAGTGGCCCATTCCAGTACTGGGGTCCAGTGATGGATGGAATTTACCTCCAGGAATCTTTGGCTAAGGCCCTGCAGCGCCCTCGGCTTCAGAAAGTAGATCTGCTCATTGGAAGTGCTCAGCAAGATGGGCTCATCAGCAGAGCCAAGGCAATTAAGGTGGGAAGACACTCCCTGTTAATGAACTGATGGTGTCACTGTGATTACGGTGATGACAGTAATCATATGCAGCCTGGAGAGATGCTTTTTGATTTCTACAAGTTGTGAATTATGTTCCATGGAAATATGCAAATGCATTGTCCTTCTCCAGCCAGTCATGATCAGGATGACTAATGGCATAATAATATTTGTTGATTAACATTTCTGTGGCATATATGAAAAGGTAAGAGATCAGAAGTGATTTAGCATTTATGTTTTACTGTCTTTAAAATCCTATTTATATTTCAGTCTCACAAGTACCTCACAAAGAAGAAAGCAACTTGATTATGAATTTCTTCACCACGCAGCAGGATTAAGTCAGCATTTTGGGGTTTTTTTTAGCAACCTGTTTTCTCTGTTGCCTCCTAGAAGTACATTTCCTTGTAAAGATGATTCTGAATACAGACTAGCTGCAACAAAGAACAGCACTGGCCTGATGTGTTGTCTAAGGTTTCCGGACATAAACTGGTGAAACCAAAAATAATTGCGTCCATGCTGTACTGTCTGTTGCTATCTTGCAATAGATGAGATCTGTGGATTTCATCTCTTAGAAGGCAGTGAAAGGTCAGTCCCAGCTTCTCTCTGCTGGCAGTAATAGCACGTAGACCAATTTAATTCAGAATTAATGACTCACCTAAATTAAGTTCATATTACTTGTTTATTCTCTATCAGAACTTTCCTGCTCTTATTTCATGTATTTTTCTCTTTTGGAATCAATTGCAAGAGAAGTCGTAGGAGAAAGGCACAGAAGATATAGTGTGATGCTGGAGGCCTGCAGATAATGATCCGAACCTTGTGAGAGGGGAATAAACCTCAGTGACCTCATTACAAGTCCTGTGATGAAGACTAGGAAGTGAAATTCTTTCCTTTACCACTGTTTCTGCAGTGGTATTACAGTTGTCTGCAAAATTGAGATGAAATTCCATGATGTATTAAAAATTTTGCAACAAATCATGGTGCTGGTGAAAGGCACAAGTGCTAAATCCCAGCACTGTCAGATTGAAATGAAAATATAAAACACTTGCAACTGAGAGTTCTGCAGAAAAATGTTGCCTGTCCAAAAATAAAATCTGAAATATCTTTTTTTATTTAAAGGCTTGCAGAAAATAAGATTGGAAGGGAAATCAGTATGTTGGTGCAACTCAACTGTAAGAAAGGGTCATATCTACTGATGATTTTTTTAATGCACATTTTCCTCTATTTCTACTCTCCTGTGGCTTCAGGCTTTTAGGACCTGAGGGAATATGAATGCTTTGGCCACTCTGTATTCCTGTCTGGGTTGTTTTCTTAAAGACCTGCTGTAAGGTTAAAGTTTGCTGATTTCTCCCTTGTTAACACAGTCAGGGCATTAATTGCTGGGACACAGTAATGCTCCTTCCATCACTGAGCTATTTAAGAACATGCATTCTCCAGGCCCTCAGCAGTGTTTCTAGGTGCTAGCCACGAGCACGTATGGTTGCAGTCAGTCTGGTGATGAAGTCCTGAATAAGCCACAGATGTATTTAGCTGCAGTGACAGAAACTAGCGCAGATGGTGTTTGTTACCTGGAGGTCTGTGCCCCATTTCCTCTGTCACAAGTGTCATAAGAGATCTTTAACTTGTGCTAAACGTCCTCTCCCCACAAAAGACTTCAAAGAAGGATTTGAGACAACCCACACCATATTCCACCCATCTACATTATTAATTTTAAGGGTTTCTTTGAGGTAAATTTGACTTGCACCTCTCTAGGAATACCAAAATCTGGTTTTACTGGTACACTAAGGACTGTGGAAAGGCTTAGCTGGTGGACAGAGCACTGAACTGAACTTGGGGAACCAAGGCATTACTAGTTTGCCATTGACTACAACCAAAGTATGTAATCTGTTCTAAAAAGAGGGAACCAAACCTCCCTGGGGTGAAAATCCACCTATGGTTGTGTTCCTGCTCTGCAGAGAGAAGAACCATGCATGTATTTCAGTAGAAAAACACAGCTAAAAGGTGCTCTGGCAAGTGTGTGGAATTGGCAAAGTCCTCAATTTCCATCTTCTTTAGGATGACTGATTTCAGTGTAGACAGTGCAAAGAGTGAGGGGTAAAAAACATTTAACTCCTTTGACTTGCTCCACTGGTTTCTGGGAATAACTGTGCTGGGAAATTCAGTCAGGAAATTCAGTCAAGGACTTGCTCTACTAATCCTAATCTCTCTTAATACTGATCCTGTAAATGATAAGGAGACACTGTTAGCCATTTGGCTTGAGACATGATGCAAATCTTATCATCTTAGACTGGAGTTGCATTCAGGTTTTATAAACTCTTTGCACTCGTTGCATTACAGATAGAAGCAAGAGTGAAACCTCCAGACCAGAAGGTGGAAAATCCAGCTGGCACCATGTTGTTCTGTGGGATTCTTCTGTGGCATTTGGTTGTGCTGGGTGTCTGTGTACTCCCACTGCAACACTGAGCTTGTGCCTATTAAGGTCTTTGCTATTAAAAATGAAACAGAAAGACAGAAGGCACCACTAATGTGCTAGCAAAACATTTCTGTTCGATTTGCTTACAATTAAAGGCTGAGGTCTCCCAGCGATGTTTGCAGCAGAGAATATGCCGATGAAATGTCCATTTTATGGCATTCACTGAAATGCTTATTCATGTGAACTGAGACAGATCCATCACTTCCTGGAGCACTTCCTACTCATCCCCAGTGCAGCCATCAGATGGTTGAAACTAAGTGAGAAACAAAGCAGAATTTGTTAAGGGAATGGCAAGTGGTACCATAATGCATTATGATGTGACATATGGAGTGGTTAAGCCTGAACCCATTCACTGTAATTCCCATGGCAGATCTTCAGGGAATTTTAGCTTTGAGCAGTCATAGATTAGGGCAGCTGAGCAGAAACCTCTAAAAATGTTGATTTCAATTCCCAACTGGACAAAATTTTATCCCTGTCCTATATGTGATGCTCAGGTGGGAGGACCTATTGGCATTAAATTTATGGACGCACTCGTGCTGCTCTCTGTCTGTGTTTATCTGTATGTGCATGTAGGTCAGTATAGTCCAGGCTGTATCCTCCATATGTTAAATGCCTACTATGGAATCTCCACTTTGCAAGGATTTAGTTGAAAGACTGAGGTTGTACTTTGTGTGTTTTCTTTCTTTCTCTTTCCCTCCATAGTACAATCTAGTGGGGTGCAGAACCCAAATCCAGGACACAGGGAAGTGGGTAGATAGAAATCTAGGTTATTTACCTCATGTAAGCAAACAGAGCTGTGCAGGACAGAATTTCCATCCTGCATTATATTACAGTCAGTTAATTTATTTATGGAAAAAGGTATTCAGCTATATACAACAAGTGGCAGATATGTATATATTTATTGTAATGACCAGGGGAGAAGTGTTCTCCTAAATGCCATCAGTGAGGAGAATGGGCTGAAATCAACTCTTTGCTTCATATTGAAACAGTTGGAATTCTTGGAAGACTCTGCTAGTGGCTGGCAGATCTTTCACCATCTTTTGTGACAGTGTTTGTCAAAAGCCATTTAAGGCCTGAGATTTATACATATACAGTTAGTTAGTTAGTGTTATCACTATTTCAGTTTGTTGGAAAAGTACATTTTGCCCCTTAGAAAATGTAAATATTTGGTCTACCTACTGCTACAATCTCTTTTTAAGTAAAACACTGGGCCAGATTCACTCATATGCTCCATAAGCTGTCCTGCAGCAACAAGAACAGTAAGCATGATTTAACTCAATATTTAGGCAATGTTTATGGAGTTTTTGAATCATCAGAAGAGTAGAAAGGGGTGCACTTGCTGCCTTTAATTATTTTCTTACATACTTTTTTAGAAAACCCCACTGTAACTCTGAGGCCAATTCCTAGTGCCTCTTTAAAGGGTAGCAAAATGTAAATTATTTTACATAATGTGCAGCTGTTTCTGTTAATCTAGTAGCAGCTGTTGAATCTACTGTGATTTGAAAATTGTTCCTTGGTCATATATTTTCTAATGGGAACATATGTTGAACATGAAAAATCGGTCGAACTGAATCTGTTTCTGAGAAGTTAAAATATTTTGTCTTTTTAATGTTTAATGAATTTCATTTTGAACATATTGCTTTGGTTTTGGCTATCATGTTTAAGATGTTTAAATTATACTGTAGCCAAAGCAACACTTGAGAAATGGATTCAGGTTGTGCTATTTTAGTGCTGTTTGAGGGATGAAAATTCTCACCATCTCTTACAGATGCTAGTTCTGTTTACCATCCATCTCTGCCTGCTGAGCCCTCTTTCATCTGACTCAACATGTCTTGGGGGCACCACAACATTACAAATTATTGCTGAGAAAACTCTGAAAATTGCAGAGTTTTTGGGGCATTTTGAAGACCACAGAGACCAGTACATAGGCACAGTGAATCACAGAATCATAGAATACGCTGAGTTGGAAGGGACCCTTCAAGACCATTTCAAGATCATTAAGTCCAGCTTGTGTCCCTGCAGAGGACACCCCCCACCAAAGAATCCCAGCATGTGCCTGAGAGCATTGTCCAAACACTTCTTGAACTGTGTCAGGCTTGGTGCTGTGACCACTTCCCCGGGGAGCCTGTTCCAGTGCCCAACCACCCTCTCTGGTGAAAAACCTTTTACTGACTTTTAACATAAACCTTCCCTGACACAACTTCAGAACCCGAATTCCTTTGGGTCCTGTCACGGGTCATGAGAGAGAAGAGATCAGTGACTGCCCCTCCTCTTCCCCTCACAGGGAAGCTGTAACTGCAGTGAGGTCTCCTCTCAGTCTCCTCTTCTCCAGGCAGAACAGACCAAGTGACCTCAGCTGCTCCTCATACAGCTTCCCCTTCAGGCTCTTCACCATCCTTGTAATCCTTCTTTGAATGCTCTCTAAAAGCTTAGTATCTTTTTTACATATTGTGATGCCCAAAACTGCACAGAGTTCTTGAGGTGAGGCCGTCCCAGCACAGAGCAGAGCGGGACAATCCCCTTCTTTGCCTGGCTCGTGATGCTGTGCTGATTTAGTGGCATCAGCAAACTTCCTTTGAGTTCTGTGTCCAGGTGATTAATGAAGATGCTGAAAAGAACTGGGCCAAGGATGGACCCCTGTGGAACCCCACTAGGGACCAGTTACCAGCCTGATGTCACCCCATTCCATATACCCCTTGGTGCCCCATCCATGAGCCAGCTGCTCAACAATCACGTATCACAGTTATTCAAGTGAAAGCTGGACATTTTTTTTTGGAAGGATTGTGTGAGAGACGGTGTCAAAAGTTTTATTGAAATCCAAAGAGATTACATCTACTGGCTTTCCCAGACCAACTAGGTGGGTTACCTTGTTGTAAAAGGAAATGAGGTTTGATAAACAGGACTTTCCCCTCATGAAGCTACGCTGGCTGAGACCAATGACTGTGCTGTCTTTCAGAAGATTTTCAATACCTCTCAGAATAATCTTCTCCATAACTTTACTGGGTACTGAAGTGAGACTGACAGGCCTGTAGTCCGTGGGGTCCTCTGTTACTATTTACCTGCCGGTTCCATGGGGTCCCGTGAGCTCCCACAGAACCCAAGCAGGTTCAGTAACACGAGCTGGTAACAAAGAGCTGGGAAGGGAATCTGCTGTGGCCTTTATTCCAACAGGCGAGCATCTTCACCCATCGAAGGGAGGCGAGCAAATCCGAAGTACAATGCCTTACACACGTTTTTCCTGGGGTTAGGGGAAGGTGGGGTCAGGGAGCAGGGACCAGTGGGAGAGCCCCAGGGGATGGACCAGGGCCTGAGGCCATCAGCCAACCGGGGAGTTTAAACTGGAATACATTAACTTCACAGAAACCTGCAACCTGGAGAAACACCCATGGCAGCCCCAACACACAGGTGTTCACCGAATACCACAGTCCTCCTTCTTGATCATCTTGAAAATCAGGACAATGTTCAACAGCTTCCAGTCAGCTGGGACCTCTCTGGATTCCCAAGACTGCTCAAAAATCATCAAGAGAGGCTTTGGAATGACATCAGCCAGCTGGCTGATGAGGATTTTGATGTGGATTCTCAGCCGAATCCCATCAAGCCCCATAGTTTTTTAGGGATCCAGCTGCAGCACCAGATCCCATGCAATTTCGGAGTCAGCTGGGAGTTGATCTTTCTCACAGTCATGGTCTTCCAGCTCAGGGCACTGAGACCCCCTTGGTCCATCAGCTGTGTTGAAACAGGGACAAGGAATGTATTAAACATCTCTGCCTTGTCCACGTCCCTGTGTATGAGGTGACTGTCTTTATTCTGTAAAGGGTCGATGTTATTTCTACACTGCCTTTTGCCATTCATGTGTTTGGATAAACTCTTTTTATTACCCCTCACGTTTCTGGCAGCTTCACCTCCACTGGAGCTTTGGCTAAATGAATTCTCTCTCTACAGTGGCAAGCAGCATTTCTGTGTTCTTCCCATGTCACCTGACCTTGCTTCCACTGGGCTTGCACCTTCCTTTTTTTGCCTTATTTCCAAGAGAGGATCCCTGTCCAGCCAAGCCAGCCTCCTGCCTCTTCTCCTTGGCTTCTGGCATTAAATACCTAAGGCTGACCACACAGGGTCAGATCAAAGGACTGTTCAGCACAAAATGTTGTTTTCAGCAGTGGTTAAAATAGGTATTTTGTAAGAATAGGGTAAGCAAATCTGATACTTCTGGTAAATGCTCTCTAAACCTCTAGCACTTTGCAGCTTAGGGACTTCCTATCCTGACTTGATCTTCCTGTATTTAAAAACTATCAA
The DNA here is from genome assembly GCA_013398055.1 of Ifrita kowaldi. Lineage (NCBI taxonomy): Eukaryota > Metazoa > Chordata > Aves > Passeriformes > Cinclosomatidae > Ifrita > Ifrita kowaldi. Next base: position 147,296 of record VZRS01014137.1, on the reverse strand, counting down.
ATTATTTGTTTGTTTGTTTGTTTTTTAATTTAAAAACTCATTCATGAAACTTCATCTTCACCAATTTTTGGCATCCACAAAACCATGCGGCAGGGAGTTCCATTTGTTGAACCATTTGTTGTTGCATGATGATCCATCTCCTTTTCTGTGATTTTCAACCATAACTTTGATTTGATACTTGACCATGGATGAGACAGTGATGGATCAGTTCCTAGGTTACATAACCAATACCGTAAGGTTTTTTTCACTTTATTTCTCTCTGGTTTAAGTATCCACGGCAGGTGTAGAATAAGGTAACAAATAATTTTTAAAAAGCCAACAAAATGAAAGTATTGCATGGAAGTTGCTTCAATGGGTTGATTTATACACAAGAGATTGAGCTTTGCACTGCCACAGAAAAGCATCTTTTCTTACCCACAACTGCTAACCCCAGTCTCCAAATGAGAGATTCTTAGCTAGATAAAGCAATGCTTCTGCTGGTTTGTAGGAACCTGAACTGATGTGTACCAAAGCTGGGATGGAAAAATTGCTTTTGAATTCAGTGAACTTGCAGTCAGGTCTTCAGTGATCATTTCTATTTCCTGCAGAAGAATATACGTGTCCTTGCTGGTTTTAAGCTGAATGATTCTGCAGGCAAGAGCGCTGTGCAGTTTCATATGTGGCATTTGTGCACATGAAGCGACGTGTCAGGAGTGAGCTCCCCATCTTTTTCAAAGTACAGCTGTGTTACTAAAGCTGGCACCCCATGACTCTTTCACATTGCATGGGCCAAAATCTAGCAAAAGAAGAATCTATTACAAATGCAGGGAAAATTGCCAAGATCTTCCTGGACCTTGGTATACTTGGTAGAGTTTTGAAATCCCTTAAAGTCACTTAAACAAAATGCACAGAGCATTAGTATTCTAAGGACAAACCTCACCCTCAGCACATGGGAACTTATTTTCCATCTTTCTTTTCTGTGAATCTACTGAAAAGTTATTATTCCATCTGTACTTTCTGTATAGGGTTGTGGAAAGACCTTCTAGCAGCATGATGAAAACCAGCTGTGGGCCATCAAAATAATATATTAAGTAAAGCATCTACAGTAACTAAACTGGGCAGACACTGGCCTAGTTTGCATCAGACTGACTGCCCAGAATAATAGAGGTGGTTTGTTAGATCTTTTTCTCTGGAACTCTTATCCAAGTTTCAACCAACATGCACCTGTATAGTGCCCTGTTTAGAAAGGACTTGCTGCACAGGAAAGTTCAGGGTTGATATTTCATTTTGTGAAGTTGTTCTGTTTCTGAAATTGAAATAAATTTTTTAAAAGAGTGAAAAGTTTGAATTGATAACACAAAAAACTTCCTCAGAGAAAGATGCCTTGAAAAATTTCAGCATTCTTCAGTTGTGCTGGTTAGGCACAAGACTTTAGCTTTGGTAAAAATATGTTTGGATACACAGTTTGGCATAGAAGGTGGCCCCTGTGACATAGGCACTTTGCTCTGGGGAACATGCCTTTATGTTAGGAAAGGTTTCAGACCACAGATCTCTGGAAAAGGGCATTTCACTCTCTTGGTTTCTCTGAAAGGCCCTAAGGATTATGAAGTTTGAAGATCATGGCTGTTCCCTGCATTGGGATTTGCAGGAATGGAATTTCTCTTCCAGGTCTAAGGCAGATGTTATTCCAGGAGGGAACTAAATACAGAACTTAGGGCAGACATGTTTCTTTGTAGGTGTTCCCAGAAGAGGCAGAGTGATGTAGCCGTAAAATGGCTTAAACAATATGTTTGCTTTCTGAAATTTTTAAAGGAAAAGATCAGTATCTCCCTCTCTCCCTTCTAGTTTTCCTTCAGGGAGACCATCAGAAAGACAGAGTTGGACACACAGGCAGTGGAGGACTTTCCCTTGGAACCACTTCTGTGAGAGCCAGCAGGATTTCTGTTTTGTTAGAGATCCACTGGCACAGCTTGGTACCTATGATTTGGACTTACTAGATCAGGATTTCTGTATTATGTCTGGAGGAAGCCAATATTTCTGGTTGGTGACGTTTTGGGAAAGCAAAAGTAGGACTGTCCCCTACTCAATCCCCTAGGAATCAGAGATCACAGCAGAGAGGACTTGTTCCAGCAGAGGGAGATCTGAGCCTACATTGTTCCACTAAAAAATTTATCTTTTGGTTTTGTTTCTGAATTCCATGTATGCACTTTTTTCTCAGAAATTTGAAGAAAGTCAAGGAAGAGCCAACAGCAAAACAGCCTTTTATCAGGCTCTGCAAAATTCTCTAGGAGGAGAAGAGTCCAACTCGTTCATTGAAGATGCAGCTACATGGTATTACTCCCTTGAACACTCAACTGATGATTATTCATCCTTTTCCAGGGCACTGGAAAATGCCACCCGGTAAGAAAGTCATCCTAGTACAACTGTGTGATTGGGGTTCGGCAAGGTTTGTTTTGCTTATCTCAAATGTGCATTTATATTCTGAAAAACTTGAAAAATTCTTACGCAAATGAACAGAAAATGGGGAATATGATTTCATTTTCTGTGAGGTTTCCAATGTCATTGGTAAACAGAAATTGAACTGATTTTTATGCCTTGTGAAAACTTTGACATGTCTTTCTAGAACTGTATATTGAGTTCAGACTACTGATGCTTCTTTTTGCATTTTCATGTCATAGATGTCTGGGTTGCTGGTACACTGCACACCAACTGTTCATTGAGTTGTCTCATCCCTGTGACAGTAGAATTAATTAATAGATTGCCTTTTATTCCCAGTACCCTAATTATACAGTCAGATACTTTTCCTTGATGGTCAAGTTTGAGAACTTCGATATCAGCAATTATATATATATATATTTTATTTTTTTTTTTAATGAAATCTGCAAAATACATTTCTTCACAATGTCAGGTGCAACTTGAAGCCATTTCCTCTTGCTTGTTACTTGGCAGAAGAAACTAATTCTCACCTCACTACAGCCTCCTTTCAGGCTGTTATAGACAGCAATAAAGCTCCCTCTGAGCCTTTTTTTCTCCAGGCTAAACATCCCCAGCTCTTTCAGCTGCTCCTCATCAGGCTTGTGCTCAGAACATTCCCCACTCCATTGCCATGCTCTGGACATGCTCCAGCCCCTCATGCATGTCAGCAGATGAATGAGCAACTTGCCTCCAGTCAATGCACTCCTATCCTTTGCATTGAAACATTGCNTGTTTTGTTAGAGATCCACTGGCACAGCTTGGTACCTATGATTTGGACTTACTAGATCAGGATTTCTGTATTATGTCTGGAGGAAGCCAATATTTCTGGTTGGTGACGTTTTGGGAAAGCAAAAGTAGGACTGTCCCCTACTCAATCCCCTAGGAATCAGAGATCACAGCAGAGAGGACTTGTTCCAGCAGAGGGAGATCTGAGCCTACATTGTTCCACTAAAAAATTTATCTTTTGGTTTTGTTTCTGAATTCCATGTATGCACTTTTTTCTCAGAAATTTGAAGAAAGTCAAGGAAGAGCCAACAGCAAAACAGCCTTTTATCAGGCTCTGCAAAATTCTCTAGGAGGAGAAGAGTCCAACTCGTTCATTGAAGATGCAGCTACATGGTATTACTCCCTTGAACACTCAACTGATGATTATTCATCCTTTTCCAGGGCACTGGAAAATGCCACCCGGTAAGAAAGTCATCCTAGTACAACTGTGTGATTGGGGTTCGGCAAGGTTTGTTTTGCTTATCTCAAATGTGCATTTATATTCTGAAAAACTTGAAAAATTCTTACGCAAATGAACAGAAAATGGGGAATATGATTTCATTTTCTGTGAGGTTTCCAATGTCATTGGTAAACAGAAATTGAACTGATTTTTATGCCTTGTGAAAACTTTGACATGTCTTTCTAGAACTGTATATTGAGTTCAGACTACTGATGCTTCTTTTTGCATTTTCATGTCATAGATGTCTGGGTTGCTGGTACACTGTACACCAACTGTTCATTGAGTTGTCTCATCCCTGTGACAGTAGAATTAATTAATAGATTGCCTTTTATTCCCAGTACCCTAATTATACAGTCAGATACTTTTCCTTGATGGTCAAGTTTGAGAACTTCGATATCAGCAATTATATATATATATATTTTATTTTTTTTTTTAATGAAATCTGCAAAATACATTTCTTCACAATGTCAGGTGCAACTTGAAGCCATTTCCTCTTGCTTGTTACTTGGCAGAAGAAACTAATTCTCACCTCACTACAGCCTCCTTTCAGGCTGTTATAGACAGCAATAAAGCTCCCTCTGAGCCTTTTTTTCTCCAGGCTAAACATCCCCAGCTCTTTCAGCTGCTCCTCATCAGGCTTGTGCTCAGAACATTCCCCACTCCATTGCCATGCTCTGGACATGCTCCAGCCCCTCATGCATGTCAGCAGATGAATGAGCAACTTGCCTCCAGTCAATGCACTCCTATCCTTTGCATTGAAACATTGCATGGACTTTGAGAGGTGGAAGTTGAGCTGTGGGCCGTGTTCACACCACCTCGTGTATGTGCACAGCTTTGGCGCCTAAGTGACATCAGGGTCCAGCAGTTCTGGATAAGTCAGTCTGCAGAGTCCACTGTCCATTGAGATAGGACTCACAGCAGTCATGACACCTTTGGTCAGCCACAGAGCCTGGTGGATGTCTTCAGCTTGGGTCACGTTTCTTTGGTCTGTGGAGGAGACTGGAGTTTGCTGTCTTCCCCATGGGCAACCAGTTTGCTTCAGCCAGTTATAGATCTTAAACTGGGGGAGTGGTTCAGTTTCTTTTTGAAAGGAGACAAACTGAGGAGAAATTTCCTTCCTTCTCATTTCCTGCCTCTGAGAAAATTCAGGGACTGAATGTTTAAGTAGAGCAGATTTTCCAGAAATTAATCAAAAAACTCTTTCCCTATTCATATCTCTGCTTCATGAGCAGATACATTATGAAAACTCTTTACTTTTCTAATGTGATGTGGTTTATGAACTGGTGGCTTGAATCCTAATGAGCCTGTCCAAGATGTTTCACCTCTGTTCTGAATTGAGACACCATAGCTACAGGCTCCTGGTATCTGCACTCTCAGTGTTAATTTTTCTGTCCCACTGTGAGCCTGTCCACAACACCTCAGAGACAGGATTTTCCTTTTATTCCTCCATCAGAGCTGCAGAGCATTGCTCTGGGGGAGCCTCAGGGAGCAGGAGATGAACAGGAGCCAAGATTCTCTTGGAAACAGCTGATGCAGAAAGTGGACAGTGGTTTCTGGGTGGTCCAGGTGTGCTGGTGCACTGAGGTCGTGGAGTAAACAAGCCAGAGGTTTATGGGCTGAGCTTTGTGCCATTTATCAGCTCACACATCTTGCCACATTTGTCCTCTCCTGTAGCCTGTCCCAGGGATGGGCCTCCCATCACCGTGACATCTGGGGCCACTGCCTGCGGTACACGTGGAAGTACTGTGGTTCATGGGCCTCAAAGCCAGAACTTGTCTTCAGTCTCCTTCCATCACCACTATTACCCATGGTGGGTAATTGTTTAGATCAGTGATGTTTTAAGCCATAATAAACCACTGTAGGTCTTACATTTTAACCATTCTTCCCATCCAGAGATCCTTCTATAAGGAGCTGTTAGAACACAGGGCTGTCACATTTGATCATTGACATTCAGCCCAGGCCTCAGTGTGGTGCAAACATAGACTTTTGCAAAGCTGCAAGGGCTGGCACACCACTCATTTCCAGCAGGAATAGGATCCACCAACAGCTCCTCCGGCTCAGCAGCCTCCTGGGTGTAGAGATTACCTGCTCCTTTATGACATGAGGCAAAATGCCTTCGCTAAGGAAAGAATTGAATGGCTTATCCTTGAGCAAGCAAAAAGCTGAGTAGTGAGAACAGGGCATCTGATGATAATACCTTGCTTTAAATGCTTTGGAAATTACTCCAGTTACAGCAGAAAGTGAGGGGAAACAGTAGGTACAGAATGAGAGTCACTTGTATCAGTATCACATACATGGTGGAGAAATCAGGGAATTGGTTTTGGGTTTTTTTTCTCCTTAATTTTGTTCTTTTCAACAAAAAACTTACTACCAGCATAGATGTGCAAGCCAAGAAAAGTTTTATGTCATGAATTAACTGTTAAAGTTTTTACAGAATTACAAAGTGTGATAAAGCAATATATGTGGTTGTTATAAACTACATACATTGTGCATATTTTGTGGTTTTAAAATAATTCTACTTTTAAATTTGTTTTAGCTACAATTCCCTGGTATTTTTTTCCCAAGTGTAAAATTAGTTTCATTTTCTTTTTCTTTCCCTTTTTTTTAATTTTTTTTTTTTTTAAGCTCTGGCATTCCATGCCCGTAAGAGACAGACGTTTTGTTTTTGTGGTTACTATGTATTTAGGGTTTTTTTCTACTTCCTCAGAATAGCTGACTTTTTTTTTCCCTCATAGCGCCAACTGAGAATCAATTTTAAATGGTGAACTGTATCTCAAAGCATTTCTTGAGAGCCATTTCTCTCCCCAGACTCCCTAGTTTTCAAAGACCATGTGCTCCTCTAAAGCCCCATGCTGGTAGGCATGTGAAGAGCAGTAATTTTTGTTTCATATGGGTGTTGTCAACCATAACTGTCAAAGAGCCCTGTGGTCAGTCAACCCAAAGCTTGTGGTCTCACAGATGAGCTTAAAATAAACTCTGCTGAACCAAGATAGCTACCCAAACAGTGCCTTTCATAACCATACCAGTTAAAAATAGCAACGTGTTTTTATGCTTCTCTGATGCTGTTCGTTCTTGCACCAGTCTTTTTTTTTTCAACCTACCAAGTCTGAAGGAGAAGCTGCTGTTTCAGATTCACTAAACTGGGAATTGAAACCTCCCACTTCCTCAGCAGATATGTTTGTGTGCACTCATGTAGGTAAAGGTCTATAAACGCCCAAAGCATGGGCTGAGTCCTCAGGCACATGAAGAATGGGGAGTGGTGCTTTGTGTATATATAATGTTGCCTTGAGGAATCTAGATGTATTGCAGTAAGGTCTTCTGTCCGCTACCTGCCTCTCTTGAACCGCTTGTGCTTCTTCCAGCTACTGCTCACCCCACCTTCCAGCCCCCCTTCTTGGGGCAAAGGAAGGCAGGAAAGTTTGGATACATTTGCTTCACTTGTACCTTTTAGACCTGGTGTTAGATTGATCATTTAACTATCTCATTGCTTTCTTGCTGGTTAATCATTCTCTCCCAGACATGTTGCACTAGGAATTCCATGTGGATGAGCCCTGCAGGTTATCTTCAAGCTCTGGAAACTCTACCCAAAAAATCACACAGACACAAATTCAGAAATTACATTATTAATCCTTAACACAGGAAATATATAAGACCTTTTATTAGATGCCATCTCTACCTAGTGGCGCCAGAAATAACTTTAAACTATTATAAGCATGAGCCCTTATAAACTAGACTAAAGTAGGATTGAGGTTTTTTGCCAGGATATTTCTTTTGTGTCAGATCTGGTTTATTTACTATCACTGTTCAACAGTCCATAAAACAGCACTTTTAGTGAATTCTAAGTAGTACTGGTCTCATAGAGGGTGAATGTGGTTTCCTTCAGATGATTTGAAGGAAGAGATATGAGCTGTTTTGGAAAATTTAAAGAAAACTATTGAGATAGAGAGAAGTCTGTTGCTTGTGGGGGTTCTTCCCTTTTTTCCTTTACGCAACTGTGTCTCTTCTCTGCTCCTTCTTTTTTATCAGTGACCAGTTTATCACATGTCCCATCATAAACATGGCAAGTCACTGGGCTGCTGCCTCTCGAGGAAATGTCTTCATGTACCACGTACCTGAGAGCTCCTCACAGAGCAGGTAAGGAGATGGATTTTATTATGTTTCTGGGATTATTTAGAGTTTGTACAATCAGGGCTGACTACTTGGGCATGCTATGGAGTAAATTAATAGGTGTAGATATCTCAAATAAACAGTTCAGATGAGCAAAGGAGGGATTGGTGTCTAATAAATTCTTTGACTATGCAGGAATGCTTTTTCTGAGCTGAGGCACTTCCCATTAGAGGTCTAAATTGAGTTTCCCCTTTCCAACTTACCTACCTTGACTAGTTCCAAAGTCAGCCTTTCAGATTCCTACTCTGCATCTGATAAGTCTCCCACAAAGAACCAGAATGTGGTCTAAGTCATCGGGAGCCCACAGCTCTCAGGATAAATGGGATAGCATTTTCAAACAACTCAACATTAATATGACACTGCCCTTTTTTGAGGTCAGTGCAATTGTACCCCGGTTGTACTGACTGGCCTTCAGTTTGGATGAGCTATGGGATTTATTCCTTCCTGCTCCAGCACTCCAGACTGGTGACTGGTGCCGGCAGACTGTCTCATGGGAAGAAAAATATTTTTGCACACAAGCTTTTGTGGACTCAGGCTACGTGTCATCCTTCATTTTAGAAGGTTACTTGAAAAATTGTCAGCAGGGCAATTATATTTTAGGCAGAAAGGTCTAAATGGCTGTGGGAGATGCAATGTCTTGTTGGGTGCAGAACAATCTGGTAGGCAGAGGCCTTTAAGGTGACCTTCCCTGGCTGTGTTTTAGACCAAGCCCCTCACAGAAGTCAGGAAGAGGCATTGATGTTTGCAGGCAGTGGTCAGCACTTTGGAGTGCCTTGTGACTCACCAGAGTGGCTCCTGCTCTCAAAGGCTCAGTGACCAGAAACTGCAGTGACAGTCTCCCCCCTGTTCCCTGAACCCACACCCCAGGGCAGCAAAGCAGACAGGGATGCTTGTCCTCATACGGTTTCCTTGTGAGGAAGCTGTGCTTTTTCCCTGCTCCCTGTACAGCGCCTCATCTCTCTCCAGGAAGGCTTTTTGAGACCTTTTCCTTTTTCTCAGGCTTCCTCCAAAAGGGCTCAGGGGAGGGATGGTGGGTTCCTAGTGGCAGCATTTGATCCTGTGAAGTTCCCTGCAAACTGCGCCGGTTTTTTCCCTTCCTGATAGCATAGTGAAAAAGCATTTGAAAGAAGCCAGCCCAGATCTAGGTTACAGATGAAGGCCATTATGCTGTGGTAACACAGGCTTGCTTTCTTTTCAGCTGAGGAGTTAATCCTCAGGGAGCCGTTATTTCTCTGGCAGCTCCAGCGGGAATGTTCGCAGTGCTCCATTTGGCTACTGATAGGCCCAGATAAGTGATTTTTACAAGGCTCCAAACAGGGCTGAGCTATGGTATGCCAAAAATCCAGCCGCACAAAAAGAAAAGATGTGTTCTCAAATGAGCTAGCAAGTTTTCTCTTGCTTTGAAGAATGACAGTAACCCAGTCATCTACGATTAGATCTTATTTGTATGTAGATTAAATAGTACTTATACAGCTTAGACTCACTGGCTTTGAGGCAATGATTTTGAATTGATAAGAATTTTCTCTTCTATCAAGCCCTATTTAAGATTTCTCTTGTGTTCATGTTATTTAGCTCTCCTCATGCTCTCCCGTGCAGCAATAGTTTACATAGCATAGAGCTACACATTTTAATCATATTTATGTTGACACTGGTGTTCAAAGCTAATTACTTTAACTTTAGTGCTAAAGTTATTAGTTCGCTTTTTCATAACCCTCTTTAAAAGAACAAAGCCAGAATGCTGTCTGAAACTTGCAGGAATGTGAGGCAGAGCCTCAGTTGCCTTAAGTTAAGCCACTTGCAAGGAGAAATGACCCAACTTGGTATGCTGTATGGCATTCTTACTCTTTTTGTCTTTATTTACCCTTAAGTGCCATTGAAATAAATGCTGTTTAGGTTGCAAAGCAAACACTTTAACAGAAGTTGCAGAATGCAGCTTGTCTGTGTATGGGAGGATGTCATGTAACACTACAAGGTGGCTATTTATGAAGTGATACCCTCATTTTCCCAAGGGACCCCACATTAGGTCCTCTGCTGAATACGCTGCGAGTGTTTTGTTTAAATATTGTTATTCATTCATTCATTCATTCATTCATTCCTAAATGAATCTCCCTTTTTTCTTCATCCCAGTTTTACCATTACACCCTCCCTAAAGCATTCCTCCTCCATGCAGTGTAGGTGCACTGCAGGCTGTCCAGCAGCCTCACTCATGCCAGTGCTGTGATGCTGTTGTGAGAAGGAGCTTTATGTGGGAGGGTGGCTTTAACTCCTAAAAACTGGGAAACCATCAGGAATCTGGAACCAGCAAAACACAGTGCTTGGGAATATTATTGGTGATTTGTCTTACCAGACTAAAACCAATGATGTCCGTGAAACAGCCTTTGAGTAAACTAATCTTGGGGAAAAATCTAGCAACTATGTCCCCACCTTCCAAGGGGCTTCCATAACCACTGGACTTGAGTCCTGACAGTTTTCAAGTTCTTCTTTGAGAACTATGACTCCTAGGAGGAGTAGCAGAGGTATATACTCTCCCAAATAACCTACAGCTTAGGCTGGAAGGCAGGATGTGTGCATTTGAACTTGCTCAGCAGAAGTGAGAATTGAACCCTGCAAACGTTCTATTAAATGCCTGAATAAAAGAACCCTGTTACAGCCATTTCTTTGTGTTAAAGAATGCAATATCCAAAGTATGATTTGGACACGGTAGTCATGTACAGGATATTCTGTTAGTGCACACACTGGATCAGAATTCCCTTGTGCATTGTAGCTGGAGGAAAACCTCTTTAGATATTCCTTATCACTCCTAGGCTTTTGATAGAATAATGATTTCTCAACCAGCTTGCTGAGATATAAACCTTCACTTGTAAAAATGGGAATAGGGTAACATAAAAGATAAAATAATAAGGGTTTTTTACTTTACTAAATTGTTCCTAAGAAGTCAGTTTACACAGAAGATGGCCCTTCCCTCTCTGTGTTTGCAGTCTGTATCATAAAGATGATGATAATATAATTATATATAATCTATAATAGTTGCTAATGTCTACCTCACATGAGTATTGGAAAGAGTACATAAAAATAATGTTCAGATAGCTACAACAATAGAAGACTGTTTTCTCTTGGACAAAATATTCTGTCTGGGGAAATAGCCATTCACTAATCAAGATAAGGCACCATATAACAACCCATTCTTCAATTTCTACTTTGTCACCTCTCTCCTACTCTATGTGTCTCCCAAAATGCGTAACAGAAAAGAGAGTTAAAATGAAGGGATGAAAAAGTCCTAGTATTTCATCTTGTTTCACAAGGAGCAGTCACTTAATAACTAACAGCAAGATAAACAAGAGGGAGGGAGAAGTCAGCCAGTAAAGACAGACTCAACCACAATGATGCAAAGTGGACAAAAAATTATTGAACAGAGAGGAATTTTTACCAGTAAAAGTCGTTAGCCAAAGTTTGTCTGTCAACTGGATGGTTCTAAGATATACACACACACACACTCACACTCACACACACATTCAAGCATGCATAGATATGGGGGTAGAGTTAAAAAGCCTGCCCTAAGTTGATGTCTATGACATATGTGGAAAACCACATAAAACCATGAACTGAGAGTTTTTGTATAGATAAATGGATCTTGCAGAGAGCAAAATAATATCTGCTTCCACGTGGTAGCATTCTCCTGAGCTTGGCATTACACCATGTCTGCTTTAGTCTTCAGTTCCCATTTGAACGAGGAGCCAGCTCCCACATTAATAATCTGTGGTAAAAATATATACATGACCCAGCTGCCATTTTCTCACTCTCTCTTTGAGAACACTTAGGCCTTGGAGTAAACATTTATTCTAAACAATGCAGGAGGAATGTGACTGCTCAGCACTGCCTAGGATTAGTGGGGAGGGCTGGAGGATAGCTTTAGTTATGGTAAAGAAATGTGTGATAGGAGAAGTATGTTTTGACAGGGATATTATTAATTGTACAAAGATTTGCCTTGTTAACCCTTCAAGAGGTTTCTGGGGGATTTTTGCACCTTACATGAAGAAGCATTGCTTGCCATGCCAGCGCAGTTTCCAAGTCACACTGTGATGCCAAATGTTCTGTCTTAAAGATGGTGGTTAAAAATCAGTGCTCTGCCCACTGAGGGGGCCTGATCAGCTGCAGCAAGATGGAAAAACATCATAATTGTCACTGAAACAGTCTAAACTGAGACTTAATGAGGCTTTGTCTTCTAATCATTACCATGACTATAATAATTGTCATGAAAACTTTTCTTAATTGTGCGTGGGACAGATTCACCCAAGATTAAGGAGCTGCTGTCTTTTTTGAGTCATTTTAGTCGTGGCTGTCTTTACCTCTTGACTATGCAGTCTTGTGTACATTGGTGTGAGTTGTTAAAAGGCTGCTCTGTGCCAAGGCTCACATAGTTGGCTGTGTTTCTGTGACACTTCTTAAGATTCCTGTAATTGAAGGAGAAAACTCCTGACTGATAAAACAAAAAATGTTTGCGTATAAACCCATTCAACTATGTGAAGTATTCTTGGTTTGTATTTATTATGGATGCTGCGGGAATTCTGGCTATACTTCATATCTCTTTAATTAAAGGAGATTTTTCCACTCTTTTCATTTCACAACAATTATAGCCCTGTCCTTTAATACATCCACCACTTGCTGTCCACTTGATGCTCTCCCCCTGTCTGTAGCTGTTAGTCCATGAGCACCAACACCCCACAGGCTGGGGAACACAGTCTAAACTGGGTGCTGTGCAGGCAGACAGTTGCCTCTGGGCTTCAAAGAAAATGAACTAAACACAGAGGGCAAATGAGTTACCAGTGGGATGGTGACAAGGACAAGATGTGTGCTGTTCCATAGCTGAGCAAGCACCACAATTGCCTCAGGTAGCTATGTCCACTTGCTGCAACAACAGCTTGTCATTGTGCTCTGTAAAGCTCTACTCCCAGTCATCTCCTAAAAGTTATTGTTTTGGAAGTGCCTCTCATTCCTCCGGCCTTGTCCATTGCCTTGTGCCAGCTGCAGCTATGAAAACACTGTCCCACTGATACAGCCACATCATGTCATGCTCAACTCTTTACAAAGTTTCTGTGTTTCTAAAGGCTTGGGGTCTGGACAATTTGTTTTTTCTTCCCATGAAGTAGTTTAGAGGCCTTTGGAATTCAGTAGATTTTCCAGCTCTCATAAATTAGCCATAAATATGTAAAGGCAAAGTACCAAGCTCAGAAAAAGCAGAAAACAACTTTAAATGAACCAAAATTCAGCTGAAAGACTCAGGAAAGTACAAAACAATTTTAGAGCTGCATGTGCTGCACTGGGACAGGCAGTTCCCATCAAATGTAATCTACAAGATAAGCACAAAGTCGAGGCATGTTGAGCACCATGTTTTGCTGGTGCTCTGGGGTCTTTAGATGTACACATCATCTTTTTCTGAAAATTCATCTGTTCCTTCAGGTTAGGAGTAGCCATACTGAACAAATGCATGAATTTCTGTCTCTCAAAAGTCCAATCAAGTGTCAGTGTGCCTATTACTAGATCTTAAATACAGTAGTTCCCTGACAGATTTGTGTAATCTATGCTCTTTCGGAGTTCTGACAAGTTGATAAAAGTGCTTTCTTTCTTCCTGCCTCAAGATCTATGATTTTTTTTTTTCAATTAATGTGGGCTTTCAGGCTCTTGAATTTACTATCTGCTACTTCAATTTCATTTTCTTTAATTGGCACAGCTATAATGCAAAGTGGAACATTGTGTGTATTGGGAGCAATTCAAGTGGAAAAGACACAGTAAACTCCGGAATACTTTTGCAAGTCACATGTATCTATAGGGCTTTTTTGGTACAAAGGTGGATAAACTTGGCAGTTTAATCCTGTTAGGAGTTAAGCTTTTTCCATATGTCCTGATTTTCATGAAAAGAAGAAAGCAAAATGTTCCTCTGTTTTTCACATCCTTTCCCCCATTTGTCTGGCAGCAGTTCATAATGAGAGGAGACCAAGGAGCCAAATGCATGCCTAGAACTGCAGAGGTCACACCAGGCCTCACACTGGCTCATTGAATTTCTATAAATATCCAGCTATCCTTTGATTATTTTTTTTCTCCCTGCAATCACATACCATTTCCTTTCATAAAATGTGTGGATGTATATAATTTTTTTAATTATTTTTGCTTGGCATCAAAATGAACATTTCAGTTCAGGCCAAGTGCAGGGTTGGTAGGCTGCTCCTCTCCCATGACATGGATGAGATGATGTGTGTTCACAGCTCAGGGTACTGGATCTGCAAATATACTCTGGAAAAATCTGCTGATATTAATGTCAAGATAATGTAGATGGGTGTAAATAAGCACATTTAATATTTCTGATAATTCTTGCAAAAAAAACTTTTAAATCCATTTACTGAAAATAAGCACAGAATGGGGCCAGAAGAGCAAGCAGGCAGTGGCACATTTTATGTAGATCCTATCCTCTTCTCCTGGGACTGGGTTGTTATGAAATCCTATCTCAACTCAAATCAGCAGGAGATTCATCAGCAACCTATGAGTCTGGGTTTCACCTGTGCTGTTCAACTCACTCCGCATGTAAATAACCTGTTCTCACCAAAGCCAAGTGACACGGAACAGGTGGGGTTTTTTTACTTTCCCAGTGATAGGCCTGTCGTTGCCAATGGGATACTGAACAGGGCCTCAATTGTGAGGCTGGGAGCTCCAAGCCATGATCCCTTCTCCAACACAAAATCTTTCACAGAATTGTTATAATGAGCAGTTATTCTCATAAAAGTTTACATTAAAGGATAAATAATTTTCTTATCTCACCAATCTGTCACAGATTGCCAACATCTGCTTGGTTTGGTGACTGACATGAGTTTGAGTACAAAATTTCTTCTCCATTTCTCAGATGATCACTGGTAATTCTGGCTGAACTCTAGCTAGTTATATTAATCTTGTTATTTTAAAATTTAAATGATTGAATAGCAGTGGGAAGTTTGGTGTTTTGGTATCGTTTTGGATATCATTAGAATTTTGAGCTAATTTACATTGGCTTCTATCTGCGTTTGGAGGTTTAAAAAAGAACCTAAAACTACACTAAGGCAACTAAGAATAGAAGCTGTGACTCAAAATGCTTTGAAATTAATTGAAATTAGTGGGAAAGGAGAGTGAGGACTATTTTTAAACGAAAGGAGGAAAAGAGAAATATTAGGCTAGAGTAAGTCATTAATCATCAAAATTAGTTTCCAGTATGAAATAATTAGCCAGACCTAGAACAAGGACAAGGTTCAAAATGAGATCTATGTCCTAATTTACTATGGATCACACTGTGAGGTCCTTGCAGCCCCAGCTCTGAGTTGTGCATTGACTCCTAACATAGAATAGCATGGTAGTCTGCCAGACCATATTCTTCTGTTCTGACTGCCCTGATTATGGATTGCCAGTAATGACAATTCCATTTTGCTAACAAAATTTTCGAGGATTTCTGAGTTGGGGTGGTGGTGGTGAGGCAGTTTGTTTTGGGGGTTTTTGGCCAGTTTTGTTTGTTAGCTCTTGTTGATTTGGCTTAGTTTTTTCCTTTTCCAAAAGCTTGTGATCAAGATGTTAACTTCAGCTCTTGGACATGGGGACTTACATCTATGCTCTGTTTGATTTGGAACCAGAATTTAAACCAAATCAATGACAACTGGGGTGTTTTTTGTTCTAAATTCTCATCTACTCATCTTTTACTCTTCTCCATTGAAGCTGATTTTGT
The DNA here is from genome assembly GCA_013398055.1 of Ifrita kowaldi. Taxonomy (NCBI): domain Eukaryota; kingdom Metazoa; phylum Chordata; class Aves; order Passeriformes; family Cinclosomatidae; genus Ifrita; species Ifrita kowaldi. Next base: position 131,712 of record VZRS01014137.1, on the reverse strand, counting down.
ACGTGAAAGTAGACACAGCTCTGTAGAGAGGGCAGTGGAGTATCTGATGGCTAAGTATCGCTTTCTGTCTCTCCCACTTGAAAATTTAAATGGAAACTCCATCTTAGGTTTAAGGAAAATTTTCTCAGAACCTATACCTTCCCAATTAAATGGCTTGGCGCAGGATAATGAAAATTCCCAGCAATTGATATTTCAGGGTCTGCAGTTAAATCATTGGTTATAAATGTCACAAAGTTTCTGATTTTACCATCTGTTTTTCTGTGAATTGAACTACAGTAGCACCTTCTTCTGAGGTAAAGTAAGAATTCCCCATGGAGAGCTCATTTTAGTGTGAACAAAGTTGTAGAATCTGGCTTTTAACTTCCCCATGGCTAAATTTACTGGTCTGCCAAATAAGAGATGTGAATCTGTTTTAAAAAAATATTGACATCTTGAAAAGCAAAGCTATGCAGAGAAGATCTGAAGCGACACCTTTGCACAAAGTACTATTCCTTTGCACAAAAGTACTTTGGTGAAGTCACCAAAGCCAAGATTTCATCCTTACACATAATTGCATTCACTGCTCGTATTAAAATAACAGATCTCTTCCTTGAAAAGAGACTTCTGTAGAGGAAGTTAGTCGCTATTATTTTGGTTTCCTTAAAAACCCCTCTTGCCCTTGTCTCTGCAGTCCTCCCTTTTATCAAACTGTCCTCTGAAGTCCAACAGTTGTGGGGCCTTCATGTCTCCATTTAGAGCTGCTGCTGTTGAGCACATGCATGGTATCCTGGGAGTGCAGTTTGGAGCAGCTCAGGAAATAAAAACCTCCCTTCAGAGCTGGCAGTGTACAATAGCAAAGCTGTAAATACTTATTTGTGTCCCTTTCTCTCTCTCACTCCACTTTTCATCCAGTGAAAATAATGTCACTACCTGGTGCTACCTTGAGTATGCTCAGAGCTCCTACAAGACTGCAAAATCTTTGTTTGGGTATTTCTGGCCATTTTTCACCTCCCTCTGGCTCCTTCCAAGCCAAACCATTCTATGATACTGTGATTCTATGATTCTATGATCAGTTTGAGGAAGGAGACAGAAATATTCTCCTGATATTTTCCATCCAGCTGCCATCTAGGTGTTTCCCAGTTTTCTTTCCTGGTATTCTGTGCATTTATATATGTGCCCCTTTCTCCTCTTAAGCTTAGGGTTTTTTTCTCATCTTCATGTTTTCTTTCTCATCCATCAGAAATATTGAAAGCAGCCTGTGAAATTGTCGGGTTTTGTACCACTTTATGTCTCTGTATCAAACCAAGTACAGTCATACAAATAATTTTGAATGAAATAAATTATTTATGATATTGCTGAATTTTTAGTCTGGACTTTGACCTTAACAGTTTTCACCTCCAGAAACGTGATGGCTGAGAACAAAGTCTCATTTGGGGGGAAACCCTCAATCCCCACTCACTTGTTTCAGCTTCACAGCTAAGTTCACCTCTGCTATACCTTCCCTAAATGAGTACATTTGTCTCTTCATTGCACCTCCACTAATTTCATGTCTTCTAATCCAATCAAAAGTGACTCTTTGCCAAGAAAATTGCCTCTTTAAGTATATAGTACCTTTGCTGCAATACTGACACTAGAAATTGCTGTTATATACTGGGCCAAGCAAATTATTTTTAAGGCAAAATTATTAAACTATGATCTTGCTTAATCCTTTTATAAACATTTGGGGAAGAAAAATATGCTTTAATCTTGTTTCAGTTCTGCATTTTTTGGTGAATAATCTGTGAATAATTCACTTTCCAGATGCAAAGTATTACTGAGGTATTATGATAAGACTAAGGAAAACACAACCAAAGATGTATTTCATTTAGAGGGCTGTGTGTTTGCTTTTCAAAATAGAGGCTTTGGTGCCACCACTCATAAAATGTAAAGCAGTTATCTTGCTTTCAGACCACCTGCCCATAATGGTTTGAACTACTGTCCTTGTTTCATTGGAGGCAGTATCAGGGTCATACCAGTGCTGCTGCATTTCTTGTCCAAAGATAAAATAGTTTCAGTTGTGCTACCTTTTGACAAATGCCACTGCAGATGAAATCTTGTTGAGTGGATCTGGGATTTGTTTATTCTTGCCTCACAGACATCTGTTCCTTCTCCCAGGTCCCCTGATTCTGTCTGTCTTCATGCAGCATTAAACCAAGTCAATAAGACCTTTGTCTAAATGTGGAATATGGAAAACACTGTTGGACCAGGCCACAAACATCTCCTCCTGAGCTGTGGTTCAAAGCTATGTGTAGAACATAGTTTAGTTATAATTTGATTAGTAGAAGTTGGCCACTGTTTTTCTGCAGGACTTGACAATGTTGAGGTGTGTAACCTTTGCTATGAGGTCCTGCAAGTGTTGGGGTCTTACCTGGCCAGTATTGTTTTTGAATTGTTGAAATATTATTTATAATATGTGTTGAGTATTACGTGGAACTACACAGCAGTTGTTCTTTCTGATCTAGGTGATTATCTCAAGCTGTTTTGACTTGTCTCCATATAAAAACTGGGGAGAGCAGAGTGTATGAACCAAAACCACCCAGCCAGCAGAGAAATTAGATTAAAGCTATGTCTAAGAGAAATCTTCATAAACATCTCCTATTACATCTGTTCTTATCCAGAATCCTGGCCACAATGAAGTCAATGGAAAGACTCCAACTGCTGCTAAGAAAGGCCAGAATTTTATTCCAAGTCTGTGAAATAAGCCATAATTAACCTTCCGCTGTGGCTGCCAGAATCCATGTCACCACTTGCTTCCACTTTCTGAATTTAATTGTAGTGAAAATCTGTCCAAAACTTAAGAGGCATTTAAGGAATACCCAAGTGACTTTCTCCCTCTATCACTCTCTCTTGTACACCCAGTTAATTTAGAAAATGTGCCCTAATGCCTTCCACAGTTTGCTTTTGTAATAAAGGTTAAAGACCCTGCGTTAACAATAATGGCAAATTCTCCTTGTTATTGCTTGCTCTTCTTTTATGTTTTGGATTGAAAACCTCCCGCAGCTCCCCACACTCTAATTAGTGGTCATTAATTATTTACAACTTTGCTTTATTCTCTGTATTAATTTATTTCCCTTTCTTCCACAAATAAATAAATGATTGTTTTAATTATCTTTCTATAAATATTTGGTTTAGCTCAGGTCAGGAGCTCCTGCTGGATGTTCAGTATGCATTTGGTCTGCCATTCTACCCGAAGTATGAAGTACAATTTACTGAGGAAGAAAAGGGCCTTTCCTTGCAAATTATGCAGTATATCTCCAATTTCATAAACTCGGGGTAAGTGTGGGATATCTAAGAACTGCTGTGACTGGGGAGATGGTGAGAAATAGAGGGAGTGTAGTCATTCCAGACCCTGCCCTCATTCAATCATTCTCCATTTCCTCTACAACTTGTAAGCCTACGGTGGGACTTAGTCCACATGGTTGGGAAGTCATGGCCAAGTTTTCAAGCAGAGCAGACACCAAAGATTCATAGTATGAGACTTAGCTGGGAGGAATAGACATTTTATGTCCATTGAGCAGTTGCAAATTCTACTAAAGTACATGCAGGCTTCAAAGACCTTGCTGTTGTTTCCAGAGCTTAGTTCTAGGACCCCAATTCTGAAACCTCTTGGCTAAGCATTCCCTTTTTCCCAGAAGAAAGGGGAAAGCACAGAAAGACACAGTGCACCCTTTACCAACCACTTCCTCCTTCTGTGCTGCTATGCTGTGGCCATGTTTGAGAATGAGGAGTATCTCTGGAAACCTAGCGTGGGAATGGTGGGAACAGTGACTTAACGTGCTTTTTATGGTATCTTGGGTTGGATTGGGATCGAGGGCTGTTGAGGGTGTTCATAAGCCTGTGTCTATACAGGTTCTGTCTACCTGTTCCTTAGGAAGTGAACCAGACTAAAAAGTTACTGTCAGATGAGGCATCATGAATGATTCACCAATCTGGGCTGAATTTGAACCCCACTGGTCAGAGGGACTGGACACACATTACCCTGACCCGGCCAATCTTCTTACCATTTTACTGTTCATGTCATTCTTTTCTAATGATAATTTCTCCCACTCCCTTAGAAATCCAAACTACCTCCACAGCTTCTCGAGAAGAATGGTGGGGGGGATGCCTGCCTGGCCTATGTATCTGTCAAGTGATGATGGCGATAACTACAAGGAATTCACCGTATCTTTGCCGACTCTTAAAGGACTGAAAAAAGCAGACTGTTCCTTTTGGTCTGATTATATCAGGAGGCTGAAAGCATCCACAGGTGAGAAGTGTGTTTTCTGATATTAAATAAACCCTTAATTCTCTGCTTAATGTTTTTGTCTGAATGTAGGGCTGTTACATCACTGTGGGAAAAACACATTTCACAAATTAAACATTTTGCAATGTCCAGGGTATACAGTTAAGAATGTAACACTAAAGAAATTAACTTTATAGCAGATAATGTGTACTAAAGTTTAACTGTCCTGGAGTTTAACTAGCTAGAGAAATCTTCCTGTTATGATGATAGAAGATATGAAAAAGCCGTATCTTCTGATAGTTTGGTCTCTATTTACAGTCATAATATAGACTTTGAGTAAACTGGAAGACTGCATTTACAGGCCTCTTTTGTCTACTGGAAGCACCTAACATGAGAATGTTGAGATTCCTATGCTTAGGAGGAGCACAAATCATTTCCATTCACTGTAAAGTTGCAGCTGAGGCTTTAGTTATATCTCATTATGGTTCCTGCGTGCTTTGACTTTTCACTAGATTTGTTTCTTTGACATTTTTTATAGCTGTGGTGATTATGCCCCTTGCATGTCTCCTTTTATATTTGTCATAAATTTCAATGCAGCTATCGGAGCCCTTCAATTTTTTCTTGCTGCTTAGGACAGTAAAACCAACTCTGCTGAGATTTCAGTCTGCTGCCTGTCCTGAATTTATGCTAGTAAATAAACTCCCCTTCATATCTGTGTATCTTGTAAATAAATATGGATAGCCTCAAGCAAAGCAAACAAAACCATCCCTCTTTGGCAGGCAGAGATGTTTTGAATTGTTCTTGGAGGCCTGCAAGTTTGCATGTGTTTTTTATGTCCTAAGGATTCATCTTCACAGTGAACACAGTTCAGGCTCTCTCTGCTTTGGGGGCTGTTGAATTTCTGAGAACAAAATGTACTTTCCAAGACACGAAGCTACCCAGGCTATCTGTGCCTGACACAAGACCTCAAATGGTCTGAGGCTGATATTTGAGTGACACAAAACTAAAATGTCTCAGAACCATCAAGCTGGTGGTTCTGATGCAAACACAGACCAGCAATTCTCCTGTTCAATAGACATCCTCAATCTTTACTAATGGGCTTTCTTCCGAAGTGGAGTCAAGATTTTGTTGTCAGCCTTTTTTCGGTTTCCTGGTATCCCTCAATGTCTTCCAGGTTCAGAGGGGATACTTTGATCTCTCCAATGGCTTTGTGCTGATTGGGATATTGCTAATTTTCAAAGCTTTATTCTGATATTTAAACAGTCCTGGCAATAACTTCTAGACCTTTTCGGACCTCACCTCACAGCCCTGTGGCTGTGTAATGCCAGACTCAGCTGAAGTCACAGCTCTGGTAGAGGAACTGCTGCCCAAGCACCACGGACAGAGACTATTCCCAGCACCTATGGAAATTCCCCCCAAAGGTGGGAAAACATCACCAGGGCATATTGGTTTTGACATAGACAAGATTTAAAACTATCCAAGCTGGCATAAGAACACAGTAATTATGTATGGGTTAGTCCAATGACCTGTCTAGCTCAATAGCCTGACCTTGTCAGTGGCGAAAGCCAAATACTTGAATCTTAAACATAAAAATAAAGGGAGGGAGAGAAAAACACACTTGAAGAGTTCACAAAGTTGACTAAAATTTTTGAAAACAAGCCATAAAGTGTGAAATTTATGGAGTATGGATTGTCAAGAAAAGGTTTAAAAAGTACATGTCAAAAGCACATGTTAATCTTCAAGCAGAACTGAGTACACCCAGCTGGCTCTTTAAGCCAGTATTTGCTTGGCCTCAGCACCATGGTAATGCAGTTGCACGGCTGACTTCTGCTAAATTCCATCTCACAGCAATGTTGGCTTGACACTTTGCTTTGATAGTAATTTTTAATCTCGTCTCACCCTGGAATACTAAAATTTCTCATACAATTTAAATAGATATCACATCAAACCCCTTCCTGCTCCAGATCCTTTAGCCTGGGATGGTAACAGAGACACTGTGGGTCTCTTGATGACAATCTGAGAGCAGTTCCTTATGAAAGAAGATTCATAATGTTCACTGGTTCACTTAGCAAGATTGCATAAAACTCAGATGGTGATGGCTGAACACCCTCAATTTCTTTTTGAGAGGATGTTGTGCTGAAGTTCATGCCAAAGCAGTGTCAGTCCATCAGTACAAGTTCATCACTTGCATTGCTCCCAAAAATTGGATTCTGCAGGAATTGAGTCCCTGTGCATCATGTTGCTACCTCATTGATGTGTCTCCTTGCACCCGAGGTAGTTTGCTGTACTTCCCTTCAGAACTGAAGCACTGAACCTCTGTTGTTCCCTGTCTGCTCCAGCCTCTGTTCCTGCAGTGCTCTCAGACTGTCCTGTGGGACCTTGGCATATACTGAACACCAGATTTGAGAGAACAATGGTGCAAACCATTTTTTGATGTTGTACCTTGTACTCTTTCCTGACGGGGATCTGTCAGCTCTGTCAACCACCCTGAGATCCAATCTATCACGTTTCTGCCTTTCAGTAATTATAAATGTTCATGATAGTGTACTTGGATTGTTATTGTGGATTGCAGTTGATGGCCTCACACTAAGTAGATGGAGTTTACAAGTGTGCCAGCAAGAAGCACGGATAATGAAACATTCCAGTTTTCACGTCTAAGCACAAAGATGAACAGGATCTAGTCTGATGCAATCTCAACCAGCTGTGATGAATCCTGTTTTATCCATCTTATCTTTTCCTTGAAATCAATATTTTTACAGCTTCATATATCATCTGGGATCTATAAGCAAAAAAACTCCAACATATTTCAATAAAATGGAGAAGAACTGAACAAACCAGTGATCATAAAATACAACTGGAACTGGCATTTCAAAAATTTTTCTTGATCCTTTGTATAATTCCATGGGAAATATCTTGACTTGAAAATGTCAAATTAGGGATGACTAAAGGCTCAAAGCTCAATATCTCAGTCCAGCTGAAAACTGAGGCATTCCTTGCTGTGGTTTAAGCTAAACTCATAAATTTCAGTTTCTGGAATAAAACCTCTCAAATTTAGAATCTTAGATGTTTTTCAGATTATTCACTGCTGGATCTAGAAGCTGTTGTTTATACGTCCATCTTAACTGTTACCTGTAATTTTCTTTCCATTTAGTAAAAATATTATCCAAATTGGTGTTTCATTTTGTGGTCAGGCCATGTTACTTAATGACAGAATGTATCATTTGTTCCTGGCACATAATTCGAATGTGTGTTGTTGCATTTGAAGATAATTTAACAAAATTCATGTCATAAATGCAATGATTCATTATAATATTTGCTGGCAGTGCCTTTACAAACTATGGAGGGAAGTTTGAATCTGTTTCATCGCAGATGAACTAAAAATCTCTTGAAGTTTTGTTTGAGACTAGTTTGTAAAGTTTACATTTTGGGAAGGAGTTTACTTGGAGAGTTATGAAAGTGATGGTGCTTGAAGACGTTTGGATTTACTAAATGAAGTTCCCTTGGTTGCATTTCAAAGACATGCTTTATATTTTGAATTATGACGGTTTCCATGGGAAACATCTAAATGGGAAACAAGAAGAGTGGCAATTGTGGAAAAAAAGAGCTGTGGATGGCTTTTTCCAGGAAATGTGTTAATAACTTGAAATTCAGTTAAAAACAGGAGCTCTAGAATGTTTATGGATATTCAGACAGATGTCTGAATGGTAACGTTCCCCTTACATAGTGTGGTGGACTGTGTACCTAACAGTGAGTCCCTTTATAAAGGGCCTCTCACTGCCTCCCAAACAGGTGGAGTTGGATCCAGGCTACATCTCTTACTCCTCTAGCTGGTGTCTAAAAAGAACCAGTCCTCCTAAAGTATGTAAGCAGTCTTGCAGCTGGGGAGAAAGAGCTACCCTTACTGTCTCACTGAAAGCTTGTCTGCCTAACTCATGTGCCTAAATTTCGACCTTTAGGCATATTTTACATGCCCAAATTAGCCAGATCAGGCTGTATATGTAGAAAATTCAACAGGTAGCAAAGCTGGAGCCTTCTCCATGAGCTCTGGGATGCCATGTGTAGCCAAACAAGAGTCCAAACCAAGTAAGAGTGTTTACAGTTCAGACTTGAATCAAAACTGAATCAGGAATTTTGTGGTTAGCATTCATCTTTTATCCTTTCTATTCACACCTTCTTTTTGGAAATCTCAAGTAGAAAACAGATTCCTTTAGAATGAGGGACATCTGTGCAGCAATGAGAGCACTCTGGCTATGAGACATTAAATAAACACCCTGAGTATACTTTCTTGACACGGTTTTGTGGTGTTGAGACAACTGCATCACTGAAATAGGGTTGAAGCCTAAAATCATAGAAGGTAAAAGATAACAAAGAAAAGATCTGTTGGAGGTGGGTGCTTGGGGCTTTTTATATTACAGACAGACAAAAAATTACTGTTCCCCACACTTCCTACCTGGTAGGGAAGTATCAGGAGATAATACAAACCTAAGGTCTTGCATGAGTGGAGAGAAAACTATTATGTATTCCAGTAGCAGTTATTTGAAGCACAATACTTAATTACCATGAGGTGATCGGCCATTACTCTAAAGCACTTTGCAAATGGACTGCAAACTGAGAAAAATAGCTTCCTGAACATTTATAGCTGCATAAAAGGTTTTTAGGTGTCATTGATAAAGTGTGTACCTTGTAGCTTGGTGCCTCAAAGATATGGCATCTATTTTAATCTTAATTGTATTGTCTTTTCAGGAGTTGCAAGTGGTGGAGAGCCATCTGCAGAAAACAGCCCTGGTGAAGCTCCCAGTGAAGTTACCTCCCTGGAGAGCCAGCTCCTGGGGGCTGAGGTGGCTTACAGCAGATAGGGAATCACAGGACTGTGGGGTGGGTTTGTCACACAGTTGTGCATCCACACGACCATCTCACACCAAATGAACAACACTTCCTTTAGCTAACGTTCTCAACAAGTAAAGCAGACCTTTCAATAAAGTAGTTTTCAAGAAAATTAGTGACTATGGCCCAAAAAAAGCACTACAGCTATTGTTTTAAATCAAAAGAGACTGTACTTTGAAAAAATGAAGTATCAATAAAAACTGCAAAACCAAAACAAATACACTTGGTCTTTATTTCATGCTACTACACAAATGCCAGCATATTGTGGTACCACCAGCCAGAAAAGGACATACATTAAAACACTTAGAAGTCCCTCACTGATGATTTGTTAGATGTCGTATCTTTGTCTTTTTTTATTACTCATCCTATCAAGTTGCTGGTAGGAGAGGGAGCCTGGTTTGGAGAAATTCTGGAGAAAACTAAAGAACTCTAAAATGGGAAGAAAGAACAATTTAAGAAGGGAATCATGAGTATGCATTGAGTTGTTCACATGAAGTCAGGCACATGCTATACTCAGCTCATGATCCCCTATGAAATTATGTCCAAGACCATTTGGGTAAGGCAGAGCACACAGCAGAGATAATAAAGAATATGTTAATTACACCTTAGATAACACTGTCCTTGGAACATTTATTTTTTTTTTTAAGAAGAAGGTGAGATACACAATAGTTTTGGAAGCATAAGGAAAATCATAGGATACCTCTAATGGTTCTGAAGGTATTTTGGATCATGGTGTTAATTCATTGCTGGAACCATTTGCCAACGGATAGTCTTCAGTTGACAGTATATTGTACACGTGTCCATGAAACCTCACAAAAAGTAAAATCAGGGTTGCCCAGTAGGACACAGATTTCTCGTGCAGTGCTGAAATGATTTAGTAAAACAACTCATAAGGTTTTGTTTGCTGCTTGAGCCCTCTGCCAGCACATGAGCAGCTACTGCTGTCTGCCCTGTGTCCAGGTTTCCAAAGGTTCTACCAAGACAGAAGAAAAACCTGAGTAACACTCCTAGTTCTTATACTTACATCCTGTTCAATAAACAGTAAAAAGATTGGAAGAATCAAGAAACTTGTTAATTGGCTAAATATAAAAGAGCAAAGATGGAGAACTCAAACTGTGTTTTCCATCATTAACTTCACCTAAACTAGGTAACTGGTAAAGGGAAAAAAAAAAAAGAAACCATTTAAGAACTTTTTAAAAAACCCAGATCTTAAACATATATCTCAACAGAGTATGCTTTCTTTGCAATAACTATAGATACAGCAGCTCTGATTCTTTGGGCAAGGCTGGGTTTATTTTTTCCCTATTTGAGGGCTAATTGTTGGTCACAGCAACTCCAGTATTATTCTGCTGCACATGGAACTGGTAAACAGAGGACAGATTTAAAAGGATTCAGTATTGACTCATGCTGATGAAAGCCAAATATATAATCTTTTCCCACTCACTATTCAGCTCCACCTTAAGCCCAGGGATGTCTCAGGAGCTTGAGAAAAGGTTTTCATTTTGAGCTAGGAATGCAGCAACTTAGCCTTGTAGCCTCCTAATTACAGTCTTGGCCATCTGGTAGGATTGGTAGGTAGGCAGGTCTGACTGGGCTTTTCGGTCACCCCTCCTGAGATATCCAGCTTGACTGTCAGTTTGGTAAAAGAGACTCTTGAAGTAAAAAATTTCTGTAAAATATCTTTAATTCATAAGTGACTGACTGCCCCATCCCCACCCTGTTAAAATGAATGCAGCTCTTTAGACTGTTCTGTCTCTCTACAAGTTTCCTAGAAACCTCTTTTCTATAGCCTAGTGCTGGTTTCCTCCTTTAAAGAAGCATGGAAATGCTGTTCCCTCTTCTTCCCGTCTGCTAGTCCTGCTCACTCTCCATTCCTCTTTAAACTTGCTTCTGTCAAGGTACATTTTGATGCAGACAAATGCAGCCTCATGATCCCTTGTGTTCCTGTAATTCCACATTTCCTCGTCTTCCCCCATCTTCTGTCCCATATCCTTAAGCTCAAACATCTTTGAATTCTGAGATAACTTTTGCAGTAGCACAAGTGATTCAGTCTTTTTGGTTGTGAGTCTCATCACCTTCCTGACTTTACTCCTCTTTCTTATGGGGAACCACACTGTTAGAAATATCCTGGTCTAATCCAACAGGAGGTTTAATTAGAAAAGCATACATATGGACTGACTGAGAGAGGTCAGGAGACTTTAGCCTTAGTGATACTGAGAGGCCAAGTCTGCTCCCATGTATAATTCCTAGTAAGAAAAATACATTCCCAGACTATTTAGGTCATGGCTCTTTAAACTGAAATGCCAAAGACTGCAGTGATCTGGTACTGAAGCGATGCTCAGAAGCGCGATGACTGGAGCCATGCTTTCCTCCTTCCTACTGGAAATGGCTATAATTTTTTGAGAGCTAAGCATTCTTTAAAACTTCCTATGAGCACACACACAGACAACTGAAGTTAATGCCATTAAAGTTTTTTAATCTGAACTTCTTGAAAGACGAGCCATTAGAACATTTCTGTATATGTTGCTTTTAATACTTGAATATCTAACCTACAGCGTTTTGTGTGGTTCTTTTGCACAGGAGATATTGGGCAACAGAGGAAAAATGTGGAGTATTAGAAATATTTTACCATGCAGAGTTGGAAAGAAAACAACTGACTAAATGGAAATGCTGGAACGTTGATTGTTTTCCTAAGTACTTGACACATAGAGCTGGAACCTCACAGTTGTCATCCTGCTATTACCCACATCGTATAATTCCCTTGGCTAAAATTAAGGACTCAGTCTTTCACCATAGCAGCATCATAGCCAATGTTATGTATTAAATAAAAGCTCACATTCTCTCCAACTTGCTCCAGCTACACTCTATAGCAGTGGCTTATACAGTAGTGATTAGATATTTATGGGCCATTGCTTATCCCTATGTGAAGCTAAAAAAAATAAACCTGATCACAAAGCCAAAGATCCTCCACCTGGTTCTCATTTGGTCTTTGAAACACAGACACCATCCTGGCTGGGATTTTATATAAGTATCAGGTGTAAGAGAATTTGGTTAACCGGAACTGTGATAGTCAGGGCTTTCAACTCTTTCTATTTTTTCTGTTTTTATGTTTTTATGTGAGGTTGATCTGGCCCAAAGCGGAGGGGTCACTACTTCCTGCCCCTGCAGATGTGAATCCTCTAGCATGCCCTGTTGTCTTGACGGGTTTGCTCCTTCTCCTAGTTTTCCAGCTGCCCAGGAAAGACCCTTGGATTCCAGCACTGGCTAAAACTCAGTGAACTTCAGCTGAGAGCTCACATGCCCTCAAGGAAAATTAAGACAGTTTTGCATCAGGATTCCTGACAAATCTACGCACTCTTTGAGAGGCTGGTGTATGACTGGGTGTGGAGAATGCTGTGTTCCGCAGCACAGATTTTGAATCATTACAAAAGCTGTTATTTTCTTGTTTTAAGGAGACCTCCTTTTTCTTCCTCCTGTTATTCCTCATATTCTGCCATCATGGCATGAGAGACAATGCCTCAGGAGTTTATCCTTCCTGCTTCTTACACAATCACTCTACAGAGAGTCTGGTGAGCACAAGCCAATATAACTGATAGTATCTTATGGGCCTCTGATCGAAGTCAGATGGGACCGGATATTTTTAAACATTACAGCTGTTTTTCAAAGCTGACTAAGGAACTCTGTAAGTCAGATCCCACTAACCTGTAGGGAATTTGGATGCCCGGTTCCCATTATGGCTTTGAAAACCCCACCCAACATCTGTGCAATGGTCAGTGCTCATTTAGGAGCCTTTTCCCTTTCATGATGATCAGATGGCCACAGACAAAAGCACCATTGCAATTGGCAGCAGTTCATTGACTCACAAAGGGAGAATTTAGCTTGTTGTTTAGCTGCCCTGGTTAAGATTGAGATCTTTAGCAAGGCAGACCAAAAAAAGCTTGGTTTTGTTTGTTTGTTTGTTTCATGTGAATAAGACAGTGGCCAGTTTTCAGGGGCAGCCAGCATTTTCATGACCATTATTAGCACACAGGTACTCTCTCACGCACAGAAGTAATGCACACTTCCAAAGGGACCCACATATCCCTGTTTTAAATTCAGGAATGTTTTAAATTCAGAGTCACAATCAGTTTACAGCAGCATTTTATATGTACCACTGAAAGCAGTGATCTGCTCTGCATGTGTCAGTTAAGTGAAATGAGAACCCCAGTTCAAGAGCAAAGAGACTGGATGTTCTTCTACACTATGCAGTCACAATTGCTCAAATATGTCCATTTTAAATAATAGAACGATGACTTTTCAATGAAAAATCTTTTGTTTATAAGATTTTGGCTAGACACCTTACAAACAGGATACCTAAGTAAGGCAAGGATTTATTCTGGCTCTGAAGACTTTACTCAGTACTTGTATCCTAAAACACAGGGAACAAGTCTGCATTGATAGCTGCTCTTTGGAGTGGCAATTCAAAAGTTAATGGCAGGATGCTGACTACCTGGGAGATTCAACTCTGAAGTAAAACCCAAGTTCAGGTGAAAGATCAGTCAAATAACTAACAATTGGTTGGTTTATTGTAGGAAGCAGCATCATTTATATTCAGCATCTCAGATCAGCCTGAAGTGCAAAAAAAGTCCAGATGGGTGTTTTTCATTCAAAATGCTACCTTGTAGCAGAGTAAGGTGTAGGGCAGTTTCACAAGTCAGTTCCTGTTTCACAGGATGTAGGTCAGCCTGGGGTGGTGACCAACAGCACTTTGTTCAGAAGTAGTAGAGGTGTTTCCAGAAATGCTTGCTGCAGGGGAAGGATGGACCTCAACCTGTCTCTTCCTTTCATCCAGAAAGGAGGCAGTCACTTCCCACAATGTGCTGGAGAGCCCTATGTCACGTCCCCATTTGGTCCATATTCACAAAGCCATTTAGGCACCTCACCTAGCACCTTGGGAGCTAAGCCTGACACCTTCATTCTTGTCAGTAACTCCTACAAGATGTGGGTGTGGAATAAGACTTTCAAGACCAGCCAGAGTTGTGCCTGACAGCCTGGTTTCTGTGACTCCACAGCTCTGTTTATTCACAGTTTTTCTTGCAGCCTCCCGGGCTGTCAGAACTTGGTTGGCTGCGAGATGAAGGTTGAATCTCTTGGACATGATGATGCAAGGGCTGCATGCCCACCTATGGGAACACTCAAGAACAAGCACTCTCAGGAGACAGGGTCCCATGGAGCCAGTTAAAGGATCATCCTGAATAACCCTTTCTGGCCCAGCCAACACAGTCAAAAACCCTGTCATAAGCCTGACTGCTTTCAAAGACAGCAGTTGGCTGGCAGGAGAGAAGGCAAACTCTGACAGACATGTTTGTTTCAGATCACTTACACGGCAGTTTGCTGCTTTCATGCCTGGTAATAAACGCCTGAACAAGGGCTGGAGCTCTTGAATTTGGCAGTGATCATTCTCTCAAAAGCCGTGGGCCTGCCTTTCAGCTGAAGTCAAAAATGTCATCAGAGCCAGAGGCTGCAAGCTGCACTGATTCACAACAGTGGCACTCGGAGTGGTGACTGTGTTTATGAGGGAATGGATTATTCCTTTGCCAAGATGCCACAAGTGCTCCAAAGGAAGCACTCTCTCTGAGAAGCCATTTTTCATCAACCCCCTCCCCACAGTCTTCCACCCTGGAGTCCAGCTGCAGATTTACAACCTTTTTATCACCTTTTTGGAATACTTTAGAATGCTAAAAATAGACCCCTTGGGCTATGTTTAGCTCTCAGTAAGGTCATTGTCTCACAGACTGGATCTCAATGAAGCCTGGTGGAAGACTAGAAGGCTAAATATTGAGTATGATTCCCAGGGATCAGGTGCTTAGGATCTGCCCAGACAAATCCAACCTACTCCTTTAATCCATCACCTTTTATTTTGGGTGAAATTTGCCTTTCTCGTTATTCTCTCCCTTGCATACGGTTCTCCACATGACCAGGTTGGTTCTGGTGGAGGATCTCCTGCTTCCCTTTGTATACCTGTCAGTAACCCAAAGCTGGTGACAGTGGTTTAGCTTCATTCCAGCTCCAATGAAAGGCTGGCTGTTCAAAAGTAAGACCCTAAACACACCCACATGGGTTTCTTTTATCATTTCCTTGAATCCTCTTTTTCCATCACCCTTGAGGGCTGCAGGACAGGGATGGAGTGGAAGGGCAGGTAGATTTTAGGGTACAACAATGTAAGAAATTACCCACAGGAAAAGGTAAATTAGAGGAGACCACATTCCTACCCTGCCCATGATGCTGCCATAGGTCAGGTTTGTGTGAGAAAAATGTCCTGTTTATGAGGACACTGGAACTGGGGCAGTTATTCCAGACAGATCCTTCTGCACAAATCAGCTTGTACTAGTGGAAAAGCACTCCTATATCCCATGAAACCCCTCCCTCCGCCAAGAAAAAAGAACAACACTTTTCATCTATAATGGTGGTGCTTTTGCCAGCACAGAAGTGTATCAAGAAATCCACGTTCCCCAACTGATTTTGGTTTCATCACAGCCCCTGAGACAATGGGAAATGCTATCCTGGAAGAGTCCTGCTCCATATCTGCAGCCCTTCTTGGGCTGCTGAGGCTGAGCTTGCCAGCACACAGCTTCTTTCCTCCCCCCTCTTCCTCCTGCCCTCTGCAGGTGCTTTTGCTCTTCTCTTTAACCCCTAGTTATTTATGTCCACTCTATCCCATTTCTTCTCACTGTCAATGTTCATCTCACACAACTCTTCTCCCTCACCTTCAAGCTGAGCTTCTGATTCAAAGCCAGTAGCTGGGGTGCACTGCAGAGTCCCAGCAAAAATTTCCTCTGCTCTCCAGGTGAGAGTCCTCATCAACATCTCCTGTCCCTGCCCATTTTGGTTTCTGTGCTGTGATTCTGTCCTTAACTGCAGCAAACACTAACAGGAGTTTTTTGCCTGCTGTGGGTAGAAGCTTCTGCTGAGGGGAACTCAGACCTATTCCACTTTTCCTGAGATTTACTTCACGTTTCATGATGAATTTGAATAAAAAAATAAAATAGAAGGAGGAAAAAAATTCAGATTAATATAGTGTTTTTATTGTTAAAAGATGCTTGGGGAGTTAGTTTAGTGCTGATTAAAGGAATGGAGCTCTGCAAAAAGCAGATGATTCACAACCCCTAAGAGCAACATTTAGGGGTAGTAGATAAAATCTAACGGTAATAGTATAAAGGAAAAAAAAAACCAAATTAAAACTGCACTGCAGTGCTGCCTGAGACACAATATCTTTAATTCCCACTCAGCATTTTCACTCAACCACCACAGTAAATACGTCTGTGAATGAAATCTGCTGAGATAAAAGAACCTGCATAGCAGCTGACATCAAAAGAAAAGCCCTTTTCTTGCCTAATACATTGGAGACATTGTTTGAGAACAATTCATCCAAGTGAAATTCTGGCCACTTGTACTGCAGCCAGATCAGGAACGCTTCCTGCAACTGGCCAGGAAAGTGTCTGGCCCTGGAAGCAGCCTGAAGTTCTTGGTACTAAGAAAGAAAACAGAAAGTCAAATAGAGCTGAGGTCTCCTGCCACTGAAGCCACAGCTAAAATCTCTCTGACTTCAAGTCTGGCTTCCCTGGTGAGAGCAATGGACAGGGAAGAGCAAAACAAACTTGCTGACACTGCAAGACCACCAAGCCCCAGCCTTAGAAAGGGGGAGTGATGCAGGGGCGAACCTGGTCCATGGCTAATTTAGAAACAACTGGGGCAAAATTCCAACCCCCCAACACCCTGTGGCTGCAGTGCAGACAGAACCAGGACAAGAGGTAAAAGCATCAAACATCAGATCATGACATTTGATAACTAACTTGGGTGTTCGCTTCTTGCAGGAGGAAGGACCAGAGATCTGCAGGGACAATGAGAGGGGGTCAGATGTCCACATTCAGGGAAGGAGTAGAGCTTTTGTCAGAGCATCAGCTGGTGGTGCTGGGGAGGAGGAGAAGGGCCAGGGCTAAGCAGGGTGAACAGCTGAACTCAAAATTCTCCCTTTGTCAGTGCAAGTCTCCTTCCAGAGGTGTGCACCATGAGACAAGACAGAGAGTCAATGCCACTGAAATATTGCTATGATTACAGAGGGAGATATAAATAATTAGCTATTTGCCAAGTACCCCTCCAAGTGCAACATGCAACAGGCATGTTCTGTGCCATTTGCTAGTGTCTTTTAAACAAAAGCCCAAGATACAACATTTTCAGCGAATTCTGGGCAGGAAGAGTGTGCTAGTCTCTGTTACGAAACAGTATTTTATATATACACACATACCCACGATATTTTGTCACCCAGTCAAGACACAGTATAAATTGGTCCCCATGGCTGTGAAGTCTTTACACTACTTTAAAATGCCCAGCTAACAGCCCAGAAACACTCTGAAGGCTTTCTCTTGTGCATCATCATCTCCTCATCTTTCACAATGCCAGACCATCAGATTTACTCCTATACATTTGTTTTGCCCCAGTGGCTGCAGCTGTCACTGGGCACTGTTTATTTGGCTGTGGTCTGAACCTGTAGAGTCAGTGGCATGTGAGGGACATTAATTTTTATTACAGCTCTGGGTCAGTCCCTGCAGACAGGCAGCAAATATGATGAATATGGAAATAAGTTGCAGTTGCTAAGAGCTGCATCAAGACCTCTATCTTAAATTCCCAAAATACAGAGTACTATTCATAGCTAAAGGGAATCTTTAAAAGCATTTAGCAGTGGCAGGTTTCTCTGTCACTCTTCTAGACAGCACTACTCTACTTGCTTATGCCTGCAGAAATTGCAGATGCCACAGAGATCCATGGATCCACAGCAAAATCCCAGTGAAGGAACTGGGAGGCTCTGCACCAGTACTGGGGTGAGCTGATAAGGGCTATGGAGCCAGACATCCTTCCACAGACATCTGCTGGGTATTCTTATTACCTTTCAGAGTCTTCTTGTGAACAACTTTATTAAATGAAATGTCCTCTCTAGAAACAGTGTTAAGCAACATAAAAATAATCAACAGAGTTGTGACTAAAGCCTGGACAGATGAGGTTGTTGGCAGTCTCAAAAAAGCATGTATCATGTCAGTTATTAATGGCCAAAACTGCCAGGGGAATTTAAAACTTTCCAGATTGTCATCCAGTAGCTGGTGAGTCAGACACAGCCTTAAGATGAAGAGTTGAAGTTTTCTTTCATTTTTCTTCTCTGCTGAAGGAATCCAAACATTCAAAACTCTGAAAAGCTCAGGCTACCATTCAGGGTTCCTTTGGGATTAAAGGTTGATTTTCAATGAAGAAAAATGAAGTGTTGGTAGAACCAATTGCTGCACAAAATGCAGAACAGAGAAAAAAAGAGGAAGGATATGGCAGTGTATTCCTTTTTGCATAAGGCCTTGGCTGTTTGGGGAGATTTTGTTGTGGAGGATGCAGTCACTCTTCCACCAAAGACCAAGGCAGAAATTTTCAGTCTTCAGACTGTTAGTTTGAAATAGTAGAATATTTTCTGTATTCAGTTCCAAAGAGCAAAAAGCACAATAGAAAATGTGAGTTTCATTTTTTTTGTCTTTAATTGACTGGGGGAAATGTCTGTCCAGCAAACAGGAGTCCCTGTATCATTTGCTTTTGCAAGCCACTCAAAGGTCGTCATTTCATCATTCCTCAAGAAATCACCAACAATCTGGGGCCAGGTGTTTCACTACTACTCCAGATATCTGGATTACTTCACTCCTTTCTGATCTTCATCTACAGAGTAATTTGAAATGTTTTATCCTGACAAAAAATATTTATGCTGTCTCTTGCTGTGTTCCCTGATGTTATTTATTGTCCCTCAGAACTAATCATTCTGAAAGGGAGGACAATGTGAAGTCATGGTGACAATCCAGCGTGAGGAAACACAGGAGCAACTGCCTGTCTTGCACAGAGGATTCATCAGGCTAGGAGGTCAGAGATAAGTTCCAGCTTTATTTAATTCACTAATACAGCTGTAGCCACTGTAGACAATGGAAAGAAGCAACTACAGAAAACAACATTTTCTAAGATTTACTAATAACATCTCTCTTTTTTTTCCCCCTATAATTTAAAAAATGTCAGGACTAAGTTTTTCTGGAGCCTTTTGAAGGTAATGAGCACCCACAGGTGTTGGCAGAGGATGTGCCACCAGCTCAGCATGTTCCTTTGCAGGAGAGACAGGGCAGCCTAGAGCATAGACTGAGGACTTCTTCCAGGGCTGATGCACCTCATGGATCAGGTGTTTCATGGCCTAAAAGTCTACCAACTTGTTACCAGCTACTAAGGGATTCTTGTGAGGTATCCCAATCTGGCTCCAGGACTCTCACATGATCCTAAAATGTCCCTGTGAGCAAGGGACTTCCCAGTTCAGATTGTCTCTCTTTTAGGATGAATCATCAAAGTGGAATCCTAACAGTCCCATCTGCTATAAGGATCGTCCACATGCCAGTCAAAATATTACCTATCCCCACTCTCCTCTTCCTTCACTCATCCCGAAGACAGAGATTTCAATACATTTAAGTGACAGGTTTATCAGGATTTGATTTTTCCATCCTAGTCTTTTTTTTTTAATATGAAGAGTTATTTTTCCTTTGAGCTGTGTCTGAAAGTCTCTGTCTGAGACAGACAAGGAGCTAAGAAAGGGGCAAGGAATTACTGAAAACAGCTGAAAGATACGTTTCCAACTCAGGCTTTCTCTTGAAGATCAGTTTTGGGGCCTCTTCTTCAGGATGAAGATTCTCTATTACCTGACTACAGCTCATCAACATCAGCCAGTTATGAATGCATGATATCAAGGAATTCTTGTTTTGTTTGGTTAATCTCTGACTATTTTCTGTTGTAGTCCCTTTGAGAGGAGCCCTGGTTCCACATCGTTCTCACAGGCACAGTAACCTGACCTGCTCTCTGAGCAGCTCCTCTGACCTCTCTGAGCCTGAAGACCTTCCTTGCCACAAGCATCCCAAACACTCTCTCCTCATCTAATGTGCTCACATCAGGATTCCTGGCTTGAGGCGTTTGGCTCAACCACAGCTGCTAAGATTTCTTGGAAATTCAACCACAGTTTCATAATTCCAAGGCAAGCGTTCATTTTTTCTTTCGTGTTGAGATGTGAAAACATGGGTTTCTTGTCTGCTGTGATGGAAATTCCACCATGCCGATGGCTATATGTTCCTTTTGTTCCCTAATCCTGAAAATGCTGGATGCTTTGTGGGCTTCTCATGTGATAAACACAGATGTATTCTCAATTATGTTCAGCGCCTGCATTAATGAAAAGTTTTTCCTTTCTACCAGAGCTAAATTTGTATTTTTTCAATACGGCATTTTGTTTCTAAGTCTTATTAATTACAGTGTGACTAATATAACCTGGAAACCTGGAAGCTGAACATTCCCTTTACTCCAATTTTTCACACAGCCAAGTTCAGAGAAACTTTTACTAAAGAAGCAATCAACTCTTGGATGTTTCCCCTTGTCATCACGTCACCAGTGGTGATGGCTGTACCCAGTTACCTCTGGTAA
Organism: Ifrita kowaldi; assembly: GCA_013398055.1. Taxonomy (NCBI): domain Eukaryota; kingdom Metazoa; phylum Chordata; class Aves; order Passeriformes; family Cinclosomatidae; genus Ifrita; species Ifrita kowaldi. Next base: position 111,080 of record VZRS01014137.1, on the reverse strand, counting down.
CAGGCGAGACACCAGTAATCCCATCCTGGCTGCAAAACCTTTCAGAACCTCGTGCCGCTGTCAGATGTATTTAGTTGAGTGAATCAATAAACAGTGCTCAGATTTGTCAGGGCTAAGAGGGTTGGAACTGAATAACAATTACCCTTTTGAGGCTGAAGACAAAATTATCAGCCCTCCTTACTAAAGACTGAAGAATTTTAGGCCAGGCTCTCATTTTGGTTTAACACGTTCCATTCATTATTTCTGTCTGAAATTGATTAATCAATAAAGGCATGATCCTACGCATGTTTTAGATAATTTAGATGTAGCTAGGAGGCTCAACACCATGTTTGAAATTGGATGCTTTTGAAAATCCTCCTAATGAAAAGCCTACAACTGATGTCTAACCATGCCTACAAAGGCTTCTGCCAGGCTTAGATGTAAAACTCAATGGGATTTGTGACTGACTGCAGTGGATTAATTGACCTGTTTAAAAATGCTCTTTTAAAAAAGTGTGCAGTTCTGGATGCTGCAATGTAGGAAGGCTATACTCTGTTAGAGAGTATACAAGGGCTGTGAGGATGGTGAAGGGTCTGGAGGGGAAGTCATAGGAGGAGCAGCTAAGGCCACTTGGTTTGTTCAGCCTGAAGGAGAGCGAGGGGAGACCTCAGTGCCGTCTGCAGCTTCCTCAGGAGGGGAAGCAGAGGGGCAAACACTGATCCTTCTCTCTGATGACCAGTGGCAGGACCCAAGGGAGTGGCCTGAAGAAAAGTCAGGGGAAGTTTAGGTTGGATATCAGGAAAAGTTTTTTCACCCAGAGGTTGGTTGGGCACTGGAACAGACTCCCCAGGGAAGTGGTCACAGCCCCAAACCTGACAGAGTTCAAGAAATGTTTGGACAATGTTCTCAGGCACATAATGGGATTGTCAGGATGTTCTGTGCAGGGCCAGGACTTTACTGGCCCTTGTGGGTCCTTTCCAACCCAATGTATGATGCTATGGTTCTGTGAAAAGTGATTCCACTCCCCAAGATCCTAGTGAACAAATCCAATGATGATTTCTCTGCTACACATTTTTTTTTTTTTTTTTTATTTCTGGGAAAACTTGCTGAGGATAGTTTACATGCCACTGCTCACCCATATGGAAAGACACATTTCTTATGGATTGACAGACACTCTCTTCATTTATTTATGCCCTCTAAGATATTATTTTTTGCATTCAAGTTTTTTAAACATAATTTCCATTTATATTTCAAATTTAGAATCTCAGTTATAGGATCTAAATCATCCAGTAAACTATGGTTTCAGGATGCCTGATAATTACCAAGGATCCAAGAAGGCTTAGCTTACTTTGCCACTGCTGAAATATCCTCAGGAAATTAAACTTTGGACACATTTGAATGACTTCTTTAAGTTATTTTTCATACATTTGTTTTACTTGAGAACCTAGAGTTTTATGGCAATCTCTATTTACAAGTCATGAATGTGAAGTCTGTAGCCATGCCTGCATATTTGAACTATCTTTCAAGCAGGCGGTGGGGGGAAGGGCTCCTGCAAAAAAAGCGAGGTGTAGAGAGGAATTACAAGTTCCCCATTTGCAGAGAGAAGGGCATCTGGCACACTGTTCTTCAAAGCCTGTTCTAAGCTCTGAAGAAAAGAATCAGTGACATGATGAAAAACATGAAACAAGTGTCTACAAGAACCAGAGTCGGAACTTGGACTCCCTTCAATTTCATATCTCAGTCATAAAACAATCTTCATTTTCCATGCTTTGCTTAGATAAATATACTTTCACAAGGTCCATTTGCCCCCTTTACTCTTCTTGAATTTCCACCCACCTTGTTTTTGTTACAGATTTTGTTTCTAATCTCTTTGTCCAGCCAAATTTTTTTTCTCCTTTGTCAATGCACACATAGAGGATCTGCTTTCCTGGTGATTCATGAGCTCTGGGACCCACTGCCTGGAGATTGCCACTGGATCCTGGCCAAGGGCTGTCTTCGAGCTATGTCTGCAAACATGGGTCAAAGTTCGTGTTCATTTTGTAGGACTATAATTAGCACAGCAGGTTTGGACAGGAAACTGCTCCCTCTAGACCCAATTTCAAGGCAATTAGGGTTGTGCTTTTTCACCATGGTGCTTCTGAGCTAGACCCTGTCTGTCCCACAGCAAGAATAACATGGGAAGCACCCATTACTGCGCATTGTTGTGGCTTGGCATGAGGAAAGAAAGCACATGTTCTATTTATATCTTAGCATCAGACCAGGGGAGATCGTGGTGAAGATTTTCAGCGGGTTTCTGTTTTCCAAAGATATTCTACTGTGAGTAGGAATCACTTGCACAGGGCAGAAAATCAATCCTCAGTTTTAGGAGGTGTTTCCATCATGGATAGTCTGCCCTTCCAGTACTGCTCCAGCACCGAGCTCTTTTAAGATGACAGTGTGTGTTATAAGAACTAATTTCATAAGTGAAATGTTTTAGCCTCGTTATCAGATCCCAGAGGGCCTTAACATCCAAAGTTCAGGAACAGGACAGGAATGAGATGGTGGAATTTGTCCTTGCACAGAGGACACACATTGTTTATGCCTGCTTCAATGCTATTTTGGAGCGCTCTTTCATGTATGGTGTCTGCTCTGGCCTTTGCAAAGGTTGGTATTTTCTCAGAAAATTTTCATGCTGAAAGGCACGCCACGACTTGTGGGGGCTCTACTGAGGGCATATAGAATATAATTAGGGTCACCTATAATAATTAAATTATACGTCTGTTATGCCTGTGCTCCAAATGGTGAGCTAGACTCCCTCTTCAGTTAATCCCAGAGGGAAATTGTTCTCATACTAAGACAGGTGTTTAAAATAAATTGGCTCAATCCTCAATCCCTGTCTTCTTCTGGTGACTCTGGAATGTTGACACAGTATGATTATCTTAGCTCAGCCATCTTAACTTTTACGTAGTCAAATTGATGAACTCTGCCTTTTTATCCCATCCTGTGTTGTATTTACTGGTAGTGGCAGGATCAGACTTTCAAACTGGTAAGAACAGACCTTGAAGAAGAATGATATCATTAAAAGACCCATAATTTTTGTTTTTCTTCAAAAGATAGCTTTGAGGTCATGTGATTTTGCAAGGCTTTGCTTGTTCTTTTAAACAAAAGTACATTTCTAACCCTCATGGTTTGGTTGAAAAGGCAAATTTGTTTGAGTAAAAATGTGGCAGGCAAATGAAAACAGTTCCAAATTCTGAGTATGGAGCAATGTTAGCCTTCTCCTGTAGTTTTTGAATCAGTAGTGGAACAGGGATTACTGGTGAAGAACTAGCAGAAAAAGAATCTGTTTACTGTAATATGCTCATCCTCCATGCCATGACTGAGATACTGTGTTATTAAATATACTGTGTTACTAAAGAACAGCACTTGGAGCATGGAAAACAATGCAGATTGCAGCCATACCTTCTTTTATTTTCTGCCTATTTCTGCGATATTTAGCTGAAGGGGATTTTATCCCTAATTCTTGAGCAAATTATTGTGATTAACAAATATTCAGTAACAAGAGTTGTGAGATTCTGGATAGGTTTTCTTTATATTCACCACACAGTAAAGAAAACAAAAGAAATACAGAAAATCTCTTCTAGAACAACATGTTTGTGACATTAAACCAGATATAATTAGTCACAGATGAGTAACTTGCCCAAATAAATTCAGATCCTAGAACAATAAATTATAGAATCATATGTAAAATGTCTCCATCCTATTCACTATAAACAATGATACAGAAACAAAAATAAAAAGAGGTCATGAAAGATTTCCCATCAACTGGTCTTATAATGAGAAAAAAAGGGAAACTTTTATGAGAAAAGCAATCAAATCTTGGATGTTTCCCCCTGTCATCACATCTGATGATTAGATCTTCCATGGTTTCAGTCTATGATGGACTTCTCATCCCATGACTGGGCTTGTGCTTTATTTTGGAAGACATGAGCTGCTTTAGTTCCAGTAAACCCCCACAGTTTTGTCTCAGAAATGCAAGCTGGCAACACAGGTTCTACTTTTGAACTTCAAATCTGTATTTCATTTTAGGATGAAAGCTTATTTTAGCCATCATGGGGCTTCAGTTGAGTAAAAAACCACTGCTTTCTTTCCCATCCTTGATAAACACTTCCTAATCATCCATAGGTTAATTTTTTATTACATCCTGCCCTAAGAGAAGAGACATTCTAAATCCCAGAGTGCAGAATATTTCAGCATCACAGTCTTTGTTGTGTGTTCCCTCTGCAGGGACAGAGGGCATCTTATGTGAGGAGCAGCTGCTAAACATTTAAAGATGACAACTTACATAAATGTTACACTCCACACATCAATATTTAGCCAGCACAGTCCCCTATTTCAGTGTAACAGACATTCCATCATCCCACCAAGCGTCCCAACCAGTGCTTTTATTATGTTTTTTTTAAGGAGGAAAGAGAAGGAAATATTTTGTAATCATGGAAGGACATTTAGCTGTGGAAGGGGAACATAAATTATCTGTGCTGCTGCAGAACAGTCTTAGATTACTGTCTTGTGAGACATCTGTGATGCATATATGGAGTGGGAATGAACACATCCATTCCTGGCAGACCGACCTCTCTTTGTCTTATGTCCTGTAAAAATGTGAGCCTCAACTGCCATGAAATAACACTGCCTCATGAAATAACATGAGGTCTTAATAAAGTACGACCCTCTGGAATTTTTAGTGTCTATGCTAACTTGCAGGCATTCATTAGGATTAGGAACATCAAGCTGGGTTCAGACTTGTTTGTGTGGTTACAGCTGTAGTGTTAAAATAGGAGAATAGGCCTAACTGTGCTGTGGTCGTACCTGAAGTTTAATTGCCAGCACCAAAGCTGTTCCAGTTTTGTCCCATGCCAACCAACACTTCCCTCCAGGTGTTAGTAGCAGCCTGTTGATGGCCTAGGGGTGGACTGGTGTATCTGCCTGGGAAAATAAATCAACATTAAAGCTCTGGGCTGTTGCTCCTTGTCCTAGTCTATTTTTAAAGCATATCTGAATAAGTACAGGCTATGTGGCTGTCACTAGATGTAGACATAGCTTGCAAACTCATTCAAAATGGAAATTAGCTTCAAAATTGAAATTAGTTTCTAGACTCAATAGGTCTGTGGCAGGAAAAGCCACTCACTGAGGAAGTTGCCAGAACCAAGACATGATAACTTGGTTATAATAATAATTTATTACACTGGGTTCATTAAGGGCACAAACTTCTCCTAGAAAAATGTGTACTCTTTGTACAAAGATGCCCTTGGTTTTGGGAACCCTCACAGGTCTAGTGGTTTTCCCCTGAGCAGTCTGTCTACAGCTCTGTACCTTGGCTTGATGTGCTTTGGGTGTTAGTGGTCTGGATGTAGAAGGGTTAATCCTCCGCCTTTCTCTTACTCATGTTGCAAGACATGGGAAAAGAAAAACATTGTCCTTGTAAAAATAAATACAATTGTCAATAAAAGCTAAAATAGCAGTGAAGCAACTTTAGAAAGCCAAACAGTTCACATTTACATGGCATTCAATTTGCTATAAACTTGGGTTGTTATTAAAGAAGTGTGTGTGTGTGGTAATACCAATTTACAATGAGAGCAGGATGTCAGTGGATAAATTGTAATCTTGGACAAGGCCAGATGAACCAGGCACTGACAACAACAGCAACAGCAAAGCTTCAGCTCTTCTTCAACTGATCTGCTGTGCTTCTCTGGGATGTACTGTTCATCAGAGCAATGCCAGAGTCAGGCTGGTCATCATGGAATCACAGAGCAGTTTGAGGGGGAAGGGAACAGAAGGATCTTCTCGTTCCAGTCCCTCCTGCCTTGGGCAGGGACACCTCCCGCTAGACCAGGTTGCTCAAGGCCCTTTCCAATCTGATGTTGAACACCTCCAGGGATGGAGCATCCACACCTTCTCTGGACAACACATTCCAATGTCTCACCACCCTCACAGTAAAGAGTCTTCCTAATATCTATCTAAATTTACCCTCTTTCAGTTTAAACTGATCTGAGCTATCACCCTGTGAAAGTAATGCACACAGGCCAGGAAAAATGTACGCTCTGTGTGAGCTTCAGGATCATATGTACATCACGTCCTACTGACAGGACTTGCATTGGAGCAGCTGAGCTACTGTGGATGCAGCATCTCTTGATCTCTAGGGAATATTTGTTACAATGCTCCCCATTACACAAAGGCAAATATTTACCAGTTACAGATCGGCTGCCTGGAGACATATACCCAAATGTCCTTTATTTAGTTTAATTGCTGGACCGAAGCTCCTCAAGCAGGAAAACAGCTGGCCAGGGTTCCTGCAGCTTTCAAAGAAAGTCGGTCACCTGGACAGCCCTCATTAATGCGTAATGAGCTTCTCTCTGAAAGCCTCTACTCCTCCTTTTTTTCCCTCTCTTTCTCATCCTTTGACAATGTAGGTAGCCTAAAATTAAAGCTAGCTAGGCTAAATGTGGACCTAAGTGATAGTTCAAAGTCACCAAGAAACCTTGTGAGAAAGTTCTGTCTCTTAAGACCTTTTGTTTAGTGATTTATCTTTGTATGTAGAGATAGAAGGAAAAAATCAAGCAGTAACGTTTAACAGCTTTGCTAATAACATTGCCATATTTAGGCTGCCCTTGAATTATTTGAATGTTATTGTAAAAACCAGAGTCTACTACCCAGACTGCAGTATTCAAATAACATTAAAGATCACTCAGAGCTAATAAAATATTTTCTGATTGACCCAAACTGCCTGGGTGTGGAGGGACTCTTCAGCCCCTGAGGGATCTCACTGTCAGCACAACGTGAGACATATGCTGTAATACTTAAGCAATGTGGAGTGAATTAGAGGTAAACTGGAAACCTTAATTAGGCATTTTCATTACGGTCATGGGTTGCAGCCAGACCTACAATGTTATTTAAACATAAGGTTTGTGGGTTTAATTTCCATGACCCTTTTCCAAGGGAAATGGTGGGATTCAAGTAACAGAGGATGTTTCTTGCAGTGTGTAAAGAGTATGATGCATCTCAAATAGCATTCCCATTACACATTGTGAAAATAACAGTCATTTTTTTGGTGTTTGGATGGCTGTTGGGGATTCCAGGGCTCTTTCACCATTTATGGATACTGGTATATTCTACAGTACTGGAGGGGAAAGCTTAGTGAAAGATCAGGTGGGTTATTTGTGTGTGTTAGACATGGATTGAAAAAGTATTGTTTGGTTATTTAAACTTTTAAAATGTTTACTATGAATAATTTATGAGGAATGGAAAGATTAAATCTCTCTTAAGCCTAGAGAAGTAAACACAGAAGAGTCAAATGGGAAGACTTCATAAGTTGCAAGGGCATTTCAGGCTGCATGTATATTAAATGCGTCTCTTATAGCCATTCAAGGCATGAATACAACCCCACAGTCAAAAGGTGCAGAAACCTTGTGCCCACATCATTCACTGCTGGTACTCTCTGGTTGTCACAGTGCACAGCACTTGGCACTGGTGTTTTCCTGGCTTCAGGTGCTCTGTGCCTCTGAGATGTCATTACCAACTTATGTGCATTAGTTTTACTTCAGCTGTTCAAAGCAGGTAATGAACCGCCGTGCGGACCAGAGGTGTTTTGATGGAATGGGCCTTCAAACTACATGACCTGTCTTGGAGGACAGTTTGTGTTGCAGGATGCGGGGCTGGAGGGCTGCTGTGAGGCTTGGAGCTGTGTACATTGCAGACTGTCGTGATTTGACACTGGCCAAATGCAGGCACTCACGAAAGTTGCTCACTCACCCTCCCCTGCACAGCTGGGCAGACGAGAGAAAAATTCAATGAAGGCTTCATGAATTGAAATAAGGACTGGAAGAAAACACTCCAAGGGAAAAACAGGCTCAACTTAGAGATACAAAGTGAATTTATTACTAACAGAGTCAGAGTAGGATAATGAGAAATAAAAATAAGCCCTTAAAACGCCTTTTCTTGCCCCAACCCCTCCCTCCTTCCCACCAACAGCTTAGGGAGACAGGGCATGGGGGTTTTGGTTCATCACCCGAGGTTTTCTTCTGCTGCTGTGGGAGAGGAGTCCTTCCCCTGTGAGGCCGTGGGGTCCATCCCACGGGAAACAGTTCTCCTGA
>VZRS01014137.1:56631-102828 GCA_013398055.1 Ifrita kowaldi | reverse complement strand
ATTTGTTTTGATTTTCTTCTAAAATATGTCATCACAGAGGCGTTACCAACCTCTCTCATCGGCCCAGTTTTGGCCAGCAGCATGTCCACCTTCAGAGCCATCAGGGATTGGCTCTGCCAGACATGGTGGAAGCTTCCAGCAGCTTCTCACAGAAGCCACTTCTGTGGCCCTCCAGCTACCAAAAACCAGGCCATGCAAAACCAACACACAGACTTACTTGTCCTGTTTAGTGGGAGGAGCCCTTAAGCTGAACTGTGTCCCATGGCAGGTTTTGTGTTGCAGTAAGAGAGAGTTCACTCCAAAAGAAGGCACAGGTTACAATCAGTATGAAGAAAGTGAATGATCAAGGGAGCAGACCTGAAAGTATATTTTGGGTGGTGTTTTTTGAGAGTGGGAATTTATCCCCCAGTATTTACTAATCAAGAGTGGAAACATACAAGTACCTCACTCAGAGATTGGGGTCAACCAACAGGTCATGTGACTCTTGCTGGTGTCATTCATATTTTGCATCCTGCAAACTGAAATAATCAAAACAAGGTCATAAGTGTGGGATTAGTAAGTGGCCTCAGAAAAACAATAGAGAAATAGACACAGAACTTTGAATTGCAAACATGTTGTTTGCAACTCTTCAAGAGAATTTCCAATAAAAAAATATTTTCCAGCATCTTCAGAACAAAACCCATTTAATAAAAATGCTGAGGAAAGTCAGGAAATACAGCCATGAGTTTAAGTTTCCTATACAAATGTTCAATCTGTAATTAATTTGAATGACTACAGAAATCACATTTTCTAGTAGTTTCCTAAAAAGTGTTCCAGAGTAGAAGATCACAGCTGGTGGCATTCAGCCTTTGAAAGAACAGCCAGTGATGGCTTTATGGAGAGGAACGTGGCCTGCCAGGAGTAATCCCATCATCTGCAAAGAAATCCTCCACAGATTTCAGTAGTCTCCTTTGCTCCCTGGGTCTCCTGCACTGCCTTCACAGCTGGTAGGTCACAACATGCTCAGCAACAGCCTCAGTGGTGATGCAGCATGAGAGTTGAGCAACACAAATATTTAACCTAACCTTGTCATAGCACAGGGAGAATTATAGAGACATTTCTCAGACTTCCTGCACTATTCTAATCTTTCTGAGAAATGCAAGAAGAGCCTTTCTGTATGCTGGTCTTAAAAATTTCACTTCAAGGAAGGCTAGGATTAAGAGATTTGCCTGTTTCTTTTTTTGTGTGGAATTCCAGATATATTCACCTGAGCTGCAGTTTAGTCATAAAACCATCATTTTTCTGTCACAGGTGATTCTCAAGAAAATTCTGTGAACTTGTTAACAATGCTGGGACATGAATATGTGGCCACATATATTCATGTTTTACACAGCATAGCCTATGTCAGTAAAACCCCACTGACAGGAGTACAGAGACATAAAAGCAGGAGGCAAAAAAAGACAAGATCTCTCTGTAAACTCACCTGTGCCCACCACATCAGGCTCAGCAGCACAGCACTGCTTAACACCTGGCAGGCTGTGGCTCAGAGGTTTCCTGCAAGGGCTTCAGACCAGCTCTGTCTCTGCTCTCTGCTCCAGAGCTTGAGACACAGCTCGAGCTGTGCTGTTGCTGCTGAGCGTGAAGACTGATGCAAAAACATTGTGGGATTCTTCTCTTACCACAAAAGAAGGAGAAATCCATGGGAGCAGCATATTAGAAAACCAAGCAAACAAACAGCAATGTATGAAAAGAAAGCTGCTTTCTTCCTTCAGTAAAAAAAACCAAATTCCTGGGAAACTGCATATTAAAAAAGCAAACAAACAAGGCAAAATATGCACATGAAAAATTTATCGTTGCAAGTTAAGTTCTCAGACAGTTAAGAACATCAGATTTATGATTGCATCTGCAGCCTTCACTGAACTCTTCTTAAACATAGATATTTATTATGCAATTTACTTATTGTTATCTGTTCATTTTCAAAGGACAAATGCAGAGAAAAAGTTGACAGTGGTCACACAACCAGGCAGTGGCTTAATTATCCTAATAATCAAACCAATACCCTGTGAACTGCTCTGATGCGCTCAGGTCAATGCTTTAACAAAATCACCAATAGATTGCTTGTACCAATTTACATTTTTTAGTTATTGTTTTTTGGATGCTCCATGTGTTCGTATGCTGGGAATCTCCTCCTGAAGTTTCAAACTCTTTTTATCACTTGTTCAGCATTTCTCATAGCAGAAATGGAAGCAGTGAGGTTTGCCCATAAACTCGAGAATTGCAACTAAAAATGCACTAAAAGAAAGAAAAGTCATCAGGGATAGCAGTTGGACTTTATTGATAAAAAAGGTGTCAAAACATCAGAAAAAAAAAAGAGCACTCTAGTTTCAGTTAAGAAAATACAATTTGCAAGTAAAAGCAGTGAGTGAAAACAATTTAAAAAATAAGACAATATTACAAATGAAAAGGTTGAGAATATGTTTTGGTATTTCTTTCTAATTAGGTGGTTGATAAGAGAAGCTGGACACTATCCAGAGTTAAAAGGGCCAAAGACAGGAAGGAGGAGAGTTTTTTTAAGTATATCAGGAACAACTTAAATGCCAGTAACAATGAAGGTAGTGTGCTTCCAGTCTGTATTTGGGAGCAAGCAAGGTGATACACGGAGATCACATGAGGATCACAAACTATCTTCTGAACCTGCAGTGGTTCAGAGAACCAGAAACAACAGTAGATCTGGATAACTTTGACTCAAGCATCTTAAAGTGAAGCTGGTGGTCTGTGTCTGGTTCCCTGATGTTTCCTTTTAATCTCACAATACTGGGGAAATGACAAATGACTGGAGAAATGTTAATTCACTGCCAATGTTCGTTGAAGACAAACCAGACAATGCAAAGATAGGCTCAAAGCCAATGAGCTGTTTGTATGAAAAAGAGATGTTCATAAATCAACAATAAGGCTCAAGGCTAGGACTGCAACTGATGACTGTTAATTTGCACATGTTAATGTGCAAATGGCTCTTATTTAACAAAACTGATGCTTTGTATACGGCAGTAAACTGACAGAATAAGGAGGGTGCATAGCTTGAACATGCTCTAGATAATTTAGGATTGTAGTACCACATAATATTCTAGAGAAACTACAATTAAGTATGCCCTGTACAACACTGAAGCACAAATATTAATGGATTAAAGAACAACTTAACTCACAGTTATCAATTTATTTACTTTTTTAGTGAGTAGATTTTATCAAGCAATAGATGTCTTAGTGGAATTCACAAAGACTGGTTCAAATCCAAGTTTTTATCAGCACATTTGGGGTTGAAACTAGAGCTCCCCAATGGCATAAAGCTTGTAAGACTTCCACATTTTTCCTGTGAATAGGAAATAATAAGGAGAAGGTGAAACATTTTGTAAATTAAGCCAATTCAAAGTAAATGCAAGTGAATAAAGGTGGCAGCTGAGTCCTAGAAGCACAGCCCAAAGCAGACCTAAAAATGATATTGGATGAACAGATGAATTTGAACCTTAAGAATGATGCTGGGGGAAATGACATCACTAATGTCATCATCAGACATACACAGAGGAGGAGAGTGAGTAAGAGAAGGGATGTGATTTCTACCTGGTTTTGTAGCAGCAGTGTGTACTGGAGTACTACACCTTGGCCTGATAACTCTGTTTTTAATGGGATGCTGAAAAGTTGCACAGGAAGCAGAGAAGAGCCACAGAAAAAAAACCAAAAACAAGAGGGCAACAAGAAAATATCTCACAGCGAAATAAGCAAGTTATAAGAAAATTTGACTTGTGTAAGTCATTAGGTCAGAAGAATGAGGTGCTTCTTGGAGGCATGGAGAAAACACCAAGAGAAGTTGTACAGAATGCAAAAACGATCAGTTAACATGAGACAAGCTTAGGGTGGAGGCAAGAGCTTCTCCAAAGGAAGATTGATTAGATTGCTGAAATAAGCCAGTGAGTCGTGGCTGCTCAGTCTCCTGCTCTTTCCAGCCATGGCTGGATGCTTTTCAAGATAATCCTTTAGCATGATCTGATTGCAGGCAACTGGGTGATATTCTGTGATTTGTAATTCACAGGATGCAAGAAAGGTGGTCTTAAATCCTGTAAAAATGGCCCTGCTCTGAGCAGGTAATGCATAAGGTGTATCTATATGTTACTGTACAGAGATTTCAGAGCTCACTTCATTCATATGTGTAGGCACACCTTGGTTTTTAACAAAGGATTATGAAGCAGGATGTATGAGTTCCCCAAATTTTCTCTATTCTTTTTGACCTATTTTTCTTCATTTATTGGTAGCAATCAAGCACATCAAACCTGGCTGGTAGCTCAGACTCCCACGTATGTATCTGGCATTGCAAAACCATCAATGAGTCATTTCCATCGCATAGCAAATTTCCTCATGGGAAAAAACAAACAAATATAACCCCCCAAACCATTCAGTTCCATGGAAGGGTGACTTCTGCAGATTCCCACAGAAGTCAGTGAGTAGGACTGAGATCACATAGAGCACGTCTGTATGTGACCAAACCAACGCGGGTTCCCTGTGTGGTCAAACTTTGAGCCACATGGTCTAGTGGAAGATGTCCCTGTTCATGGCAGAGGGGTTGGAACTTGATGATCTTTGAGGTCCCTTCCAACCTAAACCATTCTGTGATTCTATGTGATTCTGTGGAGAACCAAGCAGTAGTGCCCATGGGGTTGAGGGGATGGTTCACTTTCAGAAGTCCACACCTGTGTACAGGTGGATAAACTAACCCATGAACTCCCCTGGCTCAACTGGCTGTGACTGCAGACCAGACAGGCAGCTCAGGTTTGCCTCTTGCCGTGGCAGATGTGATGAATATGCTTTTATTGGTCCTCTAGATCTTCCCTATTGCTGAGGCTTTGATATGAGTACTGTATAGGGCCAAACTGAATGCATTGCTCTTGCCTGCATTGCAATTACTTTCATGTCATATAGTAAAGGAAAATCGATATCTCTGCTTTTTTTAGGATACAGACAAGCAAATGACTTCAACACATGCGTAAACTGGACTTCATTCCATAGACCAAATTGGGGGAAGATGGGTTTATATTTCTACCATTGTACAACTGTCTCAGATGAAAAAATTATTTAAAAAATTGAACATTCTACCTTGATACAGCTCTGCCTGTCAGTTGTTTCTTTCCTGTTTTTGCTCTCATCTGATCCTGGAGTTAAGGAACAGCTCCCAAAATTCTGGCCAACTGCACATGATAATGTGATGATGTAATAAAATTTCCTCTCCGTGGTCCATATGTGCTAAGACAGAGACTATGCAGATATGCCATATTTATAGGATAATGACAACGTATCCTAAAACAGCGCAATTTTTTACTGCTCGTGCTGGGCTCCAAGTCATTACCACATCTTTCAAGCAGTATTTCCTTAACCTCATGATTAGTAGGGTGAATGCAAGGAAGTACTGCAAGGAATTGCTAAAGATGAGAGATATTTATACAAAAAGTCCTTTTTTTTCTGTTTACAAAGAGAGAATATGAGAGTCACATGATCTAGAGTTGACCTCAGATCAGCATATGCAGAATGTCAGGGATATTCAGCCCTTCTACATGTACTCAAGCCCACTGGAAAGGCAGCTCTCAACGGGGCACTGCTGTCTGCCAGCAATGCAGATGGAGAAAGGCTTGGCCTGGATCCCAAATGCAGGGTCACAATCTTTCATACGGTGGCAAGTTTGAGTCCTGGTTCAAGTTCCAGGATCTCCTGGGAAAAGGAGTTCTGCTGCTGTCTCCAGTGCTGGTTCCTGTCAGCTGCTCTACAGTAGGTATGAAAAGTGCACAGCAAACAGAAAGAGTAGGCTGAGGATTTGGTGTGCAAATCTCTTTGGAGAGCTCAGCCACTCTGCATGGGCAGGCACAAAGCTGTCTCCAGACACATATTGTATAAACACCTTCAGTTCATAAAAAGGTGTAAGCAAACATCAGCAGCTGTAACCTACCTCTAACCTTGAGCCCACCTCGGTGTGAAAAGTTGGACTGTGTGATCTAAAATCCCTTCGAGCATTATGTTTATGATTTTAAGAGTTGTGCCTTTCATACAACAGAAACTACTCTCTAAATGCTGGGTTCTCCAGGGAGCTCCAGCTCCTTTATGCTGCTTTGGGGAAGCAGAGCAATTAACTGCTTTAGCTTGCTTTATAGCTGCTTTGTGTCCCTGGGGCAGTGCAAAGGGCTTTGATGCATTTTCTCCTGCGAAGCCCAGGGCATGCTAATGGTAGGTGTAAGAATAGACCTTCTCACCTGGGACAAGGCAACAGAAACAATAATGCCCAAGAACCTTCCAGAGACTTCGAGCACACTGAAGGACACCGAGCTTAGCATTAGCTGAGGAAGAAGGAGTATACATTTTATGGAGTTTTCCAAATAATTTGCCAAAAGTCTCACTTCCAGCTAAGAACTGGTACAGAAAATGCTGCTGGATGTGCAAGAACTAGCACGTGTGTGGTTTAAGGGATAAGCTGTGGAAAAAACTATATCATCGGGAGCTAGATTTGGGATTTATATGCCCATTACAACTCCTTGTTCCATGCTGTAATAATATTTGATTATCCCACCAGCCAGCAGCCCAAGATCATGAAAAGTTCATGCATAAGAAACATCTGTTTTATCATTCATGACAATAATTCAAAGAGCAGATAATTTACTCCAGCACTTTCTTCACCATGCTTCTCCACAGGAACGCGCAGTGGAAACAGCTATCCCTCAATAAGTACTTGCGGCTCCCAGGGGAGATGACACAAGAAATGCCAGAGTTGGGCTTGTTGATGCGGATGTGTTGCCATTATGACTTTTTGTAGAGCAAAAGAGCAAAATTTTAACAAAAGGTGGGAGAGGATTCATGAACAGTGATGTGAGTTTGAGACCATTCAGTACCCCGTTTCTCTTCAAAATTCCCATGCCTCAGTTTTCAAGGAGAGTGTAAGAAAGCGACATCTATAACTGAATACAGAGGGTTGATATCTTTCTGTCATTTGATGGCACAACTGTTTGTTAGGCACCTGCTTCTCAATCCAGTGCAATACTGAGGTTTCTCTTTGCTCACAGAAGCTACAATCCTAGAATATTTCTTCGGGTGGAAATGAGTTGTTATGGGATCCTGGTTTCTCCCAGTCTCCAGCCTGGAGATGAATCACAGCCTACACTGGTATCGACTGGCAATTCCATGCATCAGCCAGATGTTCAGTGAGGCTATGCAAGAGGTGAAAATTAGGTCAGTTTACTAAAGATGCCTATAAAAGAATTGCTGGAGCATGTAGGGACAAAATCATAAAAAGGCCAAAGCACAAAACGAAACACAACTAACAAGGGAAAGATAGCAAAGAGCTTCCCATTAATATTTCAGCAGAAGGAAGAAGATGAATGAAGAAGCTGGTCCTTCACTTAGTGAGGGAGGAAAACCAATAATGCCTGGACGGCTGAAGTGGTTAATGCCTTTCACCTTTCAGCCTTCGCTAAAACTGCAATGAGTCCATAACTAACATGGTAATACCAGGGAGTGGGGAGGAGCAATTCAACTGACAGCAGGCAAAAGGCAGGCTAAGGGATTTCATTAAGAACACAGATATTTTTTGTTTTGGTTCAAATTGCAAAACTGGCTAGCCACTCTCTTGAAGGATATGTGAGCCCTAGGAGGGAGAGAAAAGGGTAGATATGGGTCTGATGTTCTGAAGGAAAGGGAAGAGCTAGGGAATTATCAACCAGTCTGCATAATGTCAACACCTAGAAAATACATTGAAACAAGTGGAACAGACCATTTTGGAACACTTTGAAAATTTAATAATGATAAAAAGAACACCAGACTTGACAGATCTTGAGGGTATGGGAGATAGAGTATGTACTGTAGAAGAGGGTGAAGTTGCTGCAATGTGATTTCACCTTGACTGTAGGAAGGCTTTTGCCACTATTTCACATGAAATTTGCTCAGGTGAGTTGGGAATTTAACCTATATTCAATCCTGTAGTGTAGATGACTATCTGGTGGGAGAGCTATCCTCAGCAGGGGTTTTCGGTGCTGCTCTCTTGTCCTGGAGAAAAAGCTGGAGAGGGGCATTGGAATGTAGCCCGGGGTCTTTCAAAATATTTCTGTCTTGAACAGCAGCACATAGGGGCTACATCTGCTGGTGGTGCAAGTCTAGGTTTGAAAATAAAAGATCCCATGGAGACCCTATGAAATAATTATTTAATAAAGGCGTTCAGGACAACAGCAGGCATGGGGTTGCCTCAGGCTCCTCAGTTGTATCAACAACTCTGACTTAGTTATTTTCTCCAAGGATGCATTAACAGGATTGATGTGCATTTATCATATGAAAATTAACACAGGGGAAATAACAGACATGGGGAGATTTAAGGCCATGCAGGTTACTCGTCCTGCCAGGGCATATGTGGGGGTGGCTCCTGATGCTGAGATTTTGTTGCTTTTGTCAACTATATTATCCCAGCAGATTTAAGTGGTGTTGCAGACATCCTCCCTCTTCTGCTGCAGTGGTGACTAGACTGGCTCTCCCAGATGTGAACAACAGGGCTGTGACTGTTCAGCTGAGGCCTATTTTGGCTTGGCAGTCATTGACCTCAGAGGGAGCAACCACTACAGTGGGAATAGGTGGCTTCATGCAGAAACAGTCTAGGCCATGAAGAAGGAAGCGGGAAGTGAACTCTAGGAAGTATAAAGAGGGGTTGTCTGTCTAGTCCCAGTTCTAGCTCTGGTTTGGGGCACCTCAAAGGAAAAGACAGAAGGCAGCAGTTGATATATGTATGGTGTCTTTAAACTCATTGAATTCTACAATGAAGATCAAAGAAAAGATTTTTTTTTCCCAGTGTTCCCAAGAAACAGTGAACCTACACTGCAGCAAGAGAGATTTCAGGTAGAGATTGGGCTTAACTCTCTGAGGAGAGGGAAGGCTTGGAACAGGCCACTGCAGAGACAGTAGAGAGAAGGAGCTGTGCTCACCAGAGACAAGGTTAGGCAAGCATCTGTCAACAAGAGTTTAGTTAATGCAGGTTGTGCCTTGGGGCAGAGGAGACATGAGAGGAACCCTTTAGTCTCTTCCAGCCCTCTGACTGTGTACTCAGGTGTATCCCCTTGCCTCCCTCTTCCTCCCATTTTTTCTCTTCATCTCCAGAGTCTACTTGCTAGAGGCTTAGGGCCTTGGCCCTGCTCTCAGCCCACATCCTTCCCTGCTCCAAAAAAAGCTCTGGAGTCCTGAAGCAGGAGAGAGGGTGTGATGGCTCCCGCCTGAGGAGGTCCCTTGCCAGGAGCTGTGCTCTGTCACTGGCACCCTGATGGAAGCCAGGCCTCTCCCCCACCTATGCAGACCCTTTCCCTGGGCACATTTCAAGGACCCTGGCCCAGCACATGGTGAATAAATAATGCCAAGAGGTTTCTAACTTAGAAAAGGTCTCCTAACTTGGCCACCTTGCTTGTAATGTCAGCAACTGCCTTAAGCCTACCAAATATTTTGATATTTCAGATATTTTTTTACCTGAGTTGCCTTTGAGAGGTAACAGAAGATGAAGACAACAGTCCCCACTGTGCAAATAAAAGGGTGGTTTTCCTGGGGGAAAACAAACAAACAAACCAACCAACCAACCGACCAAAACCAGACACCAGGCTGGCCACAGTTTTTGCACCATGTGAAGACTACAGGCTTTACCCTCTGTATATTTTTCTGATGCTTAAACCCAGAGATAACCAATGCAGCCTAAGAAGCACAATGTTGTGGATCCCCTGTGAGGTCTCACACAGTGTCCCAAAATATCCAAAATATATCCTCCTTGTTCAAATTACTTTTTGGAAGCCTATCCTGGCTGAACATGTGCAGCCCAGCAGTTCCTCAGGGACTCAACAGCTTCGGGTGAGATTAAAGGGAGATGGACCAAAGCCATATTAAAGGGAAAGAAGAACTGCCAGAATCCATTTTTCCACCTGATGCAGAAGGAAAGCATTTGCTGGACCGAGGTAGACATCAACTGCTCCAACCTTTCACTGAGCATGTGGGGTTAGTGCCTTGATCCACCTGTTCTTCTCCTTTTCCCTCAGGTTGAATTCAAGTCTATATCATGTCTTCTGCTCCAAAAGGGTGACAGGAGAAGAGGAAGGAAAAATAAGTCCAGCGGGAAACAGCGACCACTGTGTGTGGTGCCCTCAGTCCAGGAGAAGGTGGAAAGTTTTATCACACTGGGCAGGGATGGAAAAAAGTAGAATTGATCACAAAGATCAGCGCTTAGGGCAGTGATCTGCTCTGGCACTCCAGATGTCATACATCACCTCCTGTGTCCTGTTTCCTTTCTTTGCATTGGGATTGTTGTTTTGGCAATGCTGTCCAAATGAAATTAGGGAAGAGAGTCATAATGCTCTTAATTTTCTAAACCTGACATTGAATGGTAGCAGACATTGTGGTGAACACCTTCCAGGGCATGGAAAAGTAGTTTGTTATCTTTATTATCATATTTTTTTTAATTCTTCAAATGCAATTATCAATGGTAATAAAAATGTACATTTTCTGAATGCTCTCTGTAGGTGAGACCTCCTTCTGCTGAGGAGAAAAGGTCTAAAAGAGCTCGTATCATCAGACCTTCAATTTATTCATCTTCTTGAGGCAGAACCACTCTGTATCTACTAGAAAGTGACTATATCTTTGCATTTTGAAAGCATCCAGACAGGAATCTGGAATGAAATTAGTATTTTACTTCCTAAGGTGGTAGTGTGAAAATGGATACCTTTGTTTTCAACTCTTTTGCTTTTATAACCAAGATCAAATTAAGGACAAATATTGGCATGGGGTGGGAGAAGAGGAAGTGTAAAGTTCTTGCAAGAAATAAAAAACAAAAATATGAGAACTTGAGAGCGTGTGGACTATGTGTGCCTAAAGTAGAAGTATTTTTGTGAGCACTACATCCATAAAGCCGCTTTCCCCACAGATTTGTGTCTGGTGGCTGACTGCAAACTCCAGCTGAAGCTGTTTTCCTGCAGTCTGAGAGGTCTCAGCTGTGTGGCTTCTCTGTCTCTAAGGGTGTGTGAGTAAACACCACTTTTCCCAAAGGTGTGACACTCCAGTGGCCTCTCTTATCTTCCTCAGTGTCTCCTTTCAGAAAACAGGAATGCCATCATCAGTGAAATACCCAACTTTATACACAAAATTGGGCTTGATTTTGCCCAAAAGGCTTAAAAATTACTGCAAAGGCACACAGACAGACAGACATGAACACGTACAAAGTGATTGCATAAGCTCCATTTCCCCAGAAAACACAGACTAAAAGCAGCTCTGTTGAAAGGGAAACGTTTACTAACCAAATACCACAGGAAACTTTGAATAAAATGTTACCAGAGTTAGAATGCAGAGTTTGGATACTTGGGCCATGGAGGGAAAATATTTGGTCCTCAAATATTTCGTGTTTCAAACAGGTTTGATCTCTTGGGAATTTATTCATAACTTTTCTAAACATCCCACATGGTTTCATTATTATTTTCTTTAATAAGAGAAAAGTATGATTTGCCTGCATTTATTAACAAAATATTTTAAAAACAACACTTAGGCTAGAAGAGCAGACCTGCTTTCCAAAAAAAAAAAAACACCAAGGACATCTCAGACAGGAGATGGCTCTGTTTTATAGACTTCATTTACTTCTTGTACATTTAAGGCAATTTCATGGGCTTGTTTGGTTGGGCTTTTTCCCAAACAAATGTATGTGTAATCTAACCCTATCTTGGAAATTCACAGACATATCTACAGTTCTGGGAAGCCTCAGTGTGTGACTGAAAAGTTCTAATCTGAGTCTAGTCTTCTCTAGACTAGAATTTCCAGGTGAACAGAGGAGAATTCCCTTCTCATGTAGCCAATTCCATCCCAGAGACTGCAGAATATTGCAGTGCTAGTAGAAATAACAAGGGCCAGACTAATGTATAATTTTGCAATTCTGTGGTCATTGATCAAGAGAATAGAATTTCCAGCGTATGGACATTATCTGCAGTGGGTGACATCATTTTTTGGAGCACATCAAAAAATAACTTGTCCAGGAGACCATGATATGAAGCTGACAAACCAAAGTGAGGGGGCTGTGCCATTTTTCAAGGATGTGTGCAATATTTGTTTGGTTTGTTCATAGTTTGTTAGCCAATATATTTACTTCTCTTTTAATGGGCATCAATAAAAGTATCTGCAAGAGGCAAGCCCAAAGATTAATTACTCCCCTGCACTTCCTGCATTTGTTCAAACAGTTGAACTAATATTTATGAATAATGCATTGCACCCATGAATGCCACAAATCAATGCAACTCCAAGGACTTCATACTTAAACCAGCTGAGGCTCAGACTCAATATGTATTATTAAGCCAGCTTCTTTTACAGGTTAGTAAATATTATGTAAATATTTATTTCCAGAAGACTACTTTTCTACTGCAAGGAATTATTAAGAGTTTGTTCAAATTTCTGGCAGTTTCCTCATTGCTTATGGCCTGTTGATTTTGGTCATTAATTATTTTTAGAGCTTGGTATCTTACTTGTGTGATGGTTTTGTGGTTTTGTTTTTACGGGGGGGGTTGTGTTTTTTCTTTTTAAATTATTATTATTAACTTTTATTCAAAGTTCTATTTGAAAGCTTTAATTAAGAAATTGGTGGGGGTTTGAGCGCAGATATTAAGACAGACAATTACTCAGGAAAAACACTGGGTACTTCAGGGTACTGTTGTTGTTACAAATGCCTGGTACTAGTTCAAAACCATCAGAGTATGTGTTTTGCCCACATAAATGTCCATCAGGAAATTATGAGAATTTAAGAATAGATGAACACAATAGTGAGGCCATTGCTTTTGAGGGCAATGAAGAAAATACAACATGTCACTGTCATCAGTAACTAAAAATCTAATATAACACAGATTTGCAACCTGTGCAATATAAAGTTCTACAATCTTTTAAATGGGAAACTACAGAAAACAGTATTTTAATGACTTGTTTCTTAGCTACTGTCCTTGATGCCTGTACAGTTTTGCTCACAGTGGAACAGCTCAGCTGCTCTCAGCCAGATTAGTACTGCTGAAATCAAGGGAGTCACACAGATTGACACCAGCTGAAGACCTGTCCTAATAAATCTGACTTTATTTATGGGGGATGAAACCACAGTCATGTCTCCTCAAAGGCAAGTCTCATTCAAATGGTGGGAATAAATTGTTTTGGCTGCATGAATGAATTAAATATTGAATGTTCCATTTTTCAGACTTGGCTGCCGCCTCACCTAAATCAGTGGAGCTGATTTACACCAGCTCTTTGGAGAAATGACCAGCTGGTCCTGGAGCGCTGACAGTCAGGCTGGTTTACCTGGACCAGCTGATTTCCTGTTTAGCAGCTGGGTGTATGATCAGCCTCACAAATATTCTGGCGTGAGGAATTCAAACCACACAGCTTGGTGCATATGCACTCAGTAATGGAAACCTGGGCTGAGTAACATTCCAAGGCAAACCCCTTCATATGGCATTTTCTAAAGGACTGGGGGAATTCAGTGCTGGATTTACCATCTTAGCTCCTGGAACCTTCTGCATCACTATCAGGGGCAAAGGAGGTTTTGGCTCTCTGTCCACAGTGTGATTCCTGTCCATCTTCTTCTTTGGGAAGATTCTTTAGACAGCAAAAGAGCGAGTCCCCCTGCAGTATTGCAGCTTCTTTCACTCAGGTGTCAGGTCTCATCTGCAAAGACCAGCAGCTCTGAAAATGAGATATTCACCTGTTCTGAAGTGGGGCTGGCTGAGTGTTCAGATGCTTGATGTTATCGACAGTCAGCTAAAACAGAAGTTTTCATGCTCTCGTTTCTAAAGCTTCTTTGATATTTCAAAGGCCCAGGCTGATGTAACTCTCCTTCCCATCACCTAAATAGTGACAATAGCAACAACAATAATTGATGGTGCAGTTTAACTTCTCCACCTCCCTTTCCATTCCAGTATATTCTTCCTGAATCCCAGCCTTCCTGCTGATGGAAAGGGCTGTCACCTTCATCCCCCTGGCACGGAGAAAAGCAGAAGAAAAAGCAGTTTCCTGATAGGAAACTAACACAGCCACTTGTTTGGCTCATTTAAAAGTCAGATTAATGATGCAGCCTTTACCTTTTATGAGTCAGGAAAGTCCAAGGTGTTCTTCTTTTTTTTTTTTTTTTTGGACTTGTAGGAAGACTCTGATCTCACTTATTTACAAAGGAAATCAGCTACAGGCAAGGAGCTACTCCTGCCACACATTTGCAAGAGAAAATAACACCCATTCTCCCTGAGCTCTCTTTCTGTTCTTAGTAGTCCCTGTGTTCTTTGGCTGGCTACAGCCTTCTGTAAAAGTGTCAGACACATCAAACAACATAAAATAAATCAATCTATTTCCCAGTTTATTTGTTCTAAGAAGACTATAAAATGAAGTCAAATTGAGAAACCTGCTTATGTGTTTGAGAGGCATAAGGGATGTATTGAGGAAGAAGTGATATTATAGTGTTAGCCTGACAGAATCAGAGCTAGCTTGAACTGGGACATGCTGCCTGTTTCCTGCTCACTGTGGATAGCTGTAGAGTGATGGATAGTGGCATTCACAGATATAATGTCCACAGAAAGGGAAAGGTGAAGAGATAAAAATCGTAAAACTATTAAATTCAAGGTCCAAAAATCCAATTCAACATTTAAAGAATTAAAAGCAATGTGGCTTCCTTCTTTTATTAAAGAGAAGAGTCAGCAGTGATTTATGGAACCTTTGCATATTTATGTGTTGGAAGAAGGGGCTGAATCCTCATCAGCCAAGCAAATATTGGCAGAAAGATGAAACCAGCAAACTCAGATTGAAATATGGCACAAATGTTTAAAAGTGAATGTAAGTGACCTCTTCAAAACATGAAGCGGTTTTTCCATCATTTGAAGATCTTAAATTGAAGTCTTTGAATTAGACAGAGAAGTCTTTAGAGCCTCCATTTACTGGAGTCAGTACAAGGCTCCCCAGGATCAAGCCAGGGTGATACAGGATTGCAGTGATCTCTTTTAGCATTGTCATCCTTAGAGAGCTCTGAGAGCTCACAGAAAACCAGGTTTGGGCTGCTCCTATCAAAGAGTTCAACAAGAGCTGAAATGTCCCTGTCATTTGGGATTTAGTGAAATAACCTTACACCCAGGCACACCTCCAAGTGCACCAGTGTGCCATATCCACACAGGTATCACTATCAGAAAGGCAGCTCAGGCAGATGGATGTCTCAGCACCGCTGCCCTGGGGTTGCAGGCCCAGTCCTTGAGCTAAGGACTCGTCCAAGCTAAGACAGAGTGTCTGGCTTACGATCGCCGCAGGACAGACTCTCACAAGCCAAGTGAGGTGGGCCATGGAGCTTCAAAGAGCCAGATGTCCACATCTCCATGACTTCATCCTTGCTGACACACTTGACCACAGCATCTTCTAAGGTATTCACTGAGGCAATGAAATATGCTAAGGAAATAATCAGAGTGAGATAGCCAAATGTTTCTTGGGAAAAAGCCCAAACCAACGCAATGCCATTTTTATGTCATTTCTGAAGTGCTCTCTCCCTTGATGTTGTCATCTGATACCACAGGAGCTTTGAAGTCTTGTTCCTCCTTCATTTGGAAAGTTATTTTTGCTGGACCTGCTATCATGGCTCCTTCATCTCCAAGCCAGCAATCACAATTTGTATGAAATATTAAATAGTAGCCATCAGATTTACATCTGAGCCATTTACCCTAGACTAAGCCAACTAGTTTCACTTTTTTTTGTTTTTAAAGACCATTTTGCCTCAGACAGGGGAATGGCACTCTCAAAATGCTCCTTTCATTTCACAAAATATGAGAGGTTTGGACCCCAAAGTCTGGCACTCAGTGGCATCCACATGCAGATTAACACTACTTGAGTGACACCAAAAGAGCAGAGTTTATTCTAAGTTACTCAGCAGAGAAAGAGAATCCCTGTGGCTGAATATCATCAATGTACAAGGAAGGATGTGCTGGTGACAGAAGGGTGAGAGAGAAATATTGAAATAGAAAAAGCTGGAATGAACAAACAGAGGAGGAAGTGAGAAAAAAGGGGTGGATATAGAGGAGGGAGAATAGACACAGTCTTAGAGGAACCTGACAGAAAACACAATCCTGAGCCTGGTCTTCAGGGTTCTGAGTCCTGGGAAGGGGCTGTGGTAGAGGTGAAGGTGCTGGAGGAGGAAGACAGCGTGTGGAACTTCCTTCAGTTTGCATTTAATTCCAGTTGAATCATCTCCCAGAGCAGCTGTCTGTCCAGACTTGTCACACAAATAATCTGAGTTTTTAGAGTCCCCTGATCTAGCTGGTGTAAAACCTTTAAACTGCCCATGTCTTGTCACACAGCATGAAGGGATAGAAGTTGTGACCAGAATTTGTGTGTGACCAGAAGTTACAGGAGCACAGATTCCTCACCCTCCCCACCCCAGTCATCAGCTCCAGCCTTGAGCATTCACCTGTGCCAACTCTGGGGAACAAACCCCACACAGCACCAGATCCCCAGGAGGGCTGGGATAGAATCATAGAATAGTTTGGATCAGAAGGGACTTTAAAGATCAGCTAGTTCCAATCCTCCATCTGTGGGCCAGGGATATCTTCCTCTAGACCAGGTCACTCAGAGTCCCATATAAGACCAGAGCCTGTGGTCTTGAACACTTCCAGCGATGAGGAATTCACAGTTTCTCAGTACAGCTTGCTCCAGTCTCTCACGATTCTCACAAGAAAGAATTTCCTCTTAATATCTAATCTAAATCTACCCTCTTTCAGCATACAGCCGTTTCTCCTTGTCCAATCACCACATGAAGACCAAAGGACCCTCCCCTGCTCTCTTGAAGCCCCTTTAGGTACTGGAAGGTGCTATAAGGTCTTCTTGATGCCTTCTCTTCTCCAGATTGAAGAGCT
This sequence comes from Ifrita kowaldi, assembly GCA_013398055.1. Taxonomy (NCBI): domain Eukaryota; kingdom Metazoa; phylum Chordata; class Aves; order Passeriformes; family Cinclosomatidae; genus Ifrita; species Ifrita kowaldi. The sequence continues at coordinate 85,915 of VZRS01014137.1, read as the reverse complement.
CCAATTCTCTCAGCCCTTCCTCACAGGAGAGGTTCTCTATCCCTCTGACCATCTTAGTGGCCTCCTCTGGACTCACTCCAAGTCAGCTCCAAGTCCTTCTTATGCTGGATGGCTGCTTAGGGTGGGGGGCTGGGAGTGGCTCATCCCAACCCAACCTGGCACACCTGAGTTCCAGGAGGTAACCAAAGCTGAGCAGAAGTTAAGGAAACATCTCAGTTCTAGTTTGGCCATCAGAGTGATTCACCCACCCGTCACTGGCCAGCCTGTCACATCAAGCAGAAAGATTTGCCTACTTTTAAATTTACCTTGACACTTATTTTAGCCCATGAATCAACTCTTTCTTGTGTTTAAGACCTGTGAAACTCTTTAACAGGATTTTCATTCCCTTTGCAAGTACTCATTTTCCTTATAATATTCTACTTCAGTTTAAGGATGAAAGAGACTTTAAATCCTTTCAAATTCAGATTAGAATAGTTGGGGAAAATACTATACCTGTGCCTAGGTAAAAGGAGACAAATACATCAGAGATGCCTCAGCTAAAATCAGGGTATACATTAGCAGGGATACAGGTGATCAGAGATTTTGGGGTGGGGTTTTAGTTCAGGGTGGGGTTTTCACTGCCATGTACCTGGACAACATTTGTCATGCCCACTGCTGGCACAGGATAGAAGTATTGCACACTCCTAAACACTGAAATCATGGAAGGTATGTGTGGCATGGCAGGGGATTGTGTGATCCAGGGTTGCTCTGTAAAGAGGGGAGTCCCAAAGGAGTCAGCAGACTGCTTCCCACAGGCTGTGCTTGCAGGACAAATGTCCTTTTGCTCTTCAAATGAAGTAACTCTTTTAAAACATCAAATAAATCAAACATCTGTGAATAATTGTATACGTGTCATGTCATTGAGTGTAACCAGTAAAGCCAGATCAAACATTTCTTGCTGTACTAGCTACACTGCAAGAGTCTGAATGCCATGAGCAACATGAGGGATGAGCTCTGAGCTTTTTGGAGCTGTGCTAAAATCTCAGCGTGTTGGACCCCAGCGCTGCAGCTTTCCCTTTAAGAGCCCTTTGGCTCACGGCGATGCACTGACATGCAGGAGGTGGGACAACACACAAAAATGAAGAAGTAAAGGCAGGAAAAGTTTCTCCAGAGGAAAAATGCAGGGCTTGTCCTTCACCGTGACGTCAGATCTGTCTTTAATAAAATCCCCAAAGAGCCAAGAGAAAAAGGCAGAGTGCCTAGGCTAGGTTGCCAGTTCAGGATTGCTCTGCATTCCCCAAAGTGGTGTTTTTGTTCAAAACGGCTCTAAATCTGGGTTCAATCAAATGTATTTAATCCCGGCTTCCAGGGATGAGGTGGCTTTTGCCCTGGATTCTAGCAGCAAGCAGCATTTTGCAGGTGAGTTTGGAAACCGCCGGGGAGACCTGTCTTCTGCAAACACACTTGGGTTTAATGCAGGGTGGGCTTGGAGAGCCGAGTGCGGTGCGTGTGGGAAGGTGGGCACTGGAAAGTTTTGGGAAGGTGGGAGGTGTGAGAGCAGGAAAGAAAAGGTGAGCTAGGAGGAAAGGAAAGGAAAGGAAAGGAAAGGAAAGGAAAGGAAAGGAAAGGAAAGGAAAGGAAAGGAAAGGAAAGGAAAGGAAAGGAAAGGAAAGGAAAGGGTGCAGAAGTCTCTCAGAGTTGAGCTTTGCCCAGCATCCAGGTGGATCGGCACAGAAAACTGACAGGTTTTTTTCTTTGCATTGTTATTATTTGTACTGTGGAGCAAAAGAAGGATGAGGAGATCCCCCACTGCTGCCTGAAGCAGCACGGCTGCGGCTGTGAGGGGACCGGGCAGGAGTGGAAAGGGCGGCGGTGCTCAGGGGTGCCGGAACCGAGGCAGCCCCGGTGCCGGTACCGGGGCGGGGCGGGGGCGAAGCCGTGCCGGGAGCGGGACCGGGGACGGGAGCAGGTCCAGGAGGTGCCGCCGGCTGCTCTCACAGGTGGAGCCGCTTCCGCCGCTGCCTCGGGGCCGGCGAGGGAGGAAGGTTTCATCCCCCTCCCGATCTCCTAGAGCTGCCTCTCCACGCAGCAGCCGCCGCTTTCCTCCCCCTCCTCTCTGGAAAAACCTGTCCGGGGAAGCCGCTTCTTTCCCAAAGGTGCCGGAGTTTTGCTTTGCTTTTCCCGGTACGTGGCCGCAGCTTGGGTAGAATTCCCGGGACAGCGGGCTGGATTGAGAGCAGCCGTGGGAAGCGGTGAGGGTCCGACGGGAGAAGCAGCGCTCATCCCCCGAGGGGGAGCGGTCCCCTGTCCCCCATCCCCGGAGCCAGCGCTGGACTCGGGGCTCAGGGAGCCGTGGGGACCCTGGCAATGAGGGGGATGTTAGGGACCCGCTTGGGCTGCCCAGCTTAAAGTGGGGTGTCCGCTGAAGCAGACACGTGTAAGCTGTGTCTGAGCATCCCTCTGCTTGGAGCGGGGTGACATCAGCTGCTCTGCACAGGGGATTTTGCGTGGCAGGGCTGCCGGCACCGGGGGCTGGCTCGTGTATTGTGAGATACAGCGACGCTCTAAAGCAGGAAAGCACGCGTGGTGCGGCACAGCAGGCACACCTGTGTGACAGCAGATGGCACAGCGATAAGTCCTGCGTGGATGCCGAGATAGACTGACAACAGGGCCTCTTCTGGGAAATAAAACACAACACAAAACTGGCAACCAACAAACTGCACCTCTTGCTCTCCTGAGGGCAGCTGGTTCTTACCACAGCTGATTTTTGTTCAGCAAGAAAAAATTAAACAGAGGGAGCTGCCTCCCACCCCCCAAACACTGTCACTAGAGGAGATCTGTGTGAGCCTTGTAAATTTTACAGTGGTTATCCTGGGTTCCCTTGGTATCAAAGATTTTTGTAAAAAAGCTGTTGTGGCATGAAAAGGTGTGTGAGTGCATGCAGGCACATGTGTTTGCTGAGGGGGTAGGCAAGTGAATGCAAAACAGATATTGCTAGCATGTTTGCAGCATGTTTGGTCTAAAGAGTATCTAAAAAGAGTTCAAAACAGTATAAAAAATAGCCTAAAAAGTCTCCTGGGTCTCAGTTCCAGCTCAGGCTCTCCACTGAACAGAGCAGGTGAAGCTGCTCTCTGGAGCATTCAGGGACGCTGTCACCTCCTGAACACACCCATGGGGTTGGACTTTGGAAGGTTGTGCTTAGAAGCTATTGAGTAGGGATAATTTCTCCCCAGTAAGGAACTGGCTTTCTCTGGACCCTTTCCATGTCTGAACTGGGGGACTGGTAGGCTGATGAAAAGCAGGTTCCTGTTTGTCATAAATAAGGGAGTGGGGAAATAGGGATGAAATAGTGCAGAGCATGGATCAGTGAGAGGGGCTGGGGAGAGCATCTGGGAGGGAGTATCAGCCTATGTAGTACTTAAAGGACTTTTGGGAGCAGAGAAGGCTTAGTTTGGTCTGATTAAGGGTGATGTCTGAAGAAACAAGGAATATTGCAATTATTGTGGTATATTGTGAATATTTAGCTGGCATGGCCACCCTGCTTATGAGATATTTCAGTTAAGTCATGAGAGTCAGAACAGATGAGTTCTGGTAAAGCTCCGACACTGCCCCACCTCATCATCCATAGTTTTTGTCTTTGCTGGCATCATCACAACAGTGATAAAGATCTTTCCAACTCTGCAGACATCCATGGAGTGGTAGCACCAGGCAGGTTACTGTGCACGCTTTGCGAAGCCCTGTGGTCTCCCTGGAGACTTGTTACTCTTCACATATAGGAAGAACTATGGACAGAAAAAGATGTTCCACTGGGAAAGAAGAGGGTTGACTCTCTGGGTTAGACATAATATTGTTCCAGGGAGAAAGGCAGATGAGATAATACAGGAAGGTCAGGTATGGCATTTCTGAAGGCAGCTCTCAGGTTCTGCACCCCAGTACTGTTTGAAACTACAAGCAGTTACTGAGTTCTTAGGGTTTATCAATAGGGGCTTTTTATTAGGGCAAAACTGCACAGGTGATGGGCTTGTGAAGAAAAGAGTAACTGAGCATAGCTGGAATTTCAGGCATAAGTTTTGAAAAATGTCCTGCAATACTTTTTTTTTGCATAGATATAAGGACAGAGACCATGGGACCCTAAGTCCCTTCAACCAGGCTGAGATTCCTCAGTGCCTGAGTCATTTTTGCAGCAAGCGCTTTAAAAGTGGATACATTGGCTCCTTTCAATGTTGCACATTGAGGAGTCAGAGCCAGCATCTTCAGTCTCTACTCCTGATGATTCAGAAGTGTGAGACCACTTGTTCAGAAAGGACAAAATGTCCTAAACCAGGGTGAAGATTAAAGAAATTATTCTGCACTTTGTAGAAAATTAGTAAAGGAGCTTATGTGGGAGCAGCATTGGGGCTTTCTAAAACATTTGAAGTGGAGGAATGGGTGGTGTGTGGAACTGAAAATCTAAAATAAAAAATAATAGGGTGAATGCAAACCTGCAGACTTCTCAAATAGAGAAAAAAAGCAAAGAATCAAGTTGTTCTTCATCACATCAACTAGTAGGCAGGTATTGATTTATTTGATGTGATGGCAGTCATGGTACACAAACACAAAGCTTTTGGCTTTGGTCGATGGGAGGGAAGAGAGAGGTGCTCAAAGATGGTTTTATTTGGCACCATCTCCTCTGTGGGCACCTATTTCACGACATAGTAACTGATAATGACCCAGGCTCAGGGCTGCCTCAGGCTATGTTAAGAACCACAATGTGTTGTTTTTCCTTCTTTTATGAGATTTATCTGTACAGATACAAAGCCAAGAATTTAATCTTTAAAATATTGGGATTTGGTGGCAGGAAAAAAAATTATTAAATTTCTTTGGGCTCTTCCAGGAAAAACTACATTCTGACCAAATATAAACAAAAGACCCCCTAAACAAATCAAAACAAAAACATAAAGAAAAGAAAAAGTGACGTCTTTATTCTTGCCTGCAAAAATCCCGTGGCTCTCCAGGGAGGGTGAACCGGGGGTTACCTGTTAAGTGCTTCTTAACAGAAGGCTCCAGGTTTGCACCATGGCTAATTAAGCACAGATAATCTCAGGCAGCACAGGTTCAAAGTTGCTGTGCCTTGTCCCTCACACCTTCCCACCATTCCCTCTTGCTTGACAACATCTGGTTACCAGAGATAGACCGGATACACTTCTCTGTAGAAGGGCTCTTACCCTACATTCCCATAAATTGTAGATGTCAATTAAAATTGCTCTGGTTATAGCAGCTGAAGATTCAGCTATGAAAATTAGCATCTTGAGGCTTGAAGCTGGCAGACACAGCTCCCATGGCTATGGCTGCATCGTGCACAGGGCCTTCCCAAAGCTGATCTTTCATTTGGCAGTCCCCCCTCACACATCCACTTGGCAGAATGAAATCATGGCTAAGGCAACATCCTGAAGGTAGCACTGAATGTTCTTCACACGGATCAGAGGCCCACACCCAGGTCTGTTTCTGATGAAGATGCTTCCTAAGTACACACACACACACACGCAGTGTTTCTGCTGAGAGAAGCAGGACCCGATGCATTTTCTTCATAATTTCTCTTATTTTCTTCCACTTTCTCCTGAATTTGCTTTGGTAGTGTGAAACAATATCTTTTCCAGCATCGGAGCTGGGGACGGGAATTGGTTTCCTCACCCTCGTCACAGTTGTGCCACTGCCTGTTTATGTCCCCTGGGGCAGGTCCTGTCCCCATTCCACACTGCAGCTGTCCTGCCTTCAGGAAAAGACAGTAGTTGTAAGTGATAGCTATGGATTTTAGCAAAAGTGTGAGATTTACATGATGATTCGGTGTGTCTGTCCTTTCACAGAGTCATGCATGTTTAGTTTCTCCTGCCTTCCCCAGGTGCTATGGTCAAAATTTTCAGAAGTCCTCCATACACCCACATGGGACATTTGTCTTCCTTCTTCAGAAGCTCTGGGCTCCCATGTTGGGATGTTAAGAGTTGCTTTAGCATCTTGCCAGGGCTCAGTTTACTGAGAACTGCTCTTTTTGGATGTCTCAGTGTCCCAGAGGGGTCTTGAGCGTTCCTGTCTGGACAGCCCTGGCTCTCATGCAGGAGTGGAATTGAAGCTGTTTATAAACCCAAGAAATAATGTCGTGTATGTGAACCTTGGCAGCTGTGGCCTGGCAAAAGCTGGACACCCACAGCTTCAGCTGACGATACATTTGTGTATTGAACCTGACAGTGTCTCATGTTGTGGCCCAGAAAGCAGGGTGAGGTTTCCTCAGTCTTTCCGATGTCATTAGGAGGTTTGGGTAGGTACCCTGGATGAACTTGTTCCTCTTGCTTCTCCCTTTGCTTTCTTATAACATAGTTCAAGCATCCTCATTCTTATGGTCCTTGTCTTAAAAGCACAATTTTCCCTTTCTTTTGAGTAGAAACACTGACTGGCAGCTGCTAACTTGGCAGTGATAGGCCCAAAGAAAATATGTCCATTTGTTTCCTTTCTGTGTTCTGATGTCCACCAAGAATTTGAACCCAGTTTCTTGGACTGGTCTTCCAGCACCCAATTTCCCCATCATTCCCTCTCCATGTGTTGTGCCAGCCAGGGTTTGCTGCATCCTGAGGTGAGTTGTCTTTATTGCTGCAGGTTGGCAGGAGATTGCAGATCTGATTTCAACAGACATGTTGCAGGGTCAAGGGGCTCTGCATGCTGCTTTAGCAGCTCTGTGCAGGTACTCTGCAGTGCTGCTCCAAGTTTCCTTAGCTGTGGGTGAGCATCATGGGTTCTCCTGCAGCCTGGTGGTCTCCCAGCTTTGGGATGTACCTCTGCTGGTGCTCTGTTATTTATTGCATCTGTACTGAAACCTCATGTGTGTTCTGGCATCCTGGGTGAAGCTTCTGGAGTCCTTTTAATCCCTTGTATCTTCTCACAGAGTCCTGCTGGGCTTTGTAATCCTTGCATCTGGGCTAGGTGTGGGAAAGTAAAAGGGAAAAAACCGCATTTTTACCTCTGTGGGTGCCAACCACTGGCTCTGGCCCACAAGTAAATATTCTTGTGGTTGGGGAAGGAAAGGAGAGCCTTTAGGCTGAAACAGCTGTGGAAGAAGATAGCACTTAAGCTGAGCTTTGCAGCACAACTCGAGTAATGAATTTCTAATACTTGGGTTGGTAATGCATTCCAGGACTGTGTGGTCATCTCAGTTCCTCTTCTCTTTCTCAATAGCTCCCACGTTGTTCTTCTGTTTTATTAGTCTGTGTCTGTCATTCCACTTAACCAATAAAGCAAACAAGAGATGAGCAAGTTGGAAGGCCAAATTTCATGAAATCCAGGATGGCGTGCAATGAGCTCAAAAGGAAACCTGAGAGGTATTTGCAGAAATAATTGTGGGCTCATCCACAGAGGGTTATGAGTCACCTGGACCCTGATGTTGCTGGACATCTGCACAGTTAAGTCTTTGCTGTCATGGAGCAATTCCAGTGCTTCAAAAGGACCTTATCCTAAGAGCTTGCCTTGCAAATTCACAGAATTTCCTAGAAAAAAAGTCTCATGCTTGGTGACGGGAGGGCACAGAAAGATCTCTTGGTCCGCATTTCACTGACACTCAGATGTATAGAACACACAACACCTGTAGTGCTTTGGCTGCTTTTATACCTTTTGCTTAGAGCTGAAACAAACTCCTCCTATTCATTTTAAAGTGAACTTGGCCTCTCCCTTCAAAACATTTTGAAATAATCTCCAGTGAAAGACTTCCAGGTAGATAAAATGGATTAGTTTTATTATTATATCTCTAGCATATAACTGTGTAGCTTGACTCAGTTAGTATTTACACTAGATTCAGAAACATGTAAATATCATGTGTAGTCATAGAATTATAGGATGGTTTGGGTTGGAAGGGGCTTTTAAAGGTCACACTGTCCAACCCTCTTGCAACGAGCAGCGGCATCTTCAACTCAACCAGGCTCCTCAGAGCCGTCCAACCTGACCTTCAGTGTTTTCAGGGATGGAGCATCCATCACTTTTCTGGGTAACCAGTGCTGGTGTTTCCCTTGCAAAAATCTTCCTTATGTCTAATCCAAATTGACCTTCCTTCAGTTTAAAACCATTACCCCTTGCACCCTTGCAGTATCTGTATATGAGGAAAAGAACACAGTAAAGTCAGGAGTAGTAACTATCCTTGTAGTTCTGTACAATACCTGACAGAAAATCAGCTATATGCCACCAGTAACAGTGCAGCCCACACAGTCTTCACAGCTTGACCAAAATTGCTCTGAATGACTCACAGACTACTGTTATTAAACAATTCTTTTTTATTTTCATTAGAAGGTAGCAATATTTTATAGCTGCATGTGAAGTGTTGCACTTCCCCTTTTCTAGAATCTGTAAATGCAACTCACACTTTAATTTCTGAGTGGCTTAAAAGTTTTGATTCCTTCCATGCTTCTACCAGTTTTCCAGACTACCATCCTGCTTTTGTTTTTGTTGTTTTCGTACTGAAGCTTTTTGAGTAACAAGTGATGGCAGGATGGGTGGTTTTGTTTTTTTTTTCTCTTGCTGAAGTTTCCTCTTCTCCACACACATGTCCTTGGCCCATGAAAAGAAGAATATAGAGAAAAAAAATGGAGCATGGCGTTGCTGAAACACAGTTTGATGCCTTTTGGGGACAACACCAATCACCCAAAGCAATGACTCCTAACTTGTTTTATCCATGTAGGGACCACCCTTCTTGCACTGAGTGGACAATAATATACCAGGGCTCTGCAGAGAGACTGGGAACTTCCCTAGAAAGTGCCATGACTGTCCTATAGCATCTCCTGGCTGTGCTCTACAGCCCTGTGCCATTATCACTGCCACGCCTGATGTGTCCTTGGCATTCTCATAGCTGTGGGTACATGAGGTCCCTCTGCATCTGAGGTTTTCTGACTTGCAGATCCTTCTTTCTGGTTTTTCCACCAGTATATTCCTGGATGTATGTGATGACCAAGCAGGCTATAGCTCACATTTATGATCACCAACTTGTGTCAGCTGTGACAGAGGGAACTCTCTGTATCTGGGCTGATAGGCAGGCAAAGACATTGAAATCCATGCGGGGAGAATTAAGTTCTCCTCTGAAAGGCTGGCACATGCTCCTGGCTGCCCCCAGGCTACCGGTTCCCTGCGTTTAGAGGAACAGCTGGGTCGTTTTAGCTGTTTAGCAAGGAAGAACCAAACCACAGAAACTGCAGCCAGTGCTGAGAATCTGCAAGGGGATCACACTATAAAACTCTTTGGTTACATTTTAATGAGGGGGGGAAAAAAAGGGTGGAAAACAATAATTAGGAAAATATCCAGGTTCCATTAACTAGTTCAGCCATTCAGCAGGTGATGTATTGATAAGTACTGCTGGCAATATTTCCTGCTGGACCTTGGACTTACAGGGCTGGATCATACCCACAGCATCTGTGTGTGGCCTGATAAACATTGATTTAAGAGAATGAGGGCAAAGTCAGTTGGCTCCTTTCTCTAAGTTTTATTTCCACATTTGACCCTAGTAGTTAAATATAAAATGGCATCCCTGCTATTTAACACTGCAGCTCATTTATGGAGACTGTTCACTATTAATTTTCACTGTTTTAGTAGAGTCCGAAGGGTACATTTTAAAAATTACATTTATTCAAACATTTCTATGAAATGAGCATACAGCACAGCAGTCCGTGAGCCTGACAAAGGGGTCATAGGCAGTGGAATTCTGGAGGTTGCTTGACTTATACTTCCAGATTTTGCATCAAAACCTGTGCTAATTTTGCTCAGTGCACTGGGGTTCCCCACAGAGGCGGTGTGACCCTGCTCATGAAGGCTGGTGAATTCCTGGCCCACCAGAGCTTCCTGGGTGTGGGTGAGCTCCGGGCTTTGTGGTGGAACAATGCATTACATGCCTAGTTTCAGGCTCAAATAAGATGCTTCAGCTTTTTAAAGATGATATGCGATATGCCTAATTCTGTGTGGTTTACATATGTGTGTATATATATATAAAAAATACACATATGTATATACCCACCCCCCTTGTATTTTTTTTGTGTCAATTTTTCCATACATATCATACAGAGAGTCTGCTTGCACTTGAGGAGATGTTTGTGCTGTATTTTTGACTGTTTCTCCCTGTCCCAGCTATATTAAAATACTTGTCTGAGTATCATCTGGGAGGCTGGAGTGTTTGATTAGAGGAGTAAATGGATATTACGGCAGCAAAGTTGAGATTCCTTTAAAACCTCTGCATCCTCGATAACTGTAACATTTTATAGAGCAGTTATTAAATAATTGAATTTGTTTCATTCCCATGTGACTATATGGCTGTAAAGGGGTTGATCTTGGTTTCCTTGTTCAGCCTCTAACATACAAGGGAAACTTCCTTAGAAAAACCGTCTCTGCAGTGGGAGCTGAGAGCATATAAATATCCTGGCTTAACACCTCCCTCCCCCTCCCCATACGCTTCTCAAATGTGGTTTTTCTGGTACAAATGGTGTCTGTGGAGCAGCCTTGGCCCAGGGGGATGCTCGGGAGAAGCAGGGTTCCGTGCAGGGCTGCCGGGGAGCACCATTTGTGCACCAACACTGCCCTCGCGTGTCGGGGGTGTGGGAGACCAAAATGTCAGTAACCACATAATTAGCAATTCATCTTTATCCTCCGAGAGGCAAACCACACAGCTGGTGTCCTCCTCGATGGGTGGAAGCAGCAGTGTTAACTGTTTAAGGGCTGAGATATTGCCGCTTTCCAGGCTGGCATTGTTTGGGATGGGGGAGTGGCAGCAATACCCCGGCCTGAGCACGGCTGTATTTTGTTTTGTTCTATGTTTTGCCATTCATAGTGTCAGCAGGTCTCTGGATCACAAACAGGGATTTTGTCGACTGCTTGGTTTAGCCCCGGGCCCCAGCAGTATCACAGCTGCCTGCAAACAAGAGGGAATCATGTGTGAAAGACCCGTTTCATCCCTTCACGGATCCATCAAGCTAAAAACTGCTGATCACCACGGATGTGTGGGAGTTGAAGGTGTTGGAGAGGTGAACGAGTTCTGCCCTTTTGCAGGCATCAGGTGCATGTGAAACCCAAACAATAAGAAAGTGGCTTTGCTGAGCCGACAGCACCTGAGAGGCAGCTCAGTGGAACGATTTCCTTTTTTGCATCCAGTAAGAACTCAGTGACTTGGTTTATTAGCTGTGTGTAGGAGGAGGGATCATGGTGTGGTTACAGTGTAGGAACAAGAAATCGAAGTGCTATTTCTGGCTCTGCCACAGACATCCTGTCTGCCTTTGGGACAGTCACTTCAGCTCTGGGGCCCCAGATTAAAACAGAATTATTTAATAATATCACCCTCATGAAAGTTGCTTCGTTCCACCATGAGTAATCCCTCCTAGAAACAGAATGTGACACACTCTTCTAGCTCATGCAAGTGACATGTGGGCATTCCCAGTTGGAGAGCTAATACCTTTAAGTATACCAGCTTTCATATTTAATTCTTGCATCAGTTTTTTAGGTTCATTCTCTGGCGTCTCTTTTTACCAAAGCCCTGAATTTCAATTCTGTTTCCACTGACCTTGAGACCCAGGGGATTAATTCTCTGGCTAAATTCATCCTTTTTCTATACTTATAATTTTACTCCTTTTCTTTTTTTGTTAATGAATTTGTGCCAGGAAGTGTTCTCTTTTCCGTACTTGTAGTTTCCACTGTTTTTAATTCAAAAGTTACGGTTTTGCCCCCAAAGTCTTGTAAAAGTCAAGGCCTCTCTCTATTTTCTTTCTTCCCCATTTGCAATGTGTCAGCTTTTGTTAGGGGTGGTAGGGAAGGTACAGCTGCTTTTTGGGGCTTTCTGTTGTGTATTAAAAGAGGATCTGAGCTTCAAGCATATCTGGACTAAAGTCTGTAGAGCAAAGCCCAGGCTGGCTCAAGATCTGGCTCTGACTTCTTCTAAGCTCCCTCGTTCCCACTGCACAAATTTGCTCTTTTTGCTTTTTCTGGGCCAGATCTTCAGGAGCAGCCTGTTCTCCCTGTTCAGGGATTCATCACCTCCCCTTCCTTCTCTGTGTTACGATGCAATGGCCCTGTGAGCTGACACGAGGGCTTAACCAGCCTTATCCAAGCCTTGCACGCCAGATATTCTCAGCCAAATGCTGCTGATTTTCAGAAAAGGAGAGAATTCTTTTCCTAGCCCTGAGCTAGCAGCCAAGAGAAGGAACTTTCCCGTGCCAGGTCTGTAGAATTTTAAATGTGAGCTCTATGGAGATCCAGACCAACATGGACTAGATGTGGAGAAATTGTCCGTGACAAAGTAAGGTAATTTTACAAATCTGAGAAAACATCAGGGTGAAAATTTTGAATCTGAATTCAAGATTTTCTTTAAAGAATGCTATCAAGTAGCCAAACTATTAAAAAGAGATTTCCCTTAAACCGGAGCTGCAGAGACAATCTCAGAACATCTGTTGATGGGAACTTCCTCGTGAGCCCCAGTTCAGTGCTGAGGAAATACTGTTTTGGAACAAAACCATTCTTTTATTCCCTTCTCACGAATGTTGAATAAATCTTTCTGAGATATTTGAATAGTAGTTATTCTGAATGATCTTAATGTTATAAACATACCTGCTGCCTCCTGGCAGTTCCCCTGGATTTTCAGCCTCTGCCTGTGGAAACCCGCAGTGCTTTTTAGTATTTTTTTTAATCTCATAATATTTTGTGATCATCTTATTTCCTTTTAATGCTATTAAAGTGTAAATGATGCACAATCCCTACAGGTTTTGCACCTTTTTTTTTTTTTTTTTTTTGGTCAATCTATGTGGATTATTTGGTGCTATTAAAATCTATGGCATGAAATGATAGATCTGCATTTACCCTGAGTTGGGTAATTACCTGAAAAACAAACAAACAAACAAACAGGATATGGATTTAAGTCCCTCTTAACAATTGAAAATAAGGTTAAAATGTAGCAGAGTAAATGTAAAACCCAGGCATCCTCTCTCCACAGCTACTACCAAGCAGGTAGTATCTGTTTTCTCTTCTGATTTGGGGTGTTAATGGTTGTGGGCTCTGTGAACATGGGGTGTGAGACCCTGGTCCCTAAAGGTCAGCCTTAAAGTTCCCTCAACTACCATACAGTTTGTAGCAGACATGAAATTATTAGTTCTTGGCTTACGAAATGAGTGTATTTGGGAAAAAAAAAGTTGTTCCTTCTCATTTTGCATCAGTCTCTTTGTAACGGGTTGGCTTGCTTGTGTGTCCGCGGTTTGTTTTTTCTAGTAAAAGAGACTGAATAGGAAGGATACTCCAAATGCTGTGTAACAAAATTCAGGTTTTTTACTCACCTTTTGATAAAAATGCAAATGCACTTCCTGCCATTTTTGTAGAGTTCTGATGAGCTGTATCAGAAATGGGGGGTGGGGGGAGAGGAGGGAGAGGAAGAAAAGTCCTTTTATATCACAATTATAATGCTGAATTCAACGGTTTTCTTGGAAAGCTAATGGGAGTTCTGTGTAGGTTCAGGGACCCGAGGCAGATCCACACCACTGTTCTAACATCTCTTTGTTTTTCTCTATTTTGTGTCTGAATTCATGTTGAAACCAGTGAGACTTGGACTCCTCTGAGGCTGGGAGCTTGGCTAAAGGAATTGAGCAATAGGAAATTGAAATTATAACTTCATAAGGCTATTCAACTATGGAGAGTAGGGGAGGTAGGAGAACAGTGGCCTGGAGACCAGGCAAAATGTGGGTGTGTACGTTGAGAGATGGACACTCACAGAGGCCTGGTCCACAGCACTTTGGCTGCTTCTGGCTCAGCTCAACCTAAGGGCCTGTCTGTCATCTTCATGTCAGTAAATTCCCATCATGTGAGACTTCCTCGAGCCTTGAATAGGTTTTATGTCTTCATGGTGGGCTAGAAAGTGGATGCTACTGCTGGTAAGTGCTGTGCGAGCACACAGGAACCTGCCCTCTCCCCTCTCTGTCCTTTGTTGCTGCAGAGTTTGCACACTTGAGGTCTTTCTTTTTTGTGTTAAATCTCCACTGTTAATCTCCTTGGTCGGTTTGAGAAAGAAAAGGACAACTTTAAAAATGCACTTCTGACTCCAGATTCCAGCTTCCTGTTGATACAGCTGTGTTTCCTACTGGATGGCTCTGTAAACACAGTTTAACCCTTCAAATCTTGCAGTTATGTTGGTTCAGCATCACCAGTTTCTCTCCTTAAAGAAAATTCCCTCCTTTATCTGTCCAGAGCATCCTTTTTTTTCTCCTTCTTCTTTTCGCACATCCCACATATTGCACATCATGCTGTGGCTTAGCACTTCATTCAAAAAACAGGATTTCCTCTTGCTGCTGGTGAAAACACTTCTGTCCTTCACAATCCCGACTTTGTCATGTTGTGTTTGTGGAGGGGAAAATAATTACACCTTCTAAGTTTAATCCACAGTAATGGAAATCATTAAATTCCCTGGCAAGAGCACCAGCAGAAAACCAATGTACCAGAATTCTGTAAAGAGAATTTTTAGTGCATGAGATGAGAAAGTGTCCAGCAGACTTCAGCTTGGGATAAATTACATGCCAGGGGTATTTTAGCCCTTCATACCAGAACAAAATCCTCAGCTGTGTCTGTTTTCATTCTGGGTTTATGCACTATTTAATAGATGTCATTGGTGGTATCACACCCATCTGTGCCATCCTGAGTGAAACCTCTCTGCAACTGGACCTACAAGCATATCCAGCCTGAGGAATATGCTGTCTGCCAGATCACTAGTTCCCTTATGTGAAAAAAATGGAGAAACTCTTTTTTTCTAAAGTAGATGTCTTGAGAGTGCTCAGCTGTGGTGTTCTGCCATATTTGAACTCTTCCAGACACATCTGAAAGTCATATTCAGAAAAATTCATATGCTAAAAGCTGAATATGGATTTTTCTGTGGGTGGGTGGATAGAAATTTTTTCTTCCCAGGCACAGCACCAGCAAAGCCCTGGACTTCTAGTCCTTGTAGCATATCTGGGTTTCCTACCTCTCCCTATCCATACTGACGTCTTCATAGGGGAACTCTCGGGTTCTCCCTTGCCCTCATTCATTGCCATCTCCCTGGGGGCTGCATGTTCCTCCATGGTCTGGGCAGCTCACAATCTTCAGAGTTTGTTCCTAGTAGCAAAAGAATTGTTACTGCTGCTCTGCAGACACAGAGAAGCTAAAAGCTGAGTTCAAATCACAAAGTCATGCCTAGTCTTCCAATCTAGAGTTTATGTTCTCTACCTCTGGCTGCATTAAAATCAGGCATTTTATGTAGAGTTGTCAAGTCTCCTGTGAGGTCAGTGCAATGATCCCCTCTGCTGTCAGCAGAGAGGGGCCCAGGGCTTGCACCCAGCAGCAGTGAATGCAGCTCTTGCTCAGAGAAGCTGAGGAGAGTGGATGGGTTTTGACACATAATTTCACCAGTGCCAAACATCCCAGTGATCTACTGAGTGTCTCACAAGTGTGGTTACTGCTTATAACCAAACCTGAAATCTTCTACAGCACTGCACAGTGAGCTGGTGACTTGGTCCAGCACATTTTTGGAGCCAAAATGCTCATGTATTTGATTGCCAGGGGGGATCTATTTATGGACTAGCTCAAATTAATTTGGCTGTGCAAATTATCTGACTTTTTTTGGCATAAATATTCTTTTAAGGCATTGATATTTTAGTGTCTTGAGGTAACTTTATGGTGTGTATCCCCTATCGCCTGCTCTATGCCCAGACATGAGTCCTGTGCCTTTTCTGTAGCTTTAAGGCAGACCTTTAAGAGAGAGAGGGGGAAAGCCAGTGGAATTCCTTCGGTGCTGTGTTTGAAAACAGAGATAAGCTTGCTGGCTTCTCCTGCCCAGCTGCTCTGCTTCTGCAGCAGGTAGAGAGTTACATTCCTTTTGCTTTTTCACTTGTTTCTTGTTCATTAGCTAAAGTACAGAGCCCTGGGACTTTGGCTTCTTCTTCTTCTTCTTCTCTTCTGGACTGTTCAACAACACCAGAACATTGGCCTTACACCTTGGGCCAAAGCGGCCCACGCCAAAACCCAGCTCCGGAGAGGAGAAAGCCACACCCAAAAAGGACTCTGTAATCTACTCAGGTTCTCTCCACAGCAAGAGGTTTCATTATTTAGCATCATTCTTTTCCTGTGCCTGCGTGCATTGTGTTTGTTAAATAAATAGGTTTTTTTTCCTTTTTCACTTTCCTCCGAGGAATTTTCTTTCCGAAGCCGATGGGTGAAGGGGTGGCTGAAACCTGCCTTCTTTGGAGGGGATGTTCCTCCCAGAGCACTTCCCTTAATTTGTCTCAAACCAGGACGTTTAGTCACACTGTTCTGCCTGTCATTTATCCTTTGCAGTGACTATGAGAAGTGAACAAGTTGCATCCATGTGCAATAGCCACATGGCTTTGCGATCTACCTTAAAAAAGGAACTTCTGTTTTGTAGTCTTAATTGTAACTGTATCTTCCTGCCTCCAGGTCCCAGTCAAAACTGGTTTCCTCCCTTTCTCCTCCTCTCTCCAGCTGTGTCCCTCCAGCTGAAAGAACTTGGGTTGCTCAGCCTGGAAAAGACAAATCTTCAAGTGGAGTCGTTGTGGCCTTTCATTACTTATAAAAGCAGCTCATAAAAAAGAGGGGCAGAGACTTTTACCTGGCCAGATAGTGATAGGACAAGGGAGAACAGTTTTAAATCAGAAGAGATTTAGGTTAGATATTAGGGAGAAATCCTGTACTGTGACAGTGGTAAGGCACTAACATAGTTGCCCAGAGAAGTTTTGGATGCTCTGTCTCTGGAATTGTTCAAGGCCAGGCTGGATGGTGCTCTGAGCAAGCTGGTCTAGTGGATTTTTGCCTTTTCTGGGGGAAAGCTGGTCAGATATCCTCTTGGTTGTGTAAGAAAGGAATAACCTCTACATCCACAGAGAAGAAAATATTCGTTTTCTACCTCTATTGGGATGAATTGACCCTCAAATTACTGTGTGCCTCAAAATGTTGCCCTCCAGATGGGCTTGTCTTAAAAGCAGATTTTCTTTTCCTTTCTTAAAGAAAAAGTGGAGGTTGGTTTGTTTGTGGTTGGGCTTGTAACTTACATGAAGTTTATGACAGCATTAAGAAAATTAATAATGTGTAAAAACAATTCATGTTTTTACCTGTCTTATTAGATGCTTTCTTGGAAATGCAGTGCTGATGTTGATTTCTAGCATGATCCCCAGATAGGTTAAAGTCTCTCCTGAAGAATTCATCTGTCTCAGATTGGTGCCAGTTTTAAGGGATCAATTTCATTCTAGATGGCATTCAGTCTTTGGGCTTCTGAAGTCCTTTTACATATCTCTTAGATTCAGGTACAGTACAGCATTTCACACCTGACCACCCCTGCGACTGAGTTGAGGAGCTGGGTAGGAATATCACCAGTTGTTTTCCTAGATTTTGAAGAAAGAGGATGCTTCTTTCAGACATTGTCTGTTTTGGTAGACCACAAACTACTTGTGCAGGCTTGTGACTTGTAACAGATCATATAAAACTCAGCACAGGGCTGTCCTGGATCTGGTACATTTGGTGATGAGTACACTGAGTATCAGAAATTGCCAGTCTGCTCCTTTCTGCTTACAAAACCTGTACTCCAGTCTACTTCAGTGTCTCAGCTACCATCTAGAAATTTAACAAATTACAGATTTTTTTACTGTTTCTTTCCATCCTTGTAGCTTTAAGCCTAATGCTCTTTGATATCATCATTGGGAAGGGTCACTGTGTACATGTTTTGGCACATAATATCTCTGCTCCACATGTTGAGCTAGTAAATTTCTTCAGATAGGCTGGGCTTGTTCCAGGGATTTAGGCAGATAAGCTCAGCAAAGCTTGGGAAAAGCAGGCCTCTAGCTAATCACAGTGCTCCTGCTAAATGATCTCACCATAAAATTGGCAAGGTTGTTTGTGCTGATCTCAGTTTAACTTCTAATATGAGCTTACAGCAATTCATCATTTCTCTAGCTTATGGACCACCCTGTGTCTGGCTTGCTGCCTCCCTGCTGTGCATGGGCTCAGACTGCCTTCCAGCCATGTTCTTCTGTACATTTGAACTCATGCAGAGCTTACAGCTACATTTCTATTGCATCTACTGGTTTTATTTAAAAGTCCTTAGTCTATTTTTGCATGTGTGTGTGTTGTTGTTTTGTGGATTTCTGCTTTTTAAGTCAGAAGAAAAAAATGCTCAAAAGTGTGTGCTTAGCATTCTGCTGCTTGCTCCTCTTTTTAGGCATCAGGTGTCACTGCTGTGATGGACTTCAGATTTCCTTTGGAGAACCTTTTCTGCACATTCTAAAGCACAGTGACAAAATACATAATTAAATCTGTTGAGGGGATTTTAAGAGGCAGTTGTTTGACATTGGTATCCTGTGATATGGCTAAAAGCTTGATACCAGCTTTAGGAAGAAAACAGATTAGGAAGATAATGTCTCTCCAGGGAATTCTCTACTTCAGTTCCTTGAGGATGTGATTTAAAGCAGCATCTGCTCTGTGCTGTGTATAGTTTTGTACTTTCCTTCAGTTCCCTGAACTGAAGGCTGTTTAGATGTGTGTCTGTGTGAATAATTTCACAATATGTTACAGAGAAATGCCTTGGGAATACTGTCTAGGATTTACAAAGAGGCAGAAGGTGTCCCACCCTTTAAGGAAAGGGGAGCACCCAAGATTCTTTGGTGTTCATGCTGGAAAACAATGACAAAAGTCAAAGGGTCCACGAAAATTGACCAAGTTTCATTGGTAAATTACTCACTTTGCAAGGAAATTGGTTAGTCCCTGTTCTCCTACTTTAAGAACATGGCAGTGGGTTTTGGATAAAGCGATGAAAGAGAAAAGAGAGAGAGAGAGGTGGATTGGATTAAAGAGGGGGAGAGAGAGAAAAAGGAAGAGAGGAGGGAAGAGAAACATCACCAGTCCTGATGATCCATCTGATGGGGTGTCCAGGGTCCTGGGGGCACACACACCACAGCTTCATGTAAGTATTATTTTATTGATAAATCTTCCCTGCCCTGGAGATAAGTTTCTCACTTTCTATGGAAATTATTTAGCATGCACAGTCTGTTTTTCTCGACTTTTCTGGAAATGGGTTGGAGGGCTTTTGGGTTCTTTGGTGTTCTTAATTCCCCTTACGGTCCATGCCAATTTCTCAGCCTCATCCCTGCCCTTGTGCTGTACTGCGTTGTGTTAATCTCCAGGAGCCAGAACAAGGACATTTATCCCATAAAAGTGCTGCACCTACCTGCCTATGATCCCTTCTCCAGCCACATCCTGTTCTTTCTCACAGTGTGTTATTACCAACACCCTTGGTTGGCTCCACAGCTGTTTGGCTGTTGGTGTTTGAGACATCCACATTAGCCCCTTATCTTCTGTGATTCTATGACTTATATGATAGTGAAGGCAGAAAACTGAACCCTTGGCAGCAGCACAGGCCATGGCGCTGTGTCTGTCCTGCTGTCAGGATTATCAGATGCCCCCAGAGAGTGATGGGGGAGAAGGTAGAAGGTGTTCAGTTCCCTTTTCCTCTTCGTGACAGCCTGGGCACTCCAGTTATCTCATGTTGGTGGTTCGTCCCTCACCCTGCCTTAACCATGTCATATGACTTTAACTCACAGGGAGGTTTTGTGGTTTGTCTTCTGTGTGAGTCTCTTTTACCTCTGCACCCTCCGTGTGATGACAACACTCATTCACTTCCCAGATGTGTTAGCACTGCCACGGCCCTGTTTTTGGGGATTTTGAGATCCCTGGTGCTTGTTCAGAACATCAGAGCAACCTCTTGCAACCTCTTGCTGTCTGGATGCATCTTCAAGGCCTGTTTCCCTTCTTTAATTTAAATATAATTTCATTTGATCTTTGGAATTTAACCCGTTTTGGTTTTTTTTTCTCAGAGAAACTCATGGTGGGGGATATCAGCTGAATTTTTCATAATACAGATGTGAAAGTATCACAAGCTGAGCTGAGCTGTGGTGGAGAACAAGGTGCAAGTCTTGTCCTTGCAAGCACAGCACAGCAGTCATGTGGATGGGGTTTGCTGGTACTTAGAATTGTGCTACTGCCATTATTCTTTTCCCCTGCTTGGTGTAAAATAAAATCTGCTGGTACTCCTTTCCCACTGTGTGTTTCACTTCTTTCCTGATTTGGTTTTCTAAAAACAGTCTCAGGCACTAGTAAAAGTCTGGTTGAACATTTGTATTCCATGATTCTGTGAAGAGAAGCTGCTTCCTCACAGAAGTATGGCCAGACCACACCCAGATCAGGCGAACAACCACTGTGCTGTGGATGCCTTTGCTTCAAATGTACGAATGCTGCTCTACTGATCCTTTTGTACACACAGAACCAGCTCACTTCAGATGCTACAAGAGACTTTTGCCATGATTTTGCCTGGGAAAGGGTAAGATAACATGTACCACTTCAAGCTGGATCAAAATGTTCTGCAATCAGATTCTGGATTAGTTTCAGGTCCTCCTCGAGTATGCAGAAGTCTGGCATCTTCTGTTGGCCCTAGGGATGTTGCTGACCTATGTCTTCCATCTGTATTCTCTGTCTAGCAGATCTCATAACATACTATGAGCCGCAGATACCAAAATATGCCATGCTTGGCACAAAATATCCTTTTGTGGTGGGACTCTATATCTGGGAAATGCTGCTGTTTATTCAGACAAGTTGTAGGTTCCATCTGTTTTTTACTTAACCACAGGGATGTAGCAGTGCAAAGACTGCTCATCTTTCATTGAGAGTTTTGAGGTGGCTTTGATATAATGATACAACGCTGGCAAATGGCAGCTATGTTTTTTGGATGAAGCCATGCATGCCATGTGTTCCAAAGGGGCCATTAAAGCAGCAGTAGCAGCAGCTTCTTTTTCCTTCTGTTATCTTGAAATCTTCCAGCTACAAAACCAGATTTATGGTAGCTTTCCTGTTATCAAATAAAATAATAATTAGCTGTCAAATTGCTTTTCTTTGGCTAGGCTTATGATAGGGGATGGGATGGACCTGAAAAAATAGAATTCTTCTGTCTGCATTATATGCACCATTTAACAAATAGATTAGTTTTTATTCCCTGAGCCAGAAGCAGACTTTAGGTAGCACAATGCAGAACTGAATTGGTGAAGATGCCTTGTTGGTGGTTTGTGTTTGTGGGCATTTTCCACATGTGGATTTGGCAAGGTGTGCACACACAGGCTGCCAGGAATGCTGGTTGTCCGTGTCCTCTGGAGGTCTGAGTGCAACACGTGAGGATGGAGAATCCAGAGCCTCCCTGGAGAGCCTGTCCTGGTAGTGCATTGCTCTGCTAGTAAAGAAGTTGCCTTCCTGGTGTTCAGAACCTCCCCAGCTATATTTTGTGGCTGCTGCCCATTGTTTTGCCCTCTGCTACCACTGGGAAGAGTGGACTGAGAGCAGCTCAGCTCTGTCAGTGTCTTCTTTCTGTTTCTGACCAGCTTGGTTGCCTGACCAGCTTGGTTGCCATCCCCTGCCAGCTCCCAGATACATCATTTAAAGTGAAGGTTCAAGACTGTAGCCCAGGAAATTAATTGATCTATTAATATCTCACCGAGACCAGATTCTTTCCCATATTGCATCTAAACAAACTATTTAACAATTGCAAAACAGGAGCAAATACCTAGCCCTTAGTATGGATTTCAAGGAGGAAGGAACTTTGATAGTTGGAAAATAATGTGACCAACTCAGAAATTCAGAGCTAGAGAGAAATAGTAGTGGAAACTTGATATGGAAAGAAAGTTGCTATTTAAGGGAAATAGGGATGCATGACTTCATCAGTTCATCAGCAGCTCTAGGGAAGATCAGATATTAGGTCAAGCAAACTGTTTCAGATTAGAGAATTTAAATAACATTAAAATTTAAAAATGAAAAGTCATTCTAAGTCAAAATTCTCTTCATTGGAACATAAACAGAAAATTCAGGATACTTGAAAATGCAGATTTATATTTTTCTTTTAAAAAAATCATGAAAACCAAGATAATTTTGAGGAACTTAATGAAATCTGCACTGCTCTTTCCCTGGGGAAAAAAAACCCCCACAATCAACCAAACGAACAAATAAGTGGAGCTTTTTAATTTTTCTTTACATTTTATGCTCAGCATGGAAGAGTGTCCCCAAGAGGGTAAGAAGACAAAAAGTATCTTCCTTTTGATTTCAAAGGCATGACTGAAAAGGAGATAAGCAAATGCAGAACAAGGCCACTTGCAAAGTAAAGCCTCTGCCAAAGCAGTCTGCTGTTGTCTGGCAGCTGGAACTGATACTGGTTTTGCTACCCAGCTTCTGGCTGATACATCAATATCTTGTACCGGGCAGTTTTAGGAGGGTTTCTAACTCTGCGATCTTGGATGGTCCACACACTCTTTGCCTTTCCTATAACTGAAGTCTGTCTGCTTATACCTTCTGGAGACTTTTCTCATTGCTCCTCCAGATGTTCCCCGTTACTTTTCAGACTCCAGTTCAAGCTTGTTTCACGGGATGAGCTCATTGCAGCACAAGACATTAAAATCCTCTTAGAGCACAGAAATTGTGCTGTTTAATATCTCTGTGGAGTCTCAATTTGTTAACGATGCCCAAGCATTTTTAGGTCACCCAATTCTAAGTGCGTGCTTCTTCTACTGGGCCACAGTTATGAAACATCAGGTTGCTTTCTAACAGGGAAGTTTTTGCCCTCTGAGTACTCCAAGGAAAAATATGAAGAAAATGGGAGGTCACACTGAGTTTACCAGTATAAGCAATTTTTTGGCAAAGAGATGAATGTATGTAATCTTTACTCTGTAATTGTCTAAACTGAGTTAGAAAAGACTATTCCAAACATAGTCTACATTCTTCCCACAGATACATTTCCCAAAATAAAGTTATGGGAAGCTGATTGTTCATCATTCATGGATCCACAGACATATAATGGTTGGTTCACCGGGGATATTTTATTTTCTTAGGCTGTTGAATGTTTTGCTTCATGCAGAATGTTCCTTTCTGCTCAACCTACCATGCACAGCAAGAATAAATCCAGCTGGCACCTGACATCTTTAAAACTGTTGTATATTTTCTGGGTTCAGAGTCTGTTATTTCACAATGTGTCCTGGAGATTTCATGTCTGGGATCAATTTTAATGAGGTATCTAGAACCTCATGCGTGGGGAAGCTGAGCCATGAATAATCATATTTTCCTCTGACCATTAAATTACGCGTCCTGCAGAATCTGATTTATATCTCTGTTCTGATGCTACTTGTCCCTAGCATTAGCTTGTGACAGTTTATGAGCATTCATGGGGACTTAGGGATTTGTTGCAAGAGTTTAGCAGCAAGGAAGTCCTGATGGTACTGTGATTACTGCTGATCTCCCTGTAAGAACCGCCTCTCTGTTAAACCATCTGTTTTGGGTATAATAATAATGCAAATATTCAGAAATATTCAGCACAGAAGTTTCAGCTGAGCAAAATCAAGAACAAACTTCTACCCTGAGGGCCTGATTTAAGCCCACTGATGTAAGCCAGGTCCTGTTTTACATTGCCATCTCTCTGACAAGCATTATGGTTTTTAACTTCTGTCAGCTCTGGGATGAAACTAAGCAATCTCTGTGCTTGCCCAGAAATACAACTGAGGGATGAAAGGGTATGTGACTTTATTTAATGGATTATTTATATTTCATTTTGTCTTTTCATTTTTTACTTATTTATTGAGCTCCAGATGCTGTGTTCCCCTGGGAACCTGCTACATCAGGTTGCTGTTAGCAGCTCTGGGAATGTGCATGAGTCTCCTGGGATGCCTTTAAAACAATTTTGGATAATGGGAATATTTAGGGTGGTTCGTGAAACTGGAATTGGCTCTACAGGCATTTCTGCCTGTGCTGTCTCAATAGTTCAGCCAGTAGGTGGAACCAGGGGAAAGCAGATGTATTTTATGTACAAATTCTCAACCCTTTTCTAGGAGATGCATCCCAAGATGTCTGAATAAAATTGTGTTTTTAACTTCAGTTTTCCTGTTCAGAACAGTCAAACTCCCAATGTGGAGTTATTTTTAAACAGTGACAGGATGACGTTGTCAGACCTTGTAGTACGGAGAATGTTTTAACAAAATTTCCTCACTAATCATTTTCACTTGTGAAAATATGTCAGAGACAGAGAACAGGGGATAATCCAGATCACATCGTATCCCTCCATTAACGACATCTGGCATTTGCTCAGAAAGGCAGTATCAGGAATGTAGGTTAAAAATATTTCTTTAATGTGTTCCGCTGTGAGAAATTAAATGTAGTCCACCCAATGGCGTGTACCCTGCAAAACACGGCTTGGGCAGCTCTGAGTGAACTAAAAAGTTCTCCTTTGAGATCAAATTACCACCAAGGAGAAAACAGTAAGAGGTGATAAAGTACTGAAGTTTCTGCTACTGTGGAACCGTTTCTCCAGCTCTATTGATAGCCAGAGGAATCCAATTCTGAAGTCACCACCTTTTCTGAACCTTTCCCATCAATAAACTGGAAGGAAAGAACATGGATAGCTTCTCCCTACCTTCACCCAGCTGATAAGAAAAATACTTGAAAGAAAAAGGTTTTAAGAGGAAGACCTAGCAGTACTGAAACAGTAAAATCAATACACATGTTTATATTTTTAAACATCTGTAAAAACTGGAAGCAAAGGAGTATATTGTGATATTTTGCTGCTTTAAAGCTAAGGTGGAGGCTCCTCATGTATTATGTAAAAGTGCTGCAATAAATCTGCCTGGCTTGTAGTTTAGGCTATATACACTAGTGTCAACACCATAGCTTGGTTTTTCCAGTTTTCAAAACTAAAACATACTTACAATTGCAGTATTTTTCGACAGATTTAAAATATACTTTGCCAGTAGGAAGAATGTGCTGCTGAAAAGCTGCTATCCATTTTGTATCTTGAAATTTGGATAGTGAAACTCCTGGCTATTAAAAATACTGAGTTTGTGGCTATGGCAGACAGTGAGTAATTTTTTATTTTCTCCTTCTCTCCTCTTGAATGTGAAGACAGAAATTAGCTGGAAATTGTTGCTAGCAATCTGCTCTGCAGATGCAAAAATAAAGTAATTTTGGAGTTTGCCAAGCATAAATCAGGAGTGACTTTAATAGAGAGTTATCAGGCATGGCAGGGTGAGAAAGGCTTCATCTTGTTTTAATGAGAATGGGCTTGTACCTCCAAAAGCAGAAAAATTAGAACTCATGAATAATTTTGGTGGAATATTTTCTCCTTGGCAGCCAAGATAACAAATCTGTAGACTCCAAGATTGAAGAATAATTAAATGAAACACATTAATTTCCCAAGTACTTGGGAAAATTAATTTCCTAATGGGCATATTCTTTTATCTTTCTGATATTTTAAAACAAATTTGTCAAATCCCCACCACTGCAACTTTTGGTGTTCATTTTCTCTTTGCTCTTATTTCAGATTTCTTACAAATTCATTGTCCTCCTATGCATTATATTGACCGTAAAAACATGATTCCTGAAACCTTAAATTACATTTTTCTGTTTGTTTGTTTGGTGTTTTTTTTATAGTGAAGGATGGCCATTGGGGAAGGCCCTTGCAGTGTGATTTCCTGTTGATAGCACTTGTGGAAAGCATTAGTCATGATGACTTAACCAACATACTTATTAATAAGGAAGTGTCTATTTTCTAAAATGTTCTGGGACATTGAAGTAGTAGGGCTGAATGACTTTTCCAAAGGGACTTAGGTATTCTAGTGATGACAGCTGACCATGGAAATGGGAAAGCTAATACTTTTATAAATCTACAGAATTGTTTCTCCCATAGTGAAGGTCTGAGGGACTTAGGAGGGGCGAGAGGAGAGCCTGGAGGCTGTACAGGTTGTGCACTTTTAAAGAGTCCAGTGGACAACAGTTTACAAAGGCTGGGTTTTGCTTAGGTGGTGATGGAACCTAGGACATGATGCCAATTCCTTCTCTCCATGCCTTCCCTGTTTGTAGAACCCAGGAGTGACAGTGCTTTGATGCCTGTCCACGCTGATTATCTGAAGATGCCTGTGTAGCCCACACTGTGTCCTTCCAATGGACTCAGCCACACCACTGGACATTTCAGCCAGCACATCCAAGAACCACAACAGGTCCTCACTGTAAGGACACTGGAAAGGCGTCGCTGGCCAGCTCAGCTTTCAGACCTAAGGAAGGGCTGTTAAATACTCCAAACTCCTGTCTATCACAAGCCACCAAACGTCTCCCAGCTATTCAGCCCTTTGCAAGAATTCATCCTCAGTCCTTCACATATTAACTAAACCCACAGGAGTATCAGAGCTCCTCTTTGCTACGTGTGTTGGCTCACAGACACTTTCATATCTGCGCAGGGAGAAGCTGTTTGCTTGCTCATGTTGACAATAGAAACAAGGGACGGTGAAGGGATTTACTTACAGGGTTGGGCTGTGGCAATGAGCTCTTTAAATAGCTGTGTGACTTTTGTCTGTGCACCTGGATTTGATTATTAAGCACTTTTTTTAATGAGCAGCAACAGAGCAAATAGGTTTATTGCACTTGAGGAGGCCTCTCTTCTCAAGTGGCAGATTATTGCACCTACTCAAATGATTGTGAGTGGAATGAAAAATCCTACGATTAAAAGGCCAGGGCTTTTCATCAATCTGAATGTTCCTCTTTTAACAACTCTGAGAGCATCAAGGAGCCTTAAAGTGGGAGTAAATTATATTGGTATGTTTTAGTTTAAACACAAGTTTAAAGGTGTTTTTAAGCCAACTTTCAGGCCAACTGTTTGTAAAAGGGGCCTTAATGGAATTGGGAATTATGCCCAGAGCAAACACATTGTCTATTTCACAGTGATTAGCAATGTGTTCACAATTCAGTGTTCTAAATATAGGACAACCAATTATCAAGATATTTAAATACACCTTCAGATACAACAGTAGTGAGTTTAGAAATGTACTTTAATAAAATCTGAGCCCGCTAACAAAGAAACTGTAAAAAACACTAAAGGGTCTTTGCGGAGGTATCCTGATGGATTGCTCACCAGCTGTGAGGTCATAATTCTTGGGGATGTTTTTTCCCACAAACTCCTGGGTGAGGCATTTTCTTCATGGAGAGTTGTTGGAAAGTCTTTTGTTTGAGACATCTCAAACTGCAAAGAGGACAAAACACTGGGGATATAAAGCACAGTACAAGCACAGTAAAGGCAGCAATGGATGGAATTGCCTTGGCAATTTCTAAAGCCTGACTTTCCTTGTCTGAAGTTTTTGGGGTTACAGACTTATTTTTTGCAGCACTAGAAAGGGCTTCTAGACCACATGTGCCCAAGCAGTGCCATGTTCCATCTGCTGTTGACAGAATGTGAATAACTCCATTTTTTTTCTCTGCCTGAGATACCGTGCCCTGCTTGACCCCCATGTACAGCACAGGTTTTCTGTGCAGTGATCCTCTTAGAAAAGTAAAATCTTTACTTTGTCACTGGGCTGATTTGCACTCTTCCTGCACCACAAATGTGGCTGGTGCTGTTAAATGTCATCCAGAGTTTGCTCTGCAGAGCAATCCAGAGTTTGACAGTGCAGAATGTAACGAGCCTCTAACTTCTGTGGGTTTTGATATGAACGACAGTGTCCCAGTACTCCACAATCTCAGTAATAGTGACCTGGAATTGGACCACTGTGCTACATGAAATCCTTTTTCTACCTTGATTAACCTTGATCAGATTTTTTATCTGATTATCAAGTTTTGAATTGACTTGCAGGCTGGTTTGTTGGAGTTTTTTTTAATCATTAGACCTGAGGGGATTTTAACTGAGGACTAAGCACTATAGGGTTTTCAGCCTCCATTTCTCTGTGACGCTCTCCAAGCTGTGTTTCTTTATTTGCAGGCCACTGCCCAGACCTCCCTCACCATGACCAGCACTGTCCCAGCCACGACAGAGACCTACACACGGACTCAGTACTGCAAGTGGCCCTGCGAGTGCCCCAAGTCCCCACCCCGGTGCGCGGTCGGCATCAGCCTGGTCACAGACGGCTGTGACTGCTGCAAGACGTGTGCCAAGCAGCGTGGAGAGAGCTGCACAGAGGCTGACACCTGTGACTTCCACAGGGGCTTGTACTGTGACTACAGTGGAGACAGACCTAGGTACGAAATAGGAGTATGTGCACGTAAGTGATGTACATATATTTTTGACTTCGATATACACTGGCACCTCCTGTCAGCCTGAGCAGGGGCTGAGATTTATCTCATTAGATACCTGGCTGCACGCTCATCAGCTCCTCTGTGCATCATCTTCCATTCCCTTGTAGCCGTCTTTGTTCTCAGGGCAGTTGGCTGGATGAGAAATCACATCTGAATTCCTGCTCTTTGATTTGGCTGCAGCCACGAGTAAAGACCAACCAGCCTTTGAAAGTTTCCATACGTGCAAATAGATTATTCTGTACTCCTTGCAACAGGAGAAGGTGCTGTACTGGGTTGGGGATGAAGGAAGGATAGGCGGGCAGCTGGATTTTAAGACAAGCAATATGGGCACCTGCATGAAAACCACGACATTAAGGGGACACTTTTGGCTTGTTCCATGCAGTGGATAGCTTGGAAGGATAGCACGTGATCTGTAGAATACCCTGTCAAGAGAGTCAGGAATGAACTATCTCCTATCAGAGCTTGTCAGTTATAAATTGAGGTCTAAGCCTTAATTTTACAATGGTTACAGTCAGGTTAGCTGCCATGAGGCAGAAGGATTTCTTCCTGCCTGCCATAACAAGCTCTTGGTTCCACGTGACTGGAACGCTTTTCAAGAAGAAGCGCAAAAAGAAATCAGGTAGTGTTTTGTGTGTTGAGAGTATATTCACTTGTTCTGAATTCCAGAATATGAGGGAGAATCTGATCCTCTCATTAAAGTCAGAAATTATTGAAAATCATTACTCTAGGAATGATTAAAAGCAGAAGGATCATGAGCACAGCCACACAGATTGCTGATCGGAAAGGCTACTTTTTAGTAGGTTTTTAGAACATATGGTCATGGCTTCAGGTTCATAAACAGGAAAAAGCCATTTAGCTGGAGGGTCTTCTGGGCTGGAATATAACAACAAATGATCTAAAAGAAAATGTAAAGGTGAAAGGAAACCTGGAGGAGAGCTGACTGTGAGATGGACACAGAGAATAACTGATCCACAGAAGAGGAAAAGAATTGCAAACTGTGGGCTTCAATATGTGCAGAGGTTACACAAGGGGCAGGTCTGAGGAGTTAAGAGGTTCAGGGTAGCTGGCAGATTCTCACAGAAGTGATACTAGGCGTTGCTCTTCCTCAGCAGAAGGGTGGGAAGTCTAGTAAGAAATGACCTTGGCTTTGCACTGGCTCAGCCACCAAAAA
>VZRS01014137.1:0-56604 GCA_013398055.1 Ifrita kowaldi | reverse complement strand
GGGGGAAGCAAGCATGCAAAAAGTGCAGTCTAACCAGATTTTTTTGTAGCATACAGGCAAAATAACAGCAAGTGAAGTTACGTGCTAGGAGCTGTAAGCTTAAACAGTGATTTTCAAGATTAGAAAAGATTAAGGTTAAGAAAAGAGGATATGAGATCATTCAAATGTATTGTCTTGAGTGTGTGTAGAACATTCATGGGAGGTCTGTAAGACCAGGTTAGACAAACATTGTCAAGAATGACATCGTTACAGCTGGCCCTGTGCTGGGAGACGAAAACAGGCTGGATGTTGTCTCAAAGCTATCAGCGTTCCTAGGCCTCTTTAAAGGTCTTCATGTTGCTTTGCATTTGTTTATTTATTTAAAATGGTTGTTTTTTTAGTTGGATATCTCTTGGTTTTTTGCAGTCCTCCCACACATCACAGGTACTCAGTGTGTCTGTGGCAGCAGCGCTGTGATGAAGGAAGATTGACCCCCAGCTTTTCCAGTGAGGTGTGGAGGGATTTCCAGTCTGTGCTTTCCTTTCCTTACTGCCATGACAGTATACCCCATTATTTGACATTTATGGCTATTTGGTGAGGGGCATTATGGTGTGCACGGCTGAGGGGAACAAGAGGAAAGTCTTTCCATGGCTAGGCTGTGAAGCAGGTTGTCTCTGACTGCCAGAGAAACCTGTGGCCTTTCCCTCATTTTCAGCACCCAGGTAGATGCACATGACAGGGTCTGCTGACATGGTTTTTTTGTACCCTGGGCCACAGATAGGCTGCATCACCTCACTGAGCCCACCAGCTTCTGTCCTGACCTGGTGACTGAAAGCTCCTGTGAGTGGGAGTCCTGTGCTGGGTGTTGTTGGGGACTAACTGCTGTGAGGAATTGGCTTTGCACATGGGTCCTTTTGGCTAGATCTATAGAATCCAGGACATGAAGGGCTGCAGAAACAATACAATTTATGGAAACTAAAGATCCTGAAAGAGTTAGGAACTGGTGTTGGGAAAGGTAATGGGGTCAAACTGGGGGAAATTCAGGCTGTATGGGGACTGACATATTGAGGTATGTCCCAGGATTTAACCTCCCAGACCACAAATAGGAACCTGCTGGGAGTCACTGCAGCTCTCCTTTCCTTGTTGGCTTTTCTGTGCACCAAAGCAGAGGCAGCAGGGTGCTGTGCACAGGCCTAGGGGGTGAGGCAGGTGTTGTGCATGTTGGGCTGGGAAAAGGGTGCCTCCAAATCGCTTTATTTTGATGCAGACTCAGGGAGGTTCTGCATGAAGGCATTCAACAGCCCCACTGTCTATGCTTGGGGCTGTTCTCATGGTGAACCTCTGGGTTATGAGACCTGCAGGAGACTGAGTTAACATAATCCAGGAGGAATATGCTCATAGGAAAACACCAGCAGATACAGCATTTTCTTGAACTCTCATAATCTGCGCATAACTAGAAGTCTCTCTGAATTCTCAGGCCCAGCTCCAGCAGTGAGTGATAACTTTTCAGTACAAAGGCTTAAGCATTACAAAAATTGGAGCTGAGCATGAACTGAGATATAGATCTGTGCTGCAAATTCCAGTAGCTCTCATTTTGTGCAGAAGAAGGGATTTGTGTTTGATGTTTTCATTCAGCTCATTCTAAAAACAGGAAGCCTTTGCAGAATTTTAATCCAGCATTTCAATTTGTGTTTTCCTGAAGCAGCTCCATTTCTGACCAGACTCAAAACGTAAGCAACCCAACCAGTGCGTGTGCACTGCCTCCATGTGACCAAATGAGAAACTAAAGTTTGAATTTTCCATTGGAAGCCACCGCTTCCAAATAACTGACCATAATTTGAAACAAAACAAACAAAGAAAGCTGATGTGATTCCTTTTCATGGGCAATCAAAAGGCTTGATATTCTTAGGGATTTTATAAAGAAAAACCACATCAAATATTTATTTTCATGGCTTTATAATGTGTACCTCATTTTCCGAGAAAACTGCTCTGTGATGAGCTGGGTAAGATCCAGTTTTCTAAGTGTAGGAATCCAGTGCCATTTAGGTGCTCCTTTGCTACCTTGTTTGTCCTCCCCTTCTACTTCAGATATACACAGGTGTTGTGAACAGCTGTGTCATATGTGCAACTCCATGAAGTCCCCTCATATGTCTCTGAAAACCTCAAATTTCACTCAATACATTTTTTAATTACTTTGATTGCTTCCTCATGAATAATTCCTACCACCATGCCATTAAATGTTTTTTGGGCTTTTTTAAAGTAAGAATTTGTGGATAAAACTTGTTTTATTTTCTAACTTTTCTTTTAATTGAAGCATTAAAAGGTTTTCTTGTTTTTGCTGTGATTTAGTATGGAAACAGTTTCCTAGATGGTGTGACTACGCCTGGCTCAGCATCAGGCTGAACACGTCGCCCCGCAGCACGGCCAGCCCAGGGATCAGCTTGGTAAAGGAACACATCGGAGCTGTTCGTTGCCAGCATTATTTTAATGGTGCTCTGTGTGTTTTTCTCTCTTTTTCTTTCTTTTCAGAGATTGTTGGTGTAGGATGTGTCCTCAATGGAGTCAGGTATAAGAACGGGGAGACGTTTCAGCCCAACTGCAAATACAACTGCACGTGCATTAATGGGGCTGTGGGCTGTGTTCCCATGTGCACAAACTCACGCCCTCCGCTTGTCTGGTGCCCGAACCCCAAGCTGATAAAGATGGCAGGGAAGTGCTGCGAGCAGTGGATTTGTGATGACTCCAGGAAGATCAGGAAGACATCTCCACGTCACATCTCCTCTGCAGGTAGGGCAGGAGTGAGGCAGATCTCTCCTTTGCCATCTGGCAGAGTCTACAAGCAAAGTATCAGCTTGTACTGCCAGACCTGTCAGGGGTCTAATCTTTGTGAGGGAGACAGAGCCTCCTACACAGCATGTGCTGAAGGACAGGACAGGCACACACCAGTGGTGTGCTAGAACTCCTTAGCAGCAATATGGATGTGGATGCCCCATCCCTGTTCAAGGCCAGGCTGGATGGGGCCCTGAGCAACCTGATCTAGTGGGTGGCTGTCCATGGCAGGGGAGTTGGATTGAGAGGATCTTTAAGGTCCTTTCCAACCCAAACCATTCCATGAGTCTATGAATATGATACTCATCAAACACTCTCATGCAACCATTCTGGAATTCTGTATGCCAAAGCCCTCTTTGAAGGACACATCTGCTGGAACTCTGAAGATGTCACAAGTCCTTTTTAACTCTTCCTTTTTTTTTCTTTTTTTCCCCTCAGTCTGGACCCTCTGGGAAAGAGAATGGATTCAATTTAATTTGGGACTGAGGCTTTATGTCTGGGTTATATTGCTATTGTAGTGAAATTTTAAAGCCCCTGTATCTTAGAAGCCTCAAACTTACACAGCACCCTGAAGGCAGTTATTGTGTGGAAGTTTCACTGTGAGTTGGGCTAAATTGTCTTTGTGGTAGTATAGCTTTTCATCAATTCTGAACTGATGACATCATTAAAATTTCTTTCCTCACACTCACATTCATAGTAACGATCACATAGTCTACTGCACAGAGGTGGTATCATTTGCCTCAAGCATGGTCCCAAATGCTTAAGATGGACTCAGCTTGTCATATGTCTTAAATTTATCATCAAAATGCCCTGTGATGCACTGTAGTTACAGTAGCCACATTAGCTCCATATTTTAGACCATCTCACAAAAGCAGAGCTCAAGGAGAGGTAGGATGGTTGTTGTAAACAAACATTTGGTTCCTTGGTGGTAAGAGTTTTTTCCCAAACCTTGGTCTGTACTTTTGTTGCACAAAACAAAGCCTCGCCCTTCATTTTGTGAGTTAAAACCACCAGAGTTTAGCCCTTGCTTCTCTGTTCCTGATAGCTCTGAAATGTGAGGTGGGTCCAGATTCAAAACATCAAAATGTACTGAAACTGGCCTTATGTCCTCATGGCCTGTGTCCCAAAATGGGCAAAATACCTCTTTGCTTTCCTGACTTTTCTCCTGTAAGAAGTCTTATAGAAGTCAGACTAGCATTTATTGCATTTAATATAATAATAAATATAATAATAAATATAACAGTGAGCAAGCTCAATGCAGCAGTTTCTACCAGAGTTTCGCCTGTGGACTGTCCTGTGAGCTGTAAAGCAGTGGGGACTTTGTCTGAGGCTGGGACAGAACCTGAACTGGGGTTGTTGGCTGCTTTCAAAACAGAGCCCACCCTCTCTTCAAATGGCTGCTGAGCTTTCTGAGAGCTATTGAAGCTGTTCTTCCTCCCAGTGAAAGGCTGTGGCTGCTTCCCAAGCCCTCTGCCATCCAGCAGAGACTGTTGACCACTTTCTGCTACAGGGAACCAATTGAATGGGCTCAGAAATAAACCTTCATGGTGAGATCAGATCTCATCCCCTTTCTCCACCCGCTGGCTCAGGCTTCTGTAATTGTTTATATTGTGGCAGCACCTGGGGGTCCCAGACAAGGACCCCCTTGTGCGAGGCTGTGAGGGGGAATAAAGGAATGAGCCCCGACCCCGAGCACTCGCAGCGCTGGAGAGTCTGACACAAGTAGGTCAGCACAAAGGGGGTGGCATGAGGGGGTTCACAGGAATGCTGAGCCACTTCACTGTGGTTTAATTATTTGGGTTAGTGGCCTGAATGTGCAATGAGCTGGGAAGAGGGTGTTTAATATGTAAAGCTGCTCGGGCTGAATAATGTGGGGTTAATCTGTCTCCGCAGTGTACGAGGGAGAGGATGAAGCCTGGCAGAAGAACTGCATCGTGCACACCTCACCCTGGAGTCCCTGCTCAAAGACCTGTGGGCTGGGCATCTCCACCAGGATTTCCAATGACAACGACCAGTGCCGGCTCCTGAAGGAAAGCCGCCTGTGCAACATGAGGCCCTGCGAGGTGGATATAACCCAGCACATCAAGGTGGGCACTGCTTCTTTGTGCACCCCTTGAGCTGGACTCTGAGTCAGCCTTTCTTTGGCAGCACTCAGTCCTCAGGAGTCTGCACTTGTACATGGACTTACTGTGCTGCACAGAGTTCCAAAATGTGTCCTGCCTGTGCTGGTATGAAAACCTTTCCCTGAGAATTTTAGCTTCAGCCAAAAGGTCCTTGCAAGGAAAGCCAAGCCAAGCTTGCTGTGCTTGATGCTGGCTCACACAGCCCTGTACTCAGCTGGCAGAAAAGCAGTGCTGCATGTCTGGTCACAGCTATGAACTCTATTATGCGAGTATCCTACTTGCTGCTTTTGGGTTCATGTGTCTAAATGTGTAAATCTTTCACACCCCCTAGGTCAGGGCTGTAAAAGTCTTCCTAACACTTACAAACCCCTTTAAGCATAGGAATCATAGAACAGAATAATAGAATCAATTAAGTTGGAAAGGATGTCCAAGATCAGTAAGTCCAACCTTTGACCGAATACCACCATGCCCAATAAACCACATTGCAAAGCGCCACGTCTATTTGTTTTTTGAATACTTCCAGATACAGTGACTCCATCACTTCCCTGGGCAGCCTGTTCAAATGCTTAACCACTCTTAGTGAAGAGATTTTTCCTAGTACCCAACCTGAACCTCTCAGGGTGCAATTTGTGGCCATTTCCCTTTTTCCTATCACTATCTACCTGCTAGAAGAGGCTGAGCCCCCCATCCCCACTGATCTCCCCCACCTTGCCACAACCTCCTTTCAGGTAGTTGTAGAGAGCAAGGTGAGTTTTATGTCCTACCTATGTCAGCACTAAATATTAACCTCTTTGTTTTTATTTTCTTCTCTGATGTAGCCTGGGAAGAAGTGCCTGGCTGTCTACAGGGCCAACGAGCCCATGAACTACACCATCTCAGGATGTGTGAGCAAGAGCCCATACAGGCCCAAATACTGTGGCGTCTGCACAGACAACAGGTGCTGCACACCCTACAAGTCCAAGACTATTGAAGTGAGGTTTCAGTGCCCAGATGGAACTGAGTTTTCCTGGAAAATCATGTGGATCAATGCTTGTTTTTGCAACCTGAACTGCAGGAACCCCAATGACATCTTTGCCGACTTGGCTCATTACCATGATTACTCTGAAATCGCTAATTAAATTGGCTGAATGGTGGAATTGACCTGATGCTCTGATTTTACAGAGGTTTTAAAATAAAAGGAGAATCTTCATCCACTGCCAATGTACAATTTGTTTTTTTCCTGAGTTAGGATGTTAAATCTCTTTGTTTTGCCACACTGTTTTTGGAGATGCCTTAAACAAACACGATTTTTTATTCTAACAGGTCTTCATCTATTACCAGAATCCAGAAATTCCTTTATGCACAGACACTGAGACTTAAATGACAGTTCTGTT
Source organism: Ifrita kowaldi (assembly GCA_013398055.1). Taxonomy (NCBI): domain Eukaryota; kingdom Metazoa; phylum Chordata; class Aves; order Passeriformes; family Cinclosomatidae; genus Ifrita; species Ifrita kowaldi. Next base: position 50,300 of record VZRS01014137.1, on the reverse strand, counting down.
GGCACTGTCATTTACTAGGCCAGCAGTTTAATTGTCCATAGGNCTGTGGTTTAATTATTTGGGTTAGTGGCCTGAATGTGCAATGAGCTGGGAAGAGGGTGTTTAATATGTAAAGCTGCTCGGGCTGAATAATGTGGGGTTAATCTGTCTCCGCAGCGTACGAGGGAGAGGATGAAGCCTGGCAGAAGAACTGCATCGTGCACACCTCACCCTGGAGTCCCTGCTCAAAGACCTGTGGGCTGGGCATCTCCACCAGGATTTCCAATGACAACGACCAGTGCCGGCTCCTGAAGGAAAGCCGCCTGTGCAACATGAGGCCCTGCGAGGTGGATATAACCCAGCACATCAAGGTGGGCACTGCTTCTTTGTGCACCCCTTGAGCTGGACTCTGAGTCAGCCTTTCTTTGGCAGCACTCAGTCCTCAGGAGTCTGCACTTGTACATGGACTTACTGTGCTGCACAGAGTTCCAAAATGTGTCCTGCCTGTGCTGGTATGAAAACCTTTCCCTGAGAATTTTAGCTTCAGCCAAAAGGTCCTTGCAAGGAAAGCCAAGCCAAGCTTGCTGTGCTTGATGCTGGCTCACACAGCCCTGTACTCAGCTGGCAGAAAAGCAGTGCTGCATGTCTGGTCACAGCTATGAACTCTATTATGCGAGTATCCTACTTGCTGCTTTTGGGTTCATGTGTCTAAATGTGTAAATCTTTCACACCCCCTAGGTCAGGGCTGTAAAAGTCTTCCTAACACTTACAAACCCCTTTAAGCATAGGAATCATAGAATAGAATAATAGAATCAATTAAGTTGGAAAGGATGTCCAAGATCAGTAAGTCCAACCTTTGACCGAATACCACCATGCCCAATAAACCACATTGCAAAGCGCCACGTCTATTTGTTTTCTGAATACTTCCAGATACAGTGACTCCATCACTTCCCTGGGCAGCCTGTTCAAATGCTTAACCACTCTTAGTGAAGAGATTTTTCCTAGTACCCAACCTGAACCTCTCAGGGTGCAATTTGTGGCCATTTCCCTTTTTCCTATCACTATCTACCTGCTAGAAGAGGCTGAGCCCCCCATCCCCACTGATCTCCCCCACCTTGCCACAACCTCCTTTCAGGTAGTTGTAGAGAGCAAGGTGAGTTTTATGTCCTACCTATGTCAGCACTAAATATTAACCTCTTTGTTTTTATTTTCTTCTCTGATGTAGCCTGGGAAGAAGTGCCTGGCTGTCTACAGGGCCAACGAGCCCATGAACTACACCATCTCAGGATGTGTGAGCAAGAGCCCATACAGGCCCAAATACTGTGGCGTCTGCACAGACAACAGGTGCTGCACACCCTACAAGTCCAAGACTATTGAAGTGAGGTTTCAGTGCCCAGATGGAACTGAGTTTTCCTGGAAAATCATGTGGATCAATGCTTGTTTTTGCAACCTGAACTGCAGGAACCCCAATGACATCTTTGCCGACTTGGCTCATTACCATGATTACTCTGAAATCGCTAATTAAATTGGCTGAATGGTGGAATTGACCTGATGCTCTGATTTTACAGAGGTTTTAAAATAAAAGGAGAATCTTCATCCACTGCCAATGTACAATTTGTTTTTTTCCTGAGTTAGGATGTTAAATCTCTTTGTTTTGCCACACTGTTTTTGGAGATGCCTTAAACAAACACGATTTTTTATTCTAACAGGTCTTCATCTATTACCAGAATCCAGAAATTCCTTTATGCACAGACACTGAGACTTAAATGACAGTTCTGTTGGCACTGTCATTTACTAGGCCAGCAGTTTAATTGTCCATAGGAAAGAACAGTACACTAAGATGACAACAAAAGTATTGCTGTTGTTAGCTTAAACATAAGATTCAGACATCCTCATTGTCATTTCTTGAATGTTGTTGTCTAAGCTGGAAAACTGATATATATGTTTTATATTCAACATTAGACCCCAGAATTTGATGGTCTGACCCTTGCAACTAAAGTCTAGCATCTGTCACACTGAGATTAGTCCTAGAATCACCTCTCTATTATTCTCAGTCAGATCCTACTCCACGGTGAACTTCATGGAAAAAGCCTAGGGAGAATGTTTCTCCTGAAATCTCTGTGTGATGAGCCTGTCTCTCACTACAACAGGCCGGGTCCAAGAACTTCTGTGTCCTGCTCTCCTTGGACTCACCTCAGTCTCTTAAATTATCTTGTGCCAGGAACATTTTCACAGTTCTCTGCCTGCTCTGATCTTGAATAGCCTGACTGAATCCAAAACAGCCTCCCCAGAGTGAAAATCATATTTTCAGGATAGGTTATCTAACAGCCACCTCAGAGTGAAAATCTAATCCACAGGTGATGTGTAGGCTGTCTCTGCAGATGAAATGCAGAGAGCCTGATAAGAGATGAAGGACAAGACCTTATGCACCCATTTATTCATATAGAAGTTGTGTGGTCTGTGTCTGGGGCCTATCACCACCTCCTGCTCCCCACGGTGTTACCAGCACACTGGTCCCTCTTCCCACTGCCACCTTGCCAGTAACACAAATCATTGTTTTACTTGTCTGGGGTAGAGGAAAGGAGATGTGCTAAACGAGAAAACTGGTGTTAGGCCTCCCATCAGCTCTGAGAATGTGTGGGTGCAGAAGGAGAGGCAACCCTTGGCATAGTTTCTGGTGCATTAATTCCAGCAGGGCTTCTGCTCAGAGTAAACATCAATGCAAACATTTTCTGCAAAAGTGGTTTCACATGCAAATGTCAGCTAAGCAAAGAAAAAAACCCTGTCATTACCTTTCCAGGCAAGAAATTTATCATCACTGAAGAATGCTGGAGCCAGTTTTTTTTTCCAATAAATTGTTAGTACAGCAGCCATGCCCCATGGCATGTTTCCTATTGCTTCACTTGGGAGAGCAGAACTGTGCTTCTGCATGAACAGGAGAACTGTAGTATCCACTTCCAAAATCCCTGGTGGCACAGTAGAACTTCTGAGTGACACATGATCTGGAGATCTGACCAGTACAGGGCTGAACCTGGGAGGATGCATTTGCTTATTTTGCTTTACTTTCAGTTGGCAAATCATCTGTCTTCATCTTGATAACCCAGCAGAAGCTTGGTTAGTTTCTGGGAGAAAAAGTTTTCTGGCTATGATAAATTAAAAGTTCTTTTGAGTGGGCTGAAAATAGTGCCATACCTATGTAAAAACAATTAGGAAAAATGCTCTGTATCTTCAAAAGCTGTTAACTTCTACAGCATCTTAGTTTGTATACAAGGATTTGGCCCAAATATTTTTCATAGAGCTAGGTCATTCCTGAATTTAAAGCTTTATTTCTTTTTTTGAAGCTTCCATGAAATCTCCAGTGGCAGTAAAGAAGGGTGATCCCTGCCTGCATGTTCCAATGCAGGTGCAAAGCACCTCTTCTCTTTGTTTCTCTGTTGGTAAGGAACCTGAGGCCACCAGCATTGTGCAAGATTCAGCCTCATGACTGCCTTGGCCTGGATGATGTGACAGCAGAGGTCATACCTGACTTATTTGCCTCCAGTCAAATGAGGCCTCAGCACTTGCAAGATTGAGAATGTTACATTTCAAACTTCATCCATTGGTAAAAAAGTTCCATGTGAACATACAAAAAAGGGGCCTTGGCCAAGAAGATGACAATGTTTTCCAAAAGGAGAAATGGTTTGTATTGAGATGCTATAGGGAAACAATACCAGGACCTCTTTCTCAATCAGATCCCCTAAATATGTCTTGGAACCCTGTGTTCTGATTCTTGTCCATCTTAAAATGCCATATATATGAGTGTGTGTATATATACACATCCATGTATGTGCATCTGTAGAAATAAATACATATATACACATTTATATGTATATGTATACACACCTATAAAATATTACGTGCAAGCACCTATATAACATTGTATATAATATATATAAAACCATATAGAAACATGCCCATGAATATATCTATAAATGTGTATATTTACTTATATATATTTGTATGGTGCATAAAAGGCAGGGCACGTGTCATACATATTTACATGTACAGTCAGTCTTTCTCTGTCTTACAAGTACACATAAGGAAGCAAGAAAACAGGACCAGATCATGTATCAAAAACTGTGTCCCTCAACTGGCTTCTTTGCTTTGTAATTAGTTAATGCTGTAACCACAGCAATCAAATGCTGCAGTGGCTGTAACATACGGCTCTCACTGCGAGATAAAAGAAGCTATTGAAATCTAATGCATGACCAGCAGCTCCAGTGCGTGTCAGTTGTCAGTGAAGTGAATGCCTGGAAACCACAGATCTTGCCCAACGCACCCAAGATGTTTCTGTTTCTAACTGGGTTTCCTAAGGAAACCAGGCGTATGCAGCCACACTGTTCATTTGTTTGTCTGTCAGGCAGTCCCTTTGTGGGAAATGTCAAACAAAGCAGGCAGAAGTGTGAAGATCTCAGAAGCATTGCAATTCCTGCAATAAAAAATGAAATTAAAGAGCAGGGCAGGGAAGAGGCCCACACATTGTCCCTGTCAAGGCCATGAACACCTTCCAGGCACTCAATGCATCCAGCACATCTGCAGCATGGCCCAACCACCCCAGCAGCAGCATAAAGGGGGTTTTGAACAGATTTGCCAGCTGGAAACAAGTAGCCATGGAGGAGGCAGAGCTGAAGGAATCACGGACAGGGAACAGTGGTTGTTACACTGCTGTAAAGGAGTTTTGTGGGGACATTGTGGGGACAAATCTATAGAAAACCAAGCGTTGTTAGCTCTAGTGCTCTGCTTGTGCAACTGGTTGTCTGTCCAGTGGCTCTGAACAGGGAAGAGCATCACTTGTAGCCAATTAACTTCATCTCCACTCTGTGGTGCATTTGAGGTCCTTTGTTTTAATGGGTGTTTACAAGCAGATTAGCCCTAGGACTGAGGCAACAGACCAGCTTTAGATTCAGTTCCCTGGCTCCCTCTGCGCCTGGGTAAATCATCTATTTTACAAAAGTACTTTTGTGGTTACTGTTTTAATTCCTAGAGCATCTAGACCCCCAAAGGCTTTCATTCATGGATCCAGCCTGTTGCTTCCCTTTTCCTCAGGACTTCAGGGCCAGAACAAGAAGGCCCTACTGTTCATTGCCTCTGCTGAGAGAAAAAACTCCTCCAGCAGGAACTGATGCTCATTGTGCATTTGTGCAATGGGCCTAGGTCTCTGCTGGGACCTGAAAGTGATCCCACCATCCAAGGAAGAACAATTATAGCACTGAGGAGATACCAGGATCAGACCCCTCTGCTGCAATGGTCAAGTGAAAGGCTAAAGAAAGGATAAGAGTGACAATTTTTCAATCCAGCCTAAGCCAAGACAGTTTGGCACCTATCCAGCTGATGACAATTGTCCTGTTGGTCCTGTAGGCTGGGTCAAGGATGAAGGGTGGGCTTTTGAAGGTCTGCTCATGTTGGTATGAACAGCAAGACTCCAGCTATCTCCAGTGACCATAGCCATTAGCCTTCTGTGGAGGCTTCACCAGAGTCAGAACGGTAGCTCAAGCCACCTTGTTTGGGAGCCCCAGAAAGCAGGTTATCTACTCACCAAAGAAGCAGGCATGAAACTTATTACACATGCCTTTCCATGGAGAACCTCCTGGAATTTAAAACACCATTTTGGTGTGCATGCAACTGGACATAGGGTGTAGTGCAGCTGTTGTATTTTTGATGTGCTCACTAGGGTTGTGCTGTGCATATGTAATATTCCAGGAAAACCACAACATTCAGAAAGACTGTGTCATCTTGTGAATTAAATCCTGGGATTTTTTGTCCCAGTTTTCTTGAAGAAATTTTGAAACAAGTAGCTTATTAAACTGATAGAGACAGTGTTCTCACTATCTGGAGGCATATATCCATACGTTTACCTTCTCAAATTGTGACCTTCCAGTTTTAACATTTCGACAGAGTTATTTCTGTAAGCTTCATATACTGAAATACATGAAAAATTAGTGGGAAAACCAGATTGGTTTGGCAGTGTCAGACTGAGTTACTCCAGCTATATAACACATTACTTGTTTGTAAAGCATCATGGTGAGGTTTCTTAAGATGGCGCATTGCTGCTGTGGCTTAAAGATCTTAAGTAAGTGGCAAATGGTTAATGAATCCGTGACTGACACCTCGTTTAGAAGTTTAGGCAAGCAAATGAAGGTGAAATATGTCTGTGATTGACATTTCTTTTGCTTTTCCAGTCTCCTTGCCTGGCCAATGTCTGAGTGTGCATTTGCAATCTGTGACAAAGCTGTGAACTGGAGAACACCTAAAAGTAAAGAGCCAGTAATGTGGTAAAAATGGATGGTCTGAGACCATTTCCTCCATTGTGAATATTTTGGCAGCTTGAGAAAGCCAGTTGTTTCCCAACTCACATTTCTTTGCTGGTCTGTTTCTGGCTCAACATTTGGGATTTCTTTTCTGCAACACTCTTACTGGACTTGGGACAGAGGTCTAGAGTCTTTGAGCAAATTGGAGTGGGTTACTCAAGACATGCCTGAGCATGTCTTCATTATCAGCTCTCTTGAGAAGTTGCAAGAGTAACCTGTTTGCAACAGCCATACAAATTGAAATTGTTCAAACAAAGTTATTAAAGACATGGGGAAAAGCATTTAAATTAACATTTAAATTAAAGAATCATTTTTTCATATCCCTTCGTTTACATATCCTCAGAGCTAACCCCAGTAAGGATTCTACCTTTTAATTCTAGAAAAAAATACCTGTAGTGTTTTTTCACAAATCAAGCTTGCCTTCCAGCCTGAAGTATGTTACTTGCCTTGATAGGAACTTAAACACTTTGAGTGGCCTCCTGTCCTGGACTGAGATGGGTCAGTTGTCTTGTGTGTGGTGAGAAAATACCTTCTCTTCATTCTCCTCAGCCTTTTCCCTCAGTGTGCCTTTTTTTAATATTTTTTTTTTTTCCAGGAAGGGCAGTCCTCTACATTTTTAAGCACTTTCCAGCATTTTCCAGCCAACTGTGCCTCTGACAATAGCTTTCAACAAAGGTAACATATTTCCCTGCTGTCTCTACAGGCCCCAGAAGTCCCATCTGGCCTCTGCAGCTTCTGCTGACCCATGTGGCAGCTCCCCAGCACACGATCTTGCACGAAGGGCTTCCTGGCTGCTTTCACTAGTCTGGGAAACCCATCATCTCCTGAGTACTCTGGACTTTCCAGATGAAGTGTAGACCCTGTGTGAGACTCTACTTCTGTAGGAGCTCCCCTGCTTCAAACACACATGAGCAGCAGGGAGGGAATCGCCACGGGATCAGATCAATGTTAAACATTGGCAGCTGGTGATAAAGAACTAAGATTTTTTTGGATTTGGTCACTAAAAATAAATGGAAACATATTGCAGTCATTCAGTAAATGACAATTTCCTAGCTGGAGAGATCTGTGTGGGTCTGACAGTGGGCATCTCACCACTGTGTGAGGGGCTGGGGTGCACCTCTGCATGGGGCGGGCTCGCCAAACCCTACAAGCAGGTTGGCTATTCCCTGAGCCAGTGCCAGGTCCAACACGTGGGGCAAACCCACAGCTCAGCAGCCCCATCCTCCCTGCCTGGCACGCTGCGTGTAGGGTGCTGAGCCTCCGGGGACCTGCGCACAGAGGTACACGCACACACAGAGCCAGGGCATGAAGAGCCCAGGCTGGTGGCATCTCTTGCTCCTCTCTGGGTGCCCTCGCTCATGTAGGCTTTGCCAGGAGCTGCCCCAGCCCTTCTCCAGCACTGCTGCCCAGCAAACAGCCCTGCCCTCCCCCAACCCCCTCCACGCACTGACCTTGACCTCAATACCATAATCCACTCTAGCCATAAGCAATTGCAGAGAGTGGCAGGTCACCCAAGGATACCTTTTGCAGCTCTGTTGCAGGTCACAGCTCACTGTGGTGCTGCTGCTTGCAAAGGAAAAGCTGCCTGCTATCCTCTTTCCCAGCCCTTGGCCTCTTCTGGACATGTCCAGTGATGTCTGCATCCAGTGTTTGATGCACGTCCCACAGTCACCAGTGCCAAAAATATGTAGCGTGTATGGGATGTGGGGCTGCCTCTTTAATGACATCAAAACAACTCTCCTCCAGCCCCTAGGAGTGCTGGGTAAGCGAATGATCCCCACGCTGAGCTGCAGAGAACAGACATTGAACTGTTTGGCAGTTGCAATCAGAAGCCTTTTTTTCCTTTTTCTTCCCCCCTAACACTGGTCAGCAGCTGTATTGTTTATAAAATGAATGGAGCCCTTAATGAAGCAATAGATAGAAACAGTGAGAAGCTGTGTCTGTCTGTTACAAAGGGCTGAGGGGGAAGGGTGGAGCTCTTAAAATACCCTGACATCCTTTCTGTCAGTTATTTAAACATTAGGCATAGCAGTGATCAGCTACCAACAAAAAGTCTGTATTTGGCTCAGTGGAAACGCTAAATCCACACATCAAAACATCTGTTCATATAGACAGACTGGGAGAGGCTTTCTGTTCCAGTGAATGTGAAATAGTGCAAAATAGTGCAAAGAAAAAAAAGCAGACAGCTCGTGGGAAGGGGGAGGGCCAAGCTCAGTGCACAGTACAAGCAGCACTGCTCAATGTGTTGATCTGATGGACGCAACAGATCCCATTACAGGCACACTGAGGATTGCAGCAGATCCTCTGGCCAAGATGCAAAAGCACACAGGGAGAGGATTCCAGCACTGGAGAGAAAAAATAAGAAGCTTTGCTAAAACAGTTTTCACTCCAGCTCAGTCCACCACTCACAACACATGACATTAATCACACACCTCGAAAACACATCTAGGTCAAAATTTCCAGCTATTTAGTCAATAGAGACTTTCAAAGAGGAAAGCAGCAGCATCCTTCAGCACAGAAAGTCCTGCTGCCACAACATGGCATTGGCACATCCTCTCCCTCTCTCTCTGCAAGGACAGGGAGCAGGAAAAATATCTTGAAGATTAGTCAGATTTTTATACAGTAGATGTCAAGGCCCAGGCAGAGGTGGAAATAACTTGGATTTCAGCAATGACATCCCTTGTGTTAGTGGTTTTGAAGACTACCACTGCAGCAAAGATTTGGCACTGAGATGCAACTAATGCAATCAGGAAGCCTCATGGTCCCTGGGAGCCCATTCTGTTTTCTTTCTTTATAACCCCAAAAGCACTGTGAGGGGCGAACTGGTTAATTTCTTTAAACCTCCTATTATCCAGTTAGAATTTCCTCTATGCCACAGTAGCTCCTTGCTCCCTGGTGGCCATTCACACATGGAAAAAAGTGAAACCCCAGCTCATGCTTTCCAGGTTAATGACACTACAATATCCAGGCTAATTCTGTCTCCAACAATAACACAGAAGCCAGCTTTTGCAAGGCCTGGGTTTTTATAAAAATTTCTAATAAATCTGCAAGCCACTTGCATCTCTTCAGTTACAGCACAAGTTAAAGATGCCAGGAGACCAGGACTGCAAGGAAAGAGGAGTCATAACTCCTTGTAAAAGGGAAGGCACCACTCCTCTGTGCTGCCCTCCAGCTTTTATGTGCAGGAACACAGCGTTCTGCGCCAAATAAACACTTTTGATTGCAAAGCTGACATTTATAGTGGTCCTAGCAACTCCTTGCTGCTCAGAAGTGCTCGCAGATCCCTTTGTGCTACAATAAGGCTTGGATGCATTCCTCTCCATTAAACCAAAATAAACTGCCTAGGCTTGACAGGCACACCATGGTGTCCTTGTGGAAGGAATGATTAGCCATTCCCAGAAAAGCTCAGCAAAGAAGGTAACTTTGCCCTTCTTTTGTAAGAAGAGCTGGCACAGGTTCCCCTCCTGTTTTCACTGGCAGTGGCTGTCAAGCCCTTTGCTGGTATCAGTCCAGTCATGACTGCTGAATCATCACATCTAGCAGAGCCCTGGCTCAGACACGACAAATATTTGCTTTTGCATCTTTCTATCACAGGATTTTTTGAGATACAGGAGGAATGAGCAGCCCAAAATAGACCCAGCAAAGTCATCAAGGCACCTGTCCCTGAAAACACCCAAATGTTAAGTAAGTCACGAGGTTAATCTTTACTTTCCTGAAGTTACATTCTTCTAAGGCCTCCAAAAGGAACCACCTTTAGAAACTCCAAGTGGCATCTGCAATTTCAGTCAAGAGGTCTGAATAACTCCAGATATTCATGAGGAACTCATCACATCAATGGATTTACAGGTAAGATCAGGATCAGAAAGGATGCAATGAGTGTTGCACCAACTCCAGTGAGGAAGTCAGACCACAGATCTGTGCACTAGACAGTACTTTATCCAGGAAGACAAAAGCAAAGTTCAAACAGCAAATAGTACTCTGTATCACAGCTCAATATTTTTCTAGGATATATTTCTATATCCTTTAGTACTAAAATGGCCAGCAACAATGCTGAAGTGTGTGGTGTTTTCTGAGAATAGATTGGAGTGAGAAGTGGGGGAGGAGAGAAAATTCTGAGCAAAACCGTAGGGAATGACAGAGATATGAGCAAAACCAAAAAGATTTCATTGGTAAAAAGGGATGGCAAGAATATATGTGGACTGAAAAAGATTATTGTACTCCTGGTAAAAGATGAAGACACCAGACATTGCAAAGTTACAAATTTATTTGTTTTGAAATAAATACAAATACTTCATTAAGAAACTTTTCTTGATAGACTTTACACAATAGCTTTATTCTTTCTGGAAATTGTCTGTTCTTCCCACAAAACGTTATGGATATTCTACACAAGAGCTGAAGTTAGTCAATATAAAGTAACCTAGACGGTGTTCTTCCGAACAAGCAATCCCAAAAGTATTAATGTTTGCTATTTAACTGCTCGGCATCTGAGCTTTTTGTTTGTGTGAGGACTGCAATTCAGCAGGTATGCACTGGAGCTCTGGAAATCCTGTCCCACTAGCTGTGGTAGGACAAACTTAAGAACACCCAACTGTGACAGTCTGAGTGGCAGAAAGGTATCAAGCCACCAGCTTCAAAGAAAGCAACCCAAGGTATCAGGAGGCTATGCAAAGATGCAGAACCAGCAGATCACGACATTTACACAGTCATTAGACACTGTATTCCAGAGATACAGTGTTGCTGCTCCACCACTTAGTGGAATACGCTTTTCAGCACCAGTGAGATCTCATCAGTTTCAAATCTAGTAATTAGTGGCAGTTGAATATACAGTATCTAATTACATGCGCATCCCACAGTTATTCATCTCTCCTGACAAAGAACAGCTGGATCTGTCTCTGTTTACAGAATTCCAAATTTATCACAATTGTTCTGGACATAAACTTGAGCTGCAAAGATAAGAAGCTTTCTGAAGGAAAAATCAAGCTGTTTCTGCTTAGCTGGCATGTACAGCTACCCTAAATTGTTACAACTACACCAACTTCTGCAGTTTGGTAAACCCTTTGGCCCAAGTTCCTAAACAGGAAATCCTACCTTGCTTACCAAATTTAAATCTTGTCCTCATTTGGCTAAGCAAGTTTCAGGGTCTAGGAGGGGGGAAGGAAAGGAAGACTGGAACTAAATCTCAAAAAAGTGAAATGAAAAATCTTAAAGATTTAGTTCATCTCAAAGTCACATTAAAATTGCCTATTTTAGTAGTATATTATTGTACATAGGAAAACAGGCTTGAATACTAATGAATTAGAAGGCCTATAAATGCACGATACGTTAACTTTTCTATCATTTGAAGTCAAGCTATATACAATGAATTCAACTCCAGCTTCAACATGAGGCCATAACACATTTGTTTCATTTCCTTTTCTTAAAGTCATCCTTAAAAGTTGTTTTTTTCTCCCCCGCTTTGAAACTCATCTCAAATTGTGCCAGTTTACTTCAAGAGAATAAGAGATAATGGGGCCTGTAACAGCTTTGATTTTAAAGGAGGGTATTGAGCAATTCTAGTTTGACTCTGAAGTGTTTACAACCACATCAGCTTTTGGCAAGTATCCTTTAGAATTTGGCATCCAGTGAAGGAGGGCACAATAGCAGCAGCTGTCTGAGATACAAGAATAATGACAGAGCAAATGAGATGCTTCTTTTCTTTGGTCCCTCTCAGACCCTGGTGAACAGCGTTCATCCTACAGGATAGCTAGAGATTAATACCAGTTATGTTTTTGTGATACACAGGGGGCATCCATTACTTTTTCACACTGTGACCAGTTTAAAACCTCCCACAGCCATCTAACAGGACACTTCCATGGACTTGGGGCTTGATTGTTCAGCATTGCTTGCCGAGTTCGGCGTCAGCTCGATCCGTGTGTCTGTGTGGGAGCGGTTCCTGGAACCATCCCCAGTGTGGGATCGGCTCCTCGTTCCCTCCCCGGTGTGAGACCGGCTCCTCGTGCCTTCCCCGGTGTGAGACCGGCTCCTCTGTCCTTCCAAAGAGGTTACGCTGGAGCCAGAAGCGGTGCGGGACCTCATCAGCCTGGTCATGCTAGCAGAGGGCACTGGAAGAAAAGTCTTTCATTAATACCTTGCTTCACGGGCTTGGAAGGAAGCCCTTGCCTTCCTCTCTCAGCCTTAACCACTCTTGGAGAAGCGTTCAGGGTTGAACAGATAATTTTCAGGGTACCTTCACATGCCGAAGTACCTCCCCTGCTCCAGGCATGTAGTTAAGGAGACCAAATTACTACTGCAAAATTAGTGGCCAGGGCTGAGGGATTCAGGAAGCTTTAGGGCACATTGCTGTGGCTGCAAGAATCCAGAGGGAAACTAAAGAGACTCATCAGCTCTCCTATCTGTCCAGTATTCAATCTTTGCTGGCAGCCCAGGCTCACAGTGCAACCACACAACAGCAGCTGTCAGAAGCAAATATGGGAAAAACAAAGAGCTACAACTCAAAGAAATCTTTGAGCCAATGAGGTTTTAAATGTTGTGTGCAGTAGATGGACCATATCCTGTGATGCCACGAGGGGACACTATTACAGATATCCACCTTAAAAACATCAAGACAAAGTAAAAGAGGTATTTGTGGGTATAAGCCATTTACAAAGCTCTCTACTATTTAATAACATCACTTGGTCTGAAAACCCTTTGCCCAGATACAGCATTTGTTTTTTTCCCCTTGCAAATGCATATCCAAAAGGGAAAGGGTGACACATCTGGGATCAGAGAGTCTCTGGGTGTTTAGATGCCCAATTAACTCTGGTAGCAAGATCAACCATTCCATAAAACCAATACTTACTGTATCCCATTCCCTGAACAAAGTATTTGAAAGCTTCAGCAAGCTTGGCAGGCTGTGAAAGAGAGAAAGAGAGTTATCATAGGCAGTGCTCAGTAGGTTATATCACAATGTTACAGATTCCACAGATGCCCTATCGTAACAAGGACATCTTAAATATTCTCTGGGTTCTACTGACTGTATGAAAACTTCATTTATGACAGAATTCCACCATTCCCCTCCCTAGTCTTCTTCCCATTATTTTCCAAATTGGATACATGCATTTGAGAATGATATTTCCAGAGAACACAAGTGATCTAAACCTGGCTCAAACTTGAGTTACTTGTGCAGTTACTGAAGCAGGTGAACCAAAGTAAAACAACTGGCCTCACAAAATGTACAAGGCAGTTCATACAAGACTGGTAATTGAGTAATTCCTACTCAGTAGAGAATAAATTCAGCCATTCAGAGCTGATAGTTATGTTTATAGGGCAGGAAAGCTCACCAGGAATACACAAGCACAACTGCCTACAACTGACGCTCTTGGAATAAGGCACTCCCTGTTTTTCTCCTCTGCTGACAGTGGCCACATAAACCTCACACTTTCAATTGTTTCACATGAAAATATTTTTTGCATAATTCTCTGAACAACTGCAAAGAATGGACTCTCTATAGCAGAAGCAATGCACATACTACTGCGTGGCTTTAAAAAAGCCTTTTCCCAACTCCCACTGTTGGAGCATACCCTGCCTGTACAGGGGCTTCAGCTGCAGGCAATTTCAAATTTAGCTTTTCCTTTAAGTTCACAAACACCACATTATATTGCTTAGAAAGCTGTTTAGATGTTAGATCACATTCCAAAGCCGATTTACAAGTTGGCTCTTTTAGTGAGGCAACACAAGGATATAGGTAAATTTTAACTTTGCCAGCCTGGTTTTATTAGCAGCTTGAAACTCTACGCCTAAAAGTGTTTTAGAAACTCCAGTTCATCCACAGTCAAGCTGAGTCAGTGTATGCAAGAACACAGCACTGTTATTTTCCTGTCTCCCACTTTCCTGATGTATACTATAAATAGTCCAAGTAAGAATGTTGTTAAAATGCTAGTGGCTCAAGCCTTAATTCATGTTATCTTACTAAATAGGCATAAAATAATACCTCTGCATTCCCACTTCAGATCTTTACTTGGTTAAGACTTTATTAGTGAAAATAATATCCCCTCCCAATCTTAATTTTGTGCTTCATTGCTCTTTAAAGAAAAAAAGAAAGCTCAGATCACCAGCTGACATCATTATTCATGAAATCATAACCATCCTTTTGGCTGACATTTGGGAACAGCAAGTACCCTACAGGAAAACACCCATTTGTTGCAGTCTGACACGCTGCAGAACATGATTAGTAGGATTTCCGCCAGCCAAATCCTACCTGGGAAACTTGGGGGAGCCCGCCGCAGTCAGCCATCTGAAATGGGATGAGAACAGCCAGTTAGTGCAATGCCAGAGGAACTCACTTGTGCTCAGGATACATTGAAACGACCTTTTTAGCTATCTGGCAGAAAAAACACTTCCTTTTGTTGTGCGAGTAACATACACGTGGATGAACGTATCAAAGCAAGCTGTTAAGTGTTTATGAAAGCTGTGACTGCACCCCAGAAAACCACAAAGTGTCTTGACTGACGCTCAGGCAAAGCATCAGCTGTAGCTACAAATGCTTTTTGCTGGGCAGCAATTACCAGTTTCTTAGAAACCAGCCTATTAGTCCTGGTTGCAAGTTCAGCTCCAAACTACAATAACATGACTCTGTATTGACTGGGATGACAAACAGGGTAGAGAAAACAAACACTTAAAGCTCAGAGGTGAGAGGGAAAAACGATTTGCTGAGATTGCGGATGGCAAGCATCAGCCTGACTTGCCAAGGGAAGCAGGGAAAGCCAAATGAGAAAAGCTATCTTGAGTGCATGAAATATTTTTGGAGCATTTCATTTTTCCTGCCACTCCACCCCTCAAAGTCAACCCAACACAAACAGTCCTGTTCCAAGGAACACTACAAGCTGAAAACAGTAGAGTTGTAAATTACAGGAAACCCCAAATCCTATCTAGGATTAGTTAGCAGCAAAACAGGCCTGCAGCAGGATCTGGCATCAGCCATATCCCTGGACTGAACAAAGGCTGGCCACTGATACAAGATCTGAGATAATGTCAACAACTTTCTTAGGGTGTCTGCCACACACATTATAGGGCAGCAGTCTAACTCCTCAATGTTAGGAGGGAAAAAAAATTAAAAATCTTTATTTATTATAATTTTCACTGACCAATTCAATAAAGAGATGCAGTAGAAGTTCCCAGCAAAGCATGACCAAACTTGTTTCACTGTTTGCATGCTATTACTTCATCAGTAGCAAGCTGAAGATTGCCCCCATACTCTGAATGCCAAATATCAGCCAAAGCCTTTGCATGATGTTCTGCTGTTTAGAAGTGCATTTTATCGACTTTTTTTTTGGAAAATAGCATTAAGATATCCTGGACTGTTCCCTCGTAAAAGGCAGGATGACCAAACTGGCTGATAGATCAGCTGTCAATTCACCTGACACTTCTGCTGAGAGGCAAGCACAGGAACAGAATGAACTTGTTTGCACTCCTACTCTGCTCACAGCTTTTTCAAACCTTTCAAAATATCTCAAGATCAGCTTTGCCAGCTCTAGTCAAATTCATTATGGGTATGTGAAATACTGAACATTTCAACTCTCATCCTTACCATTTTAAAATGGAGAAGCTGAGAAATTCCCTGCTGTTAACTGACAAAAAGCCCCTAGTCTTGTTTATCCCACTAAAATACTCTCACCCTGAAGGAACTCTCTTTCCACATCAGAACTGGATTCTCACTGTGTTATCGGTATTGCAACACATCACCCTGGTTCTGTTTTTGCAGCTAATCCAAACCAATATGATGGTTTTATATGAGAAGAATGTTTATTTTAAAAAGCACAGGTTTTGTTATTACCTTCAGAAGTGTGGTCCTTGTTGGGTCCAGCTTTGAATTGCATTCAACCTGTATAAAAGAATAGCAGCATAAGGCATTGTACACAAGATTTTAATTATGAACTCTTACATGAAAACAGATTTAACACCTTGTTTTCTGGCTTAATACAGACTAAACTGAGTGTCTTATGATTCTGTGTGAAGACTATGTATACATGTACACATCTTTAAACCCAAGTAGGTCAGCTCACATTTTTAACTACATTTTTTCCGTGTACAAACCCATAGTTGCAAATTTGAGACTTTTTTTTAATCTGTTTCTGGGACTTCAACGGCAACAAGTGTTGTTT
Source organism: Ifrita kowaldi (assembly GCA_013398055.1). Lineage (NCBI taxonomy): Eukaryota > Metazoa > Chordata > Aves > Passeriformes > Cinclosomatidae > Ifrita > Ifrita kowaldi. The sequence continues at coordinate 33,835 of VZRS01014137.1, read as the reverse complement.
ATCTTGTGATTTGGGGTCATCTGGTAGCGTCCCAAGTGGTGAGCAGACATGTGGCCACGGGCCAGCAGACCGGGCATGCCCATTAAGGCACAACATTTGAAGTCATCCAGTCATCTGGGGCGAGTTATAATGGTCAAAAAGAAGCTCTTCACTTCCAGAGTGACCCAGGGCACAGCTCCAGCACCACACAGCAAGTTAAAATACCAGCAGCAGATTCCTCTCTAAAGGAAAATATTTGCGGTTCACTGGAACTGCTGTGGTGATTGTTCCTAACGTGGTAGCTATTAAATAATGGTGCACAGCAGAGGGAAAAAACAGCATGGAATTAATGGCAGCCCTCCTGCGGTCTGGAAGAGGAGAGCCACTAGGCTGGACTGGTAGCCAGAAGGGCTGCTGTGTGGCAGGAGCTCTGCTGGCCTCGTGCAGCCCCTTGGCTCGCCCACCCACCCTCAGCAGGGTGGCAAAGATGGCTCGAGGTACCCACCACAGCATCCACTGCTGGGGAGCTGTCACCGACCACCAGGAGGACAGGACACCTGCAAAGAAGCACACACAAGTGGTGTTATCTCTGCCACCCAGCCCGGACTTGCCCTGAGCTGCATTTTGTGTCTTTGGAAGGGTGAGACAGTTAAGTGTGTGGAAAGGATTTGGTTTGTATTTCAGACACCTTAAACATACATCAAATCCTGCATTAGCTGCAGATCTACTGACATCCTCTGATTCCTTGCTGGAGAACCTGATCTCTCCCCCAGCTGGCAGAAAATCAGCCTTTGCCAGTGCTCTTATTCCTTACTTTATAAGAAATTGAATGTGAGCATCAGCATCAAAGCCTCATGCTCACCACCCACCAGGCCTCTGAGCTTCAGCTTTTGGATCTGTCCATCCAATTCCAACCAGATTTTCAGAGGAACAGAGTCTCCTGTGTATAACCATCAGTAGCTGAGCTAGGAAGGACTTGACACCTATTATGTTGCACAAGTTGCAGCATAAGCAAAAAGCCATTAGCGGAAGATCTGACAGTCAGTCATTCTCATACCTGCTTTATCTTCCAGAATATTTTTGGTTGGTTGGTTTTCAAATGGTTTTAAGCTGGGGTTTTTTGGTTGTATAGGCACAGCTCAAGTGCCTTCAGAGTTATAGTTTCCATTAACTATAACATATTTCTGCATGAAGCTAAGCACAACAACTTTTCAAGTACTTTGTAAGCCCAAATTTTGCACAGTGATGGGATGCACAGTGACGGGATGCACAGTGACGGGAATGACTTAACTTTCAATTTCTGTATGTTTGCCAAGTCTGAAGAGAGGAGTTCTTCCTAATGGCAGCCCCTGACTTGCAGTAACCTCTCAAATAAAATACTTACTGAAGAGTGACAACATTTACTCCAGGAACAGGGCGCTCAATCTCTAGGTCTCGCCGACTAAAAAAAGTAGAGAGGACAAAGGCTTTTGATACACGGGAATTTTATAGATACTTCTATATTCTTCTAGTTTAGAGAAAGCACAGACACTCACATGTTAATTTAATCTGATATATATTGTAGTCTCCATAACTAATACAGAACCACACTTAGACTGAAGGATCAATGTCTTAGTTCAGTCCCAGTGCACAATCTTTCACCCCACAAATGCACAAGGTCCTTCTCCAATAAGCAAACCACCTGAGATCCCTAAAGGCACTGTTAAGCAGAACTTCATGCTGGGGGAACACATGTAATCCCACCACACAAGTAATATGGTCTCTAAAGAGCTGGGCAGCCTCTTAAAAAACTTTCCAGTTAGAAATCAGGTAAATGTATTTACCTGTTGTAAGAGTTGACAAAGAGATGAAGGTTGGTTTGGTTCATATCATTAATAATATGCTGACGGTAAGTATGGATCAGGTCATGGTTGCTGTGAATCTCTTCCTAAAGTGGAGACAGAATCATTCAGAACAGGGGCTATTTTCTGAGAGGATCTGAAGACATGGCACAGTAGTTGTGTATCAGACTCATATCTGTGCAACTGAGAGGGGGAAGGGACAACTTCCAGCACCCACTGAAGTCACCCAGAATTAATATTAGCTTCTGATTGCCGTACCACAATTTTCTCTTTTAAACTCCAGAATGTTGTAATGTTAAAATCTCACAATTGCAAAATACATTATAGTGCAGATAGTTACAGTCAGACAAGTGTGAGGTTTTAAAATAAACAAAAAAAGAAGATTCAGGGTAAGAAGCCTAATAAATGTTTCCAGGGCAAAGCAGATGTTGAAAGCTTACAGACATGTAATGTGGAACTCAATTTCACAATAGTAAATAACTAAGCTTCGAGGACTTCAATCAGTAACATTTTCAAACAGTTGGGTTCTAAAGTCTTTACAGATTAGTTCCTTGTTCTGCTGGAATGGAGTTTTCCATTGCATTTACTAACAATGTCAAGCACAGCAAAGTAGCCTCAGAAAACAGTCCAGCACTTTGCATAAGGCTTGCACTGAAGAGTACCATTAATACTAATAACCAACTGTCACAGAGTTACAAGTATATTATATAAAAAAGCTGTGGGGTTTTTCAGCTCAGAACATGAGCATATACCCATGTTTAAGTGTTGGCTGCCTAACAGGGAGCTGCTCCTACTAGAGTTGTCAAAACCGAGATGCACTTGAGTACTTAGGACACAGCAAACCCACGGCAGAACACACCCCTGAAATGCTGGGGACACAAGTATGGATCCTATCTCACAGTTTAACTTCATCCTTTATTGTTTAAGTGAAGGCTTTTCCCCTCCTCCCAGCCCCAGGGGATAAATACAGATGACTGAATACACCAGAGGAATCTTTTGAACATTACCTTTCCAAATAGATGTGAAATGACCATGTCTGGCAAAGCATTTGTCCAACCTGAAATCTGAACAGCAAGATTATCTAAGTATCTGCTGTTGACACAGCCCCTGAACAAATGACACCTTCCAATTACCCATAAATAGACCAATGGATGTTTCCCTGCTCTCTCTACATGTACAATACCCTAAAATTATATTTTTCCCCCTCCATCCAACTAGAACACCTTTAGGGGTTCATGCTTGAGTCATTCTCATCATGCAGTTATATAGGGAACACACTGCTAGGGGCATAGGTGCGTAGGGAATCACTCCCTGCAGGAACATCAAGCAAACCAGCCAGATGGGTGTCATTTAACCCCAGTGCCCACTCTCCTCCCTAACAACCCACCCTGACAATGCAATGGAACCAGTACCATAAGCTCACAACCCACAGTAAATGCTCCTGCTTTGGAAGGACACAAGAATAAAAGGCACCTGCTGTACTCTTGAGGTGAGCAATACTTGAGAGGTGGAAGGCAGAGGCAAACATATGGAAGAATTTAATGCACTGAGGCACTGGGTGAGAATTGAAACAGGTCAGAAGTTCATTTCAGCATAGAAAAGTTACTACATTTCATTTAAATAAGTTTGTCTATCGAAGTATTTTGATAAATTTGATCTGGGAATATATTTCGTAACTAAGCCTTGAAAGAATGTTGCATCCTAGCTCTGCAGGTTTCTCCTAGGAGTTTCTTTTATGTCAACATTTTCTGGTTGTATGAACAATCTGTCCACAGTTACTGTAGCCAATGCTCTTTTCTGAGTCCTTTTGGCATCTAAGACTCAGATGATTGAAACATGGAAGATGCTGTTCTGGACATTTTTGTGTGCTCTACTTCGTATTTTGGACTGTGCTGGTAAACAAAGCCATGGACAGGAAAGATGTTTCCAAAACTACCATGTCTAGGTAAACTGTTCTCCCCAGCAGTTACAAGCTCTTAAGAATTGTCCCAGCAGCTGCACTGTGCCATGTGTATCTGTATCTGTTTTCTCAAAGTACTTATTTTCATCACTAGCCCTGTATGAAGTACTTTTGCAAATAGCAGAACAAACCCCAAAGGAGTTACCCCAGGATATTTTGTATCTGCAGCCATTCCTTGACATACAAGATTGCCAAGCTCCTCATGTTCCACAGGCTTGCAGTAACATTTATTTTTCTAACTTAAAGATGTTTACCTTAGTTGCTGCCCAGTCCATCCAACCTTCAGCACAAGGGTTTACATTAATGAGAACTAATCCCTCCACCATCTCTGCATGGTTTAACTGTAAAAGAGAAGATTTAAGATTGATCAGATATCCTTTGCAACTTGACAGGCAGCAAAAAAATTAAATTAGCAAATTATGTCCTGGGAAGGAAAGTGGTAGGTCCAGTTTTATCTTGCAGAAAACAAGCATATGTATGGAGAAAAAAAATTTCATTAGAGCAATTCAACTGAGCAGCTGGAGAACATTAGGATTTAACTTTTTCTCCACCCTCAGTTTAAATAGAGAACTCCCATTATAAAAACCTTCTGCAAATTAACTGGGTAGAGCTCAGGCCTTAAAATGGAAAATCTAGGTTTTCTGGATTAGCTATCCTGCAGATTGTGGTATTTCACTTAAAAGCCTGGCTTGCACAGGGCTTGGGCTCGGCAGAACAGGAATTCTCCAGGGACGCCATGGGGACAACAATGTGTAAGGGAAATTGGGTTTGAGGCTTTAGGGAAGCTCCACAAAACTTACAGCAAATCTGGTTAAAATGTAGGCACCAGCTCCAGTTCCCATTCCTATGATGGTCTTCAGCCTGCACAGCAATAAAACAGAAGAGACAAATGAGGAAGAGTGCTGAAAATAAATTACATCAGTAGCCTTCCTCTTTCACATGCCAGTGTGTCTCTACAGAAGGGTGGGCTCAGCTTGGGCAAGCTGTGGGCCCTCAGCAATGTCAACAGCCCCAGCAATATTTGCAGGGTCCTCGTGCATTGCAGGGCCATCCTCACTTATCTTTAAGTAAATATGCTGAGCAACCACAGCATTGTTCTGATCCTGGGAGGAAATTATTATTCTCTGCCAGAAAAACTTGCAAGATACAGACCTGAAATCTGCAGCCTAAATACAAAGCTCCCCCCTCCCCAGGCTCCTCCTGCCCTCCCCATCACAACTATCCAACTGGGACACTGATTCCTCTCTAACAGGAGGCTGGCAGGGAAACATCTCCTGCTATCCAGTCACTGGGGTGATGAAGTTTAAACTTCATAACCAAACAGGGCAGAGACAAACCAAATATTTGCATTGACTGAAATCAGGTTTAAAGCATCACCTTCAAGGTCTTAGAGAATGCATGGAAGGGAAGGCTAGACAAAACCACTCAGAAAAACAGGTTATTCAATGGTTTTAGGAAAATACCTGAGGATCATTTTCATTCTCATTAGCAATATTAAATCAAGACTTTGTAAATACACTCCAGTTTAATTGATTTTCAAGATACTGATGTTATTGATCACATTTTTTTTGTGCAGTGCAACAGAACTGACAGCCCTGTGCCTGACATTAGGCAGTTCAAAAAACACACATCCCCTAAAGAGGTAGTGAGGTAAACTGGTCCACAGTAAAAGCTGGTTATAACTGAGCAATGTCTAAATTGGGGAGCTGGTCCAGCCTCTGTTTTGCAAAGCTGCCTAAACCTGAATCCTGAATGCCAAGTTTTCTCTGCTTGTTCTGAAAACCCCTTGGAGGTGTCTCCCTGCCCTCTCCACTGTGTACCAGGAGCACAAACTCCACAGAAAGGGCATCTTTCTCAGCTACAGCTCCTGCTAAAGCTGAACTTCAGGGGAAGACAACCCCCAAACATGGTGCAGGTAGACAACTCAGGAACACTGCCACTAGGTCTTTTGATTGGTAGCCTGGCATCTGCTCTTGGTCGTAGAAGAGGCTTAGGGAGGTCAGACTGACCCCCAGGACATTCAAGCCACAGAAACAAAACAGTAAATGTCTTCAGATGGGACTGTGGGGTTTTTCCCTGCTTAACCACACAGGAAAACATGGGTTGTTACAGTGGGAAGAACAGATTGTCTGTGCCCTGCCTCTGCAAGGGGGATGCACAGAAAATACTGGAAGAAGCCCCTAAATTAGGCACATGGGATTTCTCCTAAGTTGCTTCCTGTTTAAAAATAAACAGACATTTCAAAAAGGGCCAAAAAATAAGCTCTTTCAGAAACCAAGGCAAAAGCAATCCATCTATAACACAGGAATCCAAAACAACCACAAGTGTAGTTCTAGCAAACGAAATGCCAGACAGCCAGGCCAAAGCAAACGCCTGCTCTTTCAGCAAGCCACATAGAGAGAAGAATGAGAAAAAAAAGTAAACAATTCTGCACTCACCCAAACTGTTTCAGTATTCCAGGAATCATTTCAGCCAGCTGATCCATGGAGGGATACACATACCTACAACAAGCATGTTTTTGAGGAGTTACTACACCACATCCAGCAGTGTACACTGGCATATTTAGAGACACAGCGATCACTGTAGGTGTAGTACCAAATGTGGTCATCATGAGATCACTGTGTGTATGAGCTGAATTTAAATCAGGAGCAAGCACAAGTAATTTAGCAGAAATAAGAGCATCATCTATATATGTTCTATATGTTACAGGACAGTGAATGTCTGAGAACAAAACAGACCACAATGAAGCTTTCCCAAGGAAAGTCAACACTTAGCCCTTATGAAAAAGTTTGAACCAGAGACATGAGTTTCCAACAGCATTCACTAGGTTTGTATTTCTGGTCCACCACAAAAAAGTTCCCCTATATTTCAGAATTAGGGACTACAGAAGTGAGGTCTAGGCATTTGGCAAAAAACTTACATGTGTGTTTTTAGGGACACAAACATTACCATAGGATAAATGAAAACAGCTTTCCATTACTATTGATGGAGAAAATGAAGGCATAAGAAAGGCTATGAAGCTGCTGAGGAAGGCTCAATAAAAACAGCTGTTTGTTAATGCTCCTGGTCTTCTTAAAAGCAGAAACAAAACTTTGAGGGAAGGAAACTCTGAGCAAAATCTCAACTGAGTAGCATGTGGAAAAAAAATATCTACCCAAGATGTATTTAAATCTCTGCTTCCCATCAGAATTACACCTAATTATTCTCCAGTTTAGCCTCCAAAATATAATCAAGCAAAAACCACCAAGGCCTGCAAAATATTTTATTTTCTTAGATTTTCTTGTTGGTAAATTAAACCTTGTCATGACAAAAGCTGGTGTCACTGCAACAGCTTTGGTCTGGGAGACTACTTGCAGCCTTTCAGTACTTAAAGAAGACCTATAAGAAAGAGGAGGACAAACTTTTCCGCAGGGCCAGTTGTGATAGAAAAGGGGGTAATGGTTTTAACCTAAAAGAGGGTAGATTTAAATTAGATCTAAGAAAGAAGTTCTTTTACAATGAGGGTGGCAAACCCTGAAAAAGTTTGCCCAGAGAGATGGTGGATGGATGCCCCATCCCTGCAAACATTCAGACAGACCTCTGAGCAATCGATCAAGTTGTCCCTGCTCATTGCAGGGGGGTTGGACTAGATAACCTGTAAATTTCCCTTCTAAACCAAGCCATGATTCTATGACTTAATTTGGGCATGCTGGTCTCCCAGTCGAAGGGCAGGTAAACATAATACAGCTTCTTACACGGCCATCACGATTTTATCAAGCAGAAGTCTTTACTAGCCAGAGATCATGATGGCTGGCCTCTGCAGCTGACAACTCAGAAGCAATAACACTTGTCCAGGACATGAGGGCTAAGGCACTTAAAAGCTCACGATTTAAACAAATGCAAAGAAGGAACGACTGAAATAGCTTTGTAGGCTGCTCTGATAGACAACTGGGCCATTGCCGCTAACAACAGCATCAGACCAGCTTAAAAATTAAGCAGGGAAATAGACTGGCTCATGCAATAAGGGTACTTATAAGCTCCTTAATACGTAGTTCTCACAGAACAACTGGTCCTTGCCTTGAATCCTCCCCTTGGCATGTTGGCTGCTCCCTTCCTCAGCCAAGCTGATTCCTGTCCGAGGGGCATCTCAAGGTAAACCTGTCTCATTTGACCTAAATGGGGCAAGCCTTTTGGCAATGACAGTGCTCATGGCACACAAGGTTTCCAAGAGTTACAGCATCAGACATGGCACAGTCAGGAATATGCAGCTGTGACCTTCTGGGGGGGTTCATCACCTTGTTATTGCCCAACAACTTGGATTTTCCAGGTAGGTTATCAACTTATCAACATCTACCATGCTGCCATTTCACAAAGACCACAGATTTAGGAAGGACATTATGTAGAGGTTAATGCCTGTCTTGGTTACAGTAATAATTTAATTTTGTATTTTTTATTCAGGATGTCATTACAAAACAAGCTAACTCACTATTTGAAGTGACAAGATGTAGATATATGTCAAGGAACTGCTTTAAAAGCAGTCTCATTATCAGAGCTAAAACACAAAACTGCAGCCCCAAAGTCTACTGTGAACTGGCACAACAAACCAGAGCTCCCAGAACTCCAGTACTTTAGAAATAGAGCGTCAGGATTTAAGTTCAAAAGCCAACTACTGTGCTTGCTGCAAGTACCTTTTAATGAAATTGCAGATCAAGACTCTTTTTCCAAAAAGAGAATAACTACGAAAGCATGGGCTGTTTCCCTGACAACTCACCCAGCCTGGAAAGATGGTGCTCCATCCTGCTGGCCAGGTGCATCCACATGGCAGACTGCAAAGTGCTGGGTGATTTCCTGCATATCCTCAAAGTTGAAGAGAGGATTGAAGCAAGTTTTATCTTGGGAAGGAAAAGAAAATATGCAATAATTATGCTGAACAAAACACTAAGTTTGCAGCTATAAAAATAATTCATTAACCTATCCTGCAGGTTCATGAAAAGTTGAATCAATCGGGTCAGCTAAGGTTTGTCCATGTTATTTTTGTACCTAGTAGAAGTATTTGCTTGGTACACCTAATTCCTCAAAAACATATTCCTTATGCAAACTTAATGTAGCCAAGGGTATTTATCCCAGGTTTTGTGTTAGATTAAATTATCAATTTCCTTGTCCTTTAATTTTTTTTTTAAATAGTGTCAAAACAAATGGATGAAAAAAATATTCAAGGATAAGATTGGGGCTTGTGCTTTTGCCCAAATGTTAGAAGTTAAATATTATGTGATCAGATGCTGCAGACAGCTCAAGACAAAATCATCCTTCTGGGATACTCAGTGCTGTAGGCTCCAAATTTTGAGATGATCCTATTAAGCAATATTCATGTGGGGAGAGCATTAGGATATTTTCCTTCTGGTGTGGAAAGCACCACCTTTGAGATGCCTAGAAAATGGTTCAATATTCTGGGTGTGTTTCTGAATACCCTCACACAATATACATGCAAAATATCTTGGCAGAATATAAAATGCTTTTAACTCAAATCAGCTCTAGGAGACTAAGCAAGTCCAGGAAAATCTTGTAACTCTGGAAAGAAAAAGGTCTAATTCAAAGTTAAGTTCCAGATTTTCTCTGCCCTGATTCACTGAAAATCAATACTAAAGACAATTCTACAAACCACCGGCAAGAAAGCAGATTTTTGTTTTGTCTTACTAGTAATATTCACCCCCTTGCAATAGCCAGACTTTAAAGATCTGCAGGTGTTTTTAAATATTGATATCTGATTAAGAAACAGTGAATTGTGTGCAACAAATAGGACTGACAAAAGAACAAACTAGACCAGGTCTGGATATTAGCTCATTATATGACAGATAAGATAAAAGGCTGGCTAAGGACACAAAGCCAGCACTCATTTCTTACTGACTTGACATATAACTCATATAAATCCAAGCAGCACAAGACTGCTTATCAGACAGGACCCAAAGCTCCAGCAGGGTTGTTTTTTCAGTCCTGCTGGCAATATACCATCAGCCTCCTCTTAAGATTTTTTTACAGCATTCATACACAGTTGCTATGAACTACCAGAGATCTTTTGCCCCTTTAACTGAAACGTTCCAATTATTTACTGCACAAGGATTAAAAAATAATAAATCTGAGAATTACACTTGCTGTGAGAGTTAGGTGCCATTAAACGGCTTCCGATGCACACAAACAAGGACCTGGGAAGGGCTTCCTAGCCACTGCTGCTTTCTCACCTCTGATTATGGCAGTGCTGTCACACAAGCTGTGCTGGTAAATAAAGAGTCTACTTACGGTTCAGCCCGATGTCGTGGTAGGTGAGGATGGCCGGGCGGTTTCCCCTGGGAGTGCCACACATGGTGACACGGACTGAGCCGTGCACGGTCTCCACATCTTGCTCCTGGGAGAGAACAGGAAGAATCTGTCAGGGATTGTCCAAGTGCTCCACAGCTGCTGCAGCAGAGCCTGATCGACCACGAGCACAGGTCCTGCCCCATCCCAGAGTCTGCTCTGCAATCCCATGCTAACACCCCCTGTTCTCCCCCATGGTGGGGGCTCCGTGATATCATTTTACATTTCACTGTCACCTACTCCAGCCCACAGACCACTACAGAAGTACTCGAGCTGGTAGCTCTAACCAGATGCTGAGGGAATAGTTAAACATTTTTTACCCACATTAAAAGGCAGGATAAGAAAACAAAGAAAGCAGTTTGTTGAAGTGACACCTAAAATAACAGGAGCTTACAACTATGACTGTGAACATTTGCAAAAATACAAGTTGCCAAGATAAAATATTTCTGATTTCTAGGAAAAGAACTCTAGCTGAGCAAATAACCACTATTCCCCAAAAAAGCAACGTTAAGTAGCTTGTATTTGCTTATTTGCCATAAAGACTTATTGCACTCGGAAACCTTGTGATTGCAGTAGCCTTCCTCAATAAAAGTGACAGCCACATGTGTTTGTTTTATGGCTTATGATGTTCAGACCTGTGCATAAATCCAACTGTCTAAAGTTTGCTAATAGAACAAAATAACCACAACGTTATTGTGGTGCTTATCAGAAAAACAACACTAAGAAGTAAGCCGCTATTATTTGGGGTATAACAGGAGTTTATACTACTTATTGATCTTAAAGCCAAGGACGCCTTCATTAAAAAACCAAAGTCCCCCTGAGCACCATCTTCTGTATCTCTACCTAAGTTAGATGTGACTTACACAAAAGATAAAAGAGTTTTTGTTTCTTCTACACTTGAATTTCAGACGAATATAAACAATTTGCTATTTTGCTAACATGTATAAAGGAAATCACAAACTCACTGTTATTTCTGACACTTATTTACACTCTCACAACAATCAAAGAATTATATAGGTAGCAGCCAGTCTTTGCACCTCACCAGAATCCTTTATTTACTGCACAGGACACAGATCTGATCCATGTCATTCAGCACTGCCTGCTACTGCAGGGCTTGCTTGACTTGTTCCATGCAGTAACACCCAGAGGCAAAACCCAAGTTAAATTCAAATCTATTGAAATTATGCTGTAGAAATCAGGTGTACAGCCTCTGCTAAAAACCTTTTTAAAAAACCTCTTCCGGTATCTGAGGTAATAATTCAATCTAAATCTCAGCTCCTTATTTTGAGCCAAGGAATGCACTGCACATTTTGTTGAAAATAAGGATTCTAGACAACACCATTCTACATTTCATCTATTTTCCTTTTAATTACACAATTACATCAGTTTTAAGTTACAACTGAAGCACTGAATCAAGATCTAAGCCCCTTGTACATGGGGAGAGGTGAGCATTGCTGCTCTCTGAACTATACTCTGTCAAAACTCTAATTTTCAGCTTTTATATCTCCTTAGAGACTCATTCCTCTGCATACTCACTGCATTACTTATCAAGTAAGCTGTATCTTCCACATCCAGGACCATCCTTAGGCAAAACAGGGTGGCAAATGCAGCAAGCCAAACAGAGGACGGGTGGCAGGTTTTCACTTTGTCCCAGCATGAAACTGGGTTATATAGACAAGCTGCTCTCCTACATAGGCTTATGACTCCCATAATGCCCAGCTGGGGAAACCAAAACAGACTAATTCACGAGGATGTCATTCTTAAATAGGATTTGAGCCAGGTTTGATCAGGGGAAGAACATACTCAACAGAGGTCAGACATCAAAGATGAACTAAGTCCCTGCCACACAACACACAAAGTGCCAAATTTCAAACCTGGGAATTACCAGAGTCTTTCCTGTTGCTGTTTCCATCAGGTTTGGAAAAGTTTAGCTTCGTTTTGCATTTTGTTATGTGAAATGCCAGAACACCCCAAACTTAGGCTAAATTAAATCAGAATTGAGTTCTTTCCTAAAAGCCAGAGTTAAAGTTTCCAGTAAACACAAAAGACTAAAAAATTAGTGTAAGTCACAATGATTCTGAACAACAAAACCAAGGCTTTTAAAATGTTTGATATCTAGTATTTTCCAAAGTAGATAAGCAACATTTAGTTTAAAGGATTCCTACACCACACATGAATGTCACCAAGCTCAGTTTTTCACAGAAAATATGGCATTGTACGTTATATTGGATATGTCGTTAACATCCCTTCCAACCCAAGCCTTTCTATAATTATATTTTAATAGTATATCATCTAATTCCGACCTCCTGCTGTGGGCAGGCATGCCACCCATTAAATCAGATTGCTCAGGGTCCCAATAACATCTATATAATTAATATATATTTGGGTATTATCATTATACAATACTCCTGAAGAGATTTGCAGTGCCAGTACATAGCAATTAATAATAGCTGAAATTAATAATGATGGCAATTAATATTTTCCACATTCTACTCTCTTACACTTAGCTAATTTTAAAAAATAATAATTTGGCACAGTAACTAGAGTAAGCGTTATTGCGTAACACAACTCCTGCTGAGTGTAGAATATTGAAATTATTTTCTCCTCAGAGACTAATACGCATTTCATATAATCAGATTTTTATTGCTAGAACCTTCCAGTAACAACAGTGAAAATCCAGAACCTGTTTTCTTTGCAGGAAGCACCTTCAAGATTCAGGATCTTCCTCCTTCATGCATACAAGAAAAAGTCTGTTCATGGTAGATAAAACCAAACCCTTGAACCTTCACATCCCACTGACTGCCACAGCTAATTCTTCCGGAACTGGAAACCTGAGTCTAGTTCAAACTCAGTGTCAACTAAAAATAGTTCAGAGACAACAGGTGACCATGCTCCCAACAACTGGCATAACACAGTCAGTTTAACAATTGGCTCAATTCCTCATTAGCATCACAGTGAGACTCCCCTTATTCAAAAGGGTTGTGCTATTTTCCCAAAGCACAAATGGGAAATACACATAAGGTCTAAAAAAACAATCAATTCAAACCAGTTTGCTTGGTGACATCAAACCAACAACTTCACATCCCTATTGATCCTATTAAAGATCAAGAGATTTGTCTACGTGATGTAGGGATGGATGTTTTCAAAATGCAGAGTACTGAAAACAGATGGCAGCACATCCCAATCAACATCAACATTATAGTAAGAGGCTCTTCACCAACTGATTTGTATTAAAACACTATCTTGGAAAAAAAATCCAAGGTACACTAATCCGATAGAAGGATAAAGACAAACACACCATCTGTTCACATCTCTCACTTTAACAGAGGTGCAGTCTTATCTTAGTGCACTAAACACACACATTAAAATACTTTCAATACATGCAATTTAAGGGAGGCTGCCTCAGCTTGAAGGAGCTGGTACATTCTAAAATAGATTTTATTTTTGCTTCAAGTGACCTTTTTATTTTTTCATGAGGTTAGAAGGGGAGACAATTTTTTATCACACAGGAGGGCTCATTTATTCCTTCCCGTCTCTACCCTGGCTAAGGAAGATACAGATTAAAAAACATGTTTATGAACAAGTTGTTTTCTGAAGTACAAAATATGCAACCAAAATATCTCAGATATCTTAAAATGAAAACTGCACATGCACACTGCACGTTTTGCTAAACACTTCATGTTTTATATTTTAAGTAAAATACTCCGTTCCATCACAATTATTTTAAAGCTTTCAAATATACGTAATCCTCAGCTACAATCTCATGCTTTTATTTTAATTCATAACATTATGACTGTTAAATACAACCCCCTTCTCTTGCCTTAGAACTGAGGGAAAAGCTTTGGAGCTTTTAAAGAAGATTTAAATAGCTTTTAAATTGCTAGGAGACAGTATATTTTAAATTCATATTACTTAAGAACTTTACTATAGTAATACCTGCATAGGCTATTTCTTCACTTCTCTTTTTCAATTTCTTGGAGATTGAAAAATATTTGAGCTTTTGATGTGGTATTTCAAAGTCAAGTTTCAACCCCCTCTGCCCTGAAATTCTTTAGCATTTTCCCCCTAGCTTCTTCTACTCTAAAATATGATTACAATTCATCTTACGCTTGTTTCTTCCTAAAACCCCAATGCCTACATTTCCACTTTCTTTTTTTTTTTTTTTTTAATTAACATTTCTATTCTAAACTAGCAATATTAAGTAAAAGGTTCCCCAAATCAGGTTGGGGGTCAGGCACATTAGCAAAGATGATGACTTCAGATGTAAATGTAAGTGACCCTGTTAAGGTGGAAGCCAAGAACAAAAACTTTGGTGCAGGAACTGACGCAGGTTATTGCGACAGCTCTGCCCAGGGATTCTTCCTAGTCCGATTAGCACTGGGTCAGCCTGCTCCGCCGAGTACAAAACCACAGCCAGCCCCGTCCCTTTCCTCCAGTGTCCCAAAAGGATGAGGAAATCCCCACAGCACACTGCAACGCCCCAAACCGCATCCACCGGTGCCAGCGGGAATCCCACCCCCTCCTGCCACGTGCACCAGCTGATTCATCTCCCCTTGCAGGGCAGCTCTTCCCTTCTCCCCAAGCAGGCAGGAGGAAGGAAGAAATAAAGCAGAAACAGCTCTGGTGTGCCTATGGATACAAATGGCCACGAGCCATGGATTGCAAGGGACAAACTCATCTCTGCCACACAGCAGCTCCAAGTTTTGCTGAGTTTCTGAGCAAGCACAGTCCTGATGGACTGAAACACAGAGCTGGGAGAACATACACAGTGATGAGGAGCCAGGGCTCCCGTGGCTCCACTGCTACTGAGCTGGAGCATACGCAAATACATCAAACTGGAAATACAGCTAAAATGTGCTTGGCACGAAGACAACAAAGCCACACAGGGCAGAGTGCCCTGCACCGGTTTGCCATCAATTATGCTAAAACAGGTTTGGCCAGGAACACTCTCCCTCTTGAGACACAGGGGACCTTTACTTCAATTTTCAGGTAGGTGCCGCAGACAGACATAGTAACAGACAAATTGCTGACTAGAGGTAGTTCAGAGCTGTCAGTTCTTTCATGTCTGGTCTTGGCCATCCCTTGGTAACTTCACAGACTTTCCTCCAGAGAATAACCACACACGTCTTGCAACATGTGCTTTCAGAAGGGCAATACCCCACTATACAGTGGCTTACTTTAAAAACAGAAAGCTATGTTTAACTCCAGTCTGTCTAAAACTGCATGAGAAGTAAGAATCTATTTTTTGGCAAATCTGAGTAACTATGTAAAACTTAGTCTTGGAAGGAAAATGCCTCACAGACAGCTCTCTTTACTCTTCAGGGGCAGAAACAAAGTCATTAACTGAACACTGCTTAACTTGTTCCCAGAAGGATGGAGGAATTTGCAGTGGATATGGTGGACACCCACATCCATACACAGGCATTAAATAAGCAGCTCCATCCTGCCAAGCACCAATAGCTTCTTTCCCTGGCCAAGTCCATCCTCTTCCCAAGTGGTTCATGGGAGAGGTGGCTCAGTAAGAGCACGCTTCAGCTTCAGTCTCGGTCCTGAGTGACTTGGGTGCTCTAGGGGCACACATGAGCTTCTCTAACGAACCAAGCAATCAAATCTCTCATAGCAGCTCCAAACCACTTTTTCCACAAATCAACCAAAAAAGAACTTAAAGAAAAATAGGGAGGGCACTTGTGGCTTTAAAGACCAAAGCTAAGTCTTCTTTGCATTCACAGTTCTTAACAAAATGCATTGAGACTGTTTGTCCACATTCTTCCTTTCTGAGCTAGAACAACCAAAGATTAAACTCTTAACAAAGATAGATCATTAAAAAAAGGAAGAGCTGGCAGAACAGAGCTAAATGACAAGAACCACTGCTCTGGATTAGCGACAGTTAATCCAAAACATGGAGAAAAAAAAGCAAAAAGGCTTAGAGAATTTGATCTTGCAAGTTAAAAAAAATCTATATATACACATGGTTTACAAACCAAGCAATTCATTCTAAGAATAGAAATGAAATATGGGTCACTTCTGGATTCTTAATCAAATACCACAGTATTCCTGTTAGCAGGCTTAATCTGGGATTCAATTTATTTAGATCAAGTGATCAATCTGGACCCAAACAGACAGCTTCTCCCATGCTGTGCACAGTCCTGCAAGAAGCTGCATGGTGACAACTTTAACTTACATTTATCAAGATTTCAGGTAGTGGATTTTATTAGAAAAGTTGAGGGGGAAGATGGAGGATTAGTATAAACTACTGTTTTGCTATAGAAGTAAGAACCATTGAAAGATGAAAAAAATGTCCAAGATAGCTGTCTCCCTCGGTTTCCAAGGAAAAGACTTGAATTTGAGCTGTATTGGCAATTGGCACAACATTGACTAAAAATACAGACAGGTATTAATAAAGTGCAACCTGCAGTAAAGTAGAGAAGGGCTATTTCCTTCAAGGACTTGAACAGAGAGTAGAACAATTTAACAGCTTTCCTTATTCCTGCACAGTTTGCCTCCATTTCTCCACCTCTTGATAAAAACTAGACACCCAGCAAGCCTCTTTTCCCAACATGTACTCCTTGTCCTCAGCAGTGGGAAAACACCACTCACACTGTTCGCCAAGGCAGGTACACCCTCCCTGCTCTCCATCCCACTTCAATCCAGCCTGACTCCGGCAACCATGCAATTCCTTAGTCTCAGCTGAGAACCAGCCAGGACAAACTTCTCTGTCAAAAGCCCAGATAGCAATAAAATAAGAGGATCCAGGAGAGTTACCAAGTCATTTCTCAAAAGCATGACACTCAGGGAAAGCAAAGGGCCACTGTATGACCTAGTGGTGTGCTACGAACTTGTATGTTCTGGCTTTAAATAAAAATACAGAAACACCATCATTCCTATTACTGAAAAATTGATTGCTTAGCACCTTCCACCACTCCACAGGCTTCAGGAATATTTTGGAAAATTTCAACAGCATAATGGGATGCATCCACAGGAACATTTCCTCCGAGGAAATGCATGCATACCGCTAATGAAAGCAAAGTAACAGGGGAAAGTGTGTGTCCATGTGGGAGGGGAATATATTGTTTTCACTACCACTGCCGAAGATTCTCATTCTCTTAGCAAGAATAGAGCTGCTTGCAAACCAGCCACCTCCTTTGACTGAAACTTTCTCAGTTCCAGTCTGAAAAGGCCCCCTGTGGTTCCCTTCACATTGCTACAGCACAGCCCCATTCAGACCCCTCTCCCACAGTAACAGCATTCCTGGCAAACAGGCAGTCCCTTCTGGTCACATCTTGCTGTTTTCTCAAACGTCAATTCAATCTCCCTGCTCGCAAAAAGGAAAAAAAAATAAAAAAGAAAAAAGAAAGAAAGAGTAATAGCTTTACTTGCCTGAACATCGAAGTCTGGAAGGAGGCGAGTGATAGCCTGTGAAGAGATTTGAAAGCATTAATGGGAGTAACTTGCAGCTACAGAAATCTATGCTTGGATATGTGTTCTAGCCCACCAGTTCTGCAGCTGAGAGCTCTCTCTGTCCATTCAATGAAAGCTCTTCTGATGAGCATCAAAATTCACCCAAGAGCTTTTAAACCCACTAATCTTCATGGAGAAATGAAAGCAGTAAAATACTAGATTACAGACCAGCAAAATGAAGGACAAAAGCTGGTGCATCCTCAGTTATTGTTAAATCTCTGAGCAATACACTCAAAAGGAGTAGTAAAATACTGAACTTTTCTGCACCACTTATTGTAGCAGTGGGACAGCCAACAGCCTCAGTCCTGCCTGGGATGGGAAGTTTCTGTTCAAGGATGCACTGAACACTTGCAACTCAGTTAAGCAGTCATTACTGGAACTTGGTTACATGATGTGGAAGGTGGGAAGGGTCTTATTCCAGCCAAAATTAGTCTTTGCAGAGTTTGGGAGGTTGGATGGACACAGAGAGGTCCATTCCAACCTGTCAGGTGCTATAGCTACTAGTGACAAGCTCCTGCACCAGAGCAGGAGCAGTGAAGAATCTACATCAGGAAAGGAGTAAGATGACAACCTCCCTATCTCCAAGAGTTTACAAGGCTTACAGCTTCAAAGTGTCTTGTAGTTACCTCCTTTTGTTAAGGGACAAGAAAGAAATCAAACTCTCATTTTCACTGCAGGGCTGAAAACAGAGAGAAGAGCAGCCAAGCAACCACTTTATGCTGCAAAGCACAAAAGAGGCCAAAGCTTGAAAAATAATTCTGGGATAAAAAGGAAAGCTTAGAATCCTGGCAAGGAGGTCACTCAGCCTCAGAAACCCAGGTAAATTGAGGACAGATGTCAGAAGCACCATAGCTGCTTTCTTAGGCAATACCATCTCAGATGGGGGACCCTCAAAGCACTGCAGTACAACCCGTAGTTCCCACAGCTGTGACTTTTAGGCAACCAGGCACAGTCCTGGATATGCAAACAACTACTTATTTCTGACTGAGCAGAAATAATTTTACACAGCCTTAGCTTTAGACGATATGCTGTGTTTTAATCTTGCTATACTGTTGGTTTTATGAACTTTTAAACACAGCATTTCAGCCACTGTTATTCCAGTGGGACCCAGAGCTGAAGGGAATAAGTAAATGTGGCATCTGTACCAACAGCATATGAAATAAGGCTGATCATTGCTCAGGAGCAAAGACTTGGCTCTAGCAGAAACCCAAGCACAACAAGCCGGGACATAACTGCAGAGTGCATTACCCAATAACCCACCCAAAACCAGCTCCACTGTCCACCTTAATATGGGCTGAGGGTCCTTCAGGGCAGCCCTTTCCACTTTCTCAAAATACATTAAGTAACTCCCTTCATCTGTGCTAAAATGGCCACAGAGGAATCCAAACTCTGTCTTAGTTTGCCCCATGCAGACAAAATTTAAGGCAACATCATGAACAAAAGCATATGAGGATCATCGTCAAGATTCCAACTTTTGAGCTATGTGCTACAGAAACCCAGGAAGTTAATCAGTATTTTAAGATATTTCTGAACTTTAAAGCAAAGATATTTCAGTACCAACAGGACTTCTGCTTAGAATCTCCTTTGCTTTGGTAGTACTGAACAATATGGGCATTAAAAAGGGGTCTTAGTCTCTGAAAAGTTTGAGTGCTGCATTCAGTGGTATCCAAACAAGCTCTGCTTTCATGCAATGTCCTTGGCAAAGGAGCTGTGTTTAAAGTTTCTCTAGCCATTTCACTGCAGTCACAAGTGGAAATGATTTTCTGAAGTGTTTACATAAAAGAGGGAGGGAATAAAAAAGAACAGAGCAGATAGAGCAATGAATTCTAGTGTATAAGACCAGGAAAAAACTCAACACATTTATATACATAATTGTCAAGAAATAATGTCATTGGGAACAAGAGAAAAACCTTTTGTTTTGTTTCAAGAAAATGTTAAAATTTTTTTTTTTTACAGTTTACAGTGAATTTTTTGCCATGAACATACCAAAACTGAGTATGGCTACCACTGAAGAGTCAGACAGACGCTGAATCCAGATTTCGTTGATACGTTTTTGTAAAAAAAAACGGTGCAATAAGGAGTGAAAAGTAGTGTAACAAGGTTTAAAAAAGAAAAGCTAGATGTTTCTGTACTGCAACTCCAGTGACTGTAGCAGGCTGTGGGCTGTACACACTCAGCCAGCTGTAACTCATGGCTCAGTGCACTCAGAGGGGACTAGAGGGGGCTCAGCCCTACCTCCGGACTCAGCTGTGCCCAAAGGAAATGTAAAGCCTCTCTCTGGGAGAGGCAGCTGACAGAGCAAAGTCTGTCTTTACATTGAGAAGTCTGTAGTTATAGAGGGATGTACATGAGATTGCCCAACTGGCATCATTTGGTACAGTTAAAAGCACCCACAGCTGTCATTATTCAGAGAAGAAAAAAATGTCGCCATCATATTTAAAGCAGAAAACCAAACAACAAGAAGAAATAATTAAGGCTCAGTTTTGCATTATTAAAAAAAACAAAAACAAAAAACTATTCTTATTCCATCTTCAGTTTTTTTTGTTTCTTCCATACAATATGTTCAAAATAATCTAAGATTATTATGTGCAGTTCCAACAGCAGTCCTGACAGAAAACACATAAGCTTTAAAATGCTTTAAAACAATTACCTCCTCCTTCTCCACCAGAGGTTTCACCTCTGCAAGGTGAGCATCCTGGAACTCTGTTGACATGGTCAGTAGCTGATATCTGCAAAGAGGAAAAGAGATTTTTTCTCAGCTTGCATCAAAGATTAAATACAGGAACAAGTAAAGATCCTGCTCCACCCAGCCCCCACAATGACCCACTCTTTCAGGTTATAGTTTAAAAGACCTCTGCAAGAAGGTTATAAATCTCTTGTAAAATGCCTCCCTGGTTTATTTATATACACACTCCTGCACAATACAAGATTAAAGAAATATTAAGGCTGCAAGATCAAACAGAAGTTTGGCAGCTTCAAAGCAGGGAATGTAGAAGGAAACAGGGCAGGGACCAGTGGAGAGAACCATGGAAATTGTCATCCCACAGGTGAAAGAAGGCATAGCCAAATCTACACAACTAATTCCTGAAGTTTGCTTGAACAGTTGTTTCTGACAACGTTTTTTTTTCCCAGTGTATGCAAGGATCCCTCACTATCCCCCAGATTTTTACAGTAAGAAAACTGAACTGGACACATATTAGCACCATTATATTGTCAGATTGCTGTGCTCCATTCTGCAGGACAGATAAAAATCAGATACTCCTTTAAGTGGACACCAACAAGGTTCATGTAATAATGCTATTTTCAAAACTGTCAAAGGAAGGAACAAGATTGATATATCCTGCTCTAGGACAGGACTGGCATTGTGATGTCCAGCCCTCAGCTGCAGGAAGCTTAACTGGGAACACAGACCCAGCCAAATCCCAGGAGAGGTGACTGCTGAGGCAAACAGTCAGAGGTCATGGCTCAGGTGCAGTGCACCTTCTGCACTGAACCAACAGCATCTCAGTTCAGCAACCACATCAGCCCAGAATGGGAGCTGAGAACAGCATCTTTTCATTCTCGTGACAAAGATAAGGCACCAGAGTCCAAGGGGTGTTGCCTATGAAGCTCTAATGAATTACTACAAACAGTTCTTGAAAGATATACTAGGACTGTTGTAGCAGCAGGATGACAAATACAGAAGTCAAAGTCTATTTATTACATATCCTTTAGCCTGCTGGAGAAGTGCATATCATGTGGGGTTTGGGCATCTTTAATAAACTTCCAATTTTGTCCATCAACAATACACAATTATAAAACAAATATTTACTTTTTAAGAAAAGTTTAGAACAGTCTCAAGTAAAGCATATGAGTAAGTGTACTCAAAGCAAGACAAGAGGCTGAAACACATTTAGAAATTATTGACTAAGTGTAACTGAACATATTTTAATTATTTTCTGAAGATAAGCATAGAACTACAGAACACAATTTACATCGATTCTTTAAACCATGATTTCCCATCTCCTGACTTAAATCTGATTTAAGCCCATCACGCTGTCTACATAAATGACTTGAAGGCTCAGGAAGGGCTGTGAAGCCCACAGGAGCATCCAGGCAGCAGCAGCAGCATTATTTTTCACTCTGCCCCATGGGTTAACTCAATGCATTTGTCCCTGGGCAAAGATGCTCTGGTGGTAGTTTGTAGGATGGCTGGATGCTGCAGAAAGCTACGAAGGGACACACTCACACTAGAAGAGTTAATGCTGGAAAAATGTGGGTGTCCACGCACATGGAAATAGCTTTGGATTTAAGGAACTCTTCTCACTAGCCATGCAATTGGGGAGATTTTTGGTAAAAATTAGACTGGGGATTTTAAATTTAGACAAACCTTTCATTAATATTTTACACCACCAGTTGAGGCATGAAGGCAGGACCAAATTTGATCCCATTGACAGTGCTTGGCAATCCAAATTTACAAGATGACATCAGTGGTACATAAAAAGTCAGGAGACTTAAGTGGCTCTGATTCACCCTTTTCTCCAGGTTTTCCATTGTGTTTTTGTCTGTTACAGATTTTAATCATAAAAAATAAGCGCAAAAACTTTGCAAAATTTTGAGCAACTGCGACATTTTAGCAAACATTACATGTTTTTGGGAATACAGCCATCTATGTAGTCTGCCATTCTACACAGTGAGCCATTGTGCATGGCAGAGAGGAAGAAAAAATGCTGTTGCAATATTTGGAGGTTGAAATATTCATATGCAATTGCACCGAAGTCAAAGGGTTGTTTGTTTTTGTTTTTTTTTTTAATTCAGCAAGTTCTGTTAAGACAAATACCTTAACATTGCACCTAATTCTGCAATAGGGACTAGAAGCGCTAGAGGTTTTTCTATGGCTTGCCCATAGGCGAGGCTAGTAAGAAGCCTGGTCCCCTGCTGCAGTTTTCCAGTAAGAAGTGGCTCAGGGAACAAAGCCACAGCTCCTGTTTGTGGAATAGAGATGTTTACATGGGGTACTTTCAGATTTTCAGGGACTCAGAGCATTGACTACAAATGAGCAAAAAAACTGTGCCAAAAAAGAACAAGATGGATGCTTTTTATAGCTTTAAAAAACAATCCTGTTTTCATAATAGTTCAAAGTTGTTGCTCTATGTTTCTGAAAGAGCCGGCATTAGGAAGTGCTGACCAGCAGATTGCACGACTGCCACCAGGTCTGCTGAACAAAAGCCCTACCTACACCAAGTTCTCACTTTTGGAAAGATATCATATCTTGGAGCCACAATGTTTTCAGATCAGACATTTCCAAGCTCTGGGTTTTCCTTCTGTGCATCACAAATACCTGAAACATTCCTACCAAGCAGCAACCTTGTGATAAGGTGGGATAACAACACACTGTTTGCTCACAAGAGCTGGCAAACAAAGCCCTGCTGACAGCACTGTAAAAAACATCTTATTTTCCAAGGAGAAAGATGGGGAAGTGGCTTTGTACCACCCTTGTTCAGCACAAATTTTATACTTTCTAAATAGGTGCTTTGTGCTGCCCTCTGTTTTGTGACAGGGCAGCTCAAAGCTAATGTATCTGCGTAACTCTCCTAAACAGATAACCATACAAGCATCCCTTTATACACATTTCAAAGCACTTGCCTCACAGATGCCTTACGAAGACAAAGTTCATTTATATCTGTAAGCAGTAGTGTAAAGTTGCCAACTTGGAGAAAAACAACTTATTTTCACTCTGCTTGGCCAATTCATCCTGCTGAGAGGTCCCAAATTCTCCTCTCCAGGAAAGCCACTTCCACCCAGTGGCCACCTACCACCCTGTACCCAGAGACCTGCTGCAATTGCTGCTCAGAGGTTTAAGTTTTAAAAGAACTACACTGCTAAGAGAAAACTAAATGTTTAAGACACTTCTGCAGCTGGCAAAGTGCTTTAAAACTGATGGCATATCTATCTTTGCCAAGTAGGAGGAAGGGCAGCAGACTCTAGGAAGCAAGGAAGGTGTGGGGAAGGGTGAAGTCATCTGTGCAATACTGTGTTGACTGATTTAATTCAGAGGCCTTTCTGTACCCATTCCAGCCCAATCTCACTGCTCCAAAACCACTGCAGGACCAGCCATAGCCAAGGCTATTAACTCAGAAATCAGTATCAGGACCCAGATTATTTTGATAGTAAAGGTTCAAAATACATATCCTTTCCCTCTCTATCATTGCTGGAGGGACAATCATTGCTGCAGCCTTGTTTTGATAGCAGAAGGTACAGGATAAATGTGCAGCCCGGCTTGGCACAATAGAGATCCCAGCAAAGAGACTAAGAAGGCACCCATCAGGCCATCCTCAGACCCCAGCAATGCTTCAATCATAAATACCAAACATCAGGTAATATGCATATCTGTGACCGAATTCCTTTCGAGCACAGAAGCAAAACAAGTTCCAAGATCCCCCATTTCAAGCTTCCTGTTTCTGAAGGCACATGTAGGGTTGTCCAAGCTTGTGCCATGGGGTGCATCATCAAGCACGATGGCCTCACACCCATGAAGGGCTGGGGGCACTGCTACCAGCTGTACAGGATTTCTCTGCCCTCACACTCAAGTGGGTTTTATTTCTGTGCTATGATAGAAAACAAAGAGCAACAAAAGGCTCCTGCCTGAGTGTTTAATGAAAAAGGCAATTTCCTCAAAACTGCTTGTTTAAACACTGGCAACAGAGATTGTTCTCCTTTTGAGTATTGATGTATAGAAAGGTAACCAGAGCATCCTGATGTCATTTTCATCTCTGCAGGCTGAGCAAGCAGGAAGGACAGCAATCACATTGCATGTGGGATGAAATACTCATGAGCATCTAATGGTAAAGAGGGAAACAGCTGTGGGCACTGAGGGTTGCAGCTCCCAAGAACTGGTGTTGTTCTCTTTGGAGAGAGAGGGACCACGTGAAACCTGTGCTCCAGGACCACAGGTGGGAGGTGTTTCCAAGCCAGTGACATCACTCTGCACCTTATCCCTTAAAAGCTACAGGTGTCTTCAGCACTGTCACCAAAGAAGGTAGGAAGGACAGGTGGCAGAGGGTTTGTGCACCTGTAGCAGCTCCCAGAACAATTATGCAAGAATGAGACAAGGATGGAGAGAGTTACAACGTCTCCAAAGCTCTGAAAGAGCTGATTGGCAAATACCCACATCAGTTCCAGGTCAGAAAAATAGCCAAGCATCTCAGGCCTTTCCTCTGATGAAGGAAAGTTACTGTGATGCTCAAACAGCCTTTGAGCCTTCCACACAGTCAATTAGACCTCTTCCAGTCATTAACAGTAAATGCTGCAAACTCGTCTGACTGGCCTAACATAAACATTGTTACTGCAAACTGGAAAGCAGCTTGAAAAAAAGCTTGTGTCCACTAAGCAGAGACTAAACAGAGACAAGTGGACATCAAGACAAGACAGTTCATAAGCACCCATGTATGGTTCTGGGCCATAATGCATCTCTAAGTGCAGTTTACATTTCAAGTATTTTATAACAAAGTTGACAAACTTAATCTTCCTGTTTGTGAATCCAATGATTCATTTGCAAGCATCCAAACAGTTCATGCATAAGCATCTGCCCCCACACTGCCCTGTTTAAACTACTCTTTGTTACAGGCGTTGGTATCACGAGGTCCTTTGTGTACAGTTACTGCTTTCCTCTGACATCGTTCCACACAATAAATCATCAAAGAGGTTTTACAGCAGTTCCTCCCCTTTAAAAAAGGCAAATGACTTTTGACAGTTAAGCAGGATCTGAATAAACAGTTTAAGCAGGAAGTTTCAGAAGTTGAAGATGCTCAACTACCTGGGACTCTCCAGGCTTCCTTAGCCTCCGATTACACATTATCTCAATTTGGAACCAGAAATGAATAACCGGAGACAAAGGAAGTTTGAAAGCAGAATGCTTAAATAGCCTGACGTTTCAAATGAGAAAAGGTCAGTAGTCAAAGCATTAAATCAAATATTATCAGGGAACTGAAACAGCTATGCTGCCTGGTGGTCTCCAGTTCATAGATGTCCTGTGAGCTGCAATCACCCAGCCCTCTTCAAGCACAGCATGCTGCTGATACTCGATTTCATTACTTTTTTCCTAACCATTTTACTTTTATTTTCTTTCAACCCTCTTTGTGAGTTACTCCACCTGCATGTTTTCATGAAGGCTCTAGTTGAAAATGAGAGCTGGCATCCAGGAGAAAAAAAACAAATGCGGGTTGTTAGGAGAATAACGTAGCATAACTGACTTTTTCAAAGCCAAAAAACCAAGAAGAGCTTAAAGTTTTAATCATTTTTAAGTTTACACTTATGCTATGTGCTAATCAATCTGATTAGGAAACCAAAACCTTTCAGCCAAGAACTCGAGCCCTGTGCCAAGTGACAGCCGGGTGAAGCTCCACAGAGACAGCTGCAGGGACAGAGCCAGCAGCTGACCCACCACCGAGGCACAGCTGGGGGGCCACAGCATCTCCCCCAGCCTGCCTGCCAGCAGCTGGGGCTCTCTCCTGCAGTGAGAGAGGAGGTCTCCAGGCTCAGCTCCAGCCCACCTCCTCTGACTTGTTTTCACTCCTGCCACCGGCTCCAGTGCCTGATGGACACAGCTGAGCTGTGGTCACTGCAGGATCAGACACAGCTTTGAAACTGCCAGTTCCTCAGAGCAGGGGCTGGTCACTCTCCACGCACGCACGAACCATGCTGGCAGCTGCACATGGATAGTAGCACCAAAACACATGGAGCTGGAAGCAGCCCTTCTGTCTACCCCGCAGATGTTGAGCAAGAAACTGTTGCAATACAGCTTGCACAACCTTCTCGCTGTGGGATGCAATGAAGAATGTTCCTTAGAAAGCTTGAGGTCCTCTCACGTCTCACAGGAGTAGAAGCTGGCTGTGAGCTGGCCAAAGGACATGCCTGCTGTCCCCATCCCTGCTTTGCTGGACACCCCTGCTGTGTACCCCCTCCCAGTATAATGAGGAGCTATCTCTTCCTAGCTGGCAGGGAAATGCAAAGCTTTCGGTGCCTTAGGGCTTTTTCCTATTGTAGCAATCCCTAATACTACCTACCCTATAACATCACAACTCCATGAGGCACAGATTACAAACCCTAATGAAGTTCTCCAAAATTCATGCTTCTTTAGCATTTGGCACCTGAAACTGCCTCAGGTCATACCTCTGTGGCAAGTGATTTTGTCCAATAATGCAGAGTAAGTGTTCAAGGCCAGGTTGGATGGGGCTTTGAGCAACCTGGCCTAGTGAAAGGGGGGTTGGAACTAGGTGATCTTTAAAAAGACAGATTTACCCATTCACACTGGTGCCAGTGTTGTGCTTTAGCTTTAAAGGACTCCAAGCTGTGGGTGGCAGCACTGCAGGGTGGGAAGGATGAAGAGCAATCAGCTGCTTTCCTAGGCTTTGTTTCCTTACACCACCCCGGAGCCAACCTGTCTCCTTCTACTGCCCCAGCACCCTCCCCTGCATCCTCCCACTGCTCCGTCCTCTGACCACGCACAGAGGTCTGAAACAAAGATTAAAGGTGATGCACTGATACAGGACCTGGCACCTGCAGTGCACTGGGGAGTTGGGCTGGGCTTTGGGGGCAGAGGCAACAACAGGGTTGTTATGAGGGGGCAGAGATGGATTAGGCATTTCATAACATGGAAGAGACGGCTTCTGCCACAAAGATTACAGTCTAAACAGACAAGAAACAGGCTATTGTTCCTGCAGCTCACCAGTGTCAGGACATGCTCCCTGCCCCCTCGTATCCTCAATCTGCCATGCTTTAATAGTTCATAGCTGCTGCCCAGCTGCAGCCGCTTCAACAAGTGGGTGGTTCTGCCAAAGTTAGAGGCAAAAACATACCGAGATTATTCCAGAAGGGAGAGGCTGACAGCATACTCAGAGATGAGGAATGTTGTCTGGCTCTCTAGGTTGCACCCTTGCAAGTATATAGTGGATTCTTTTTGTGTTTTGCATTTTCACATTGATGTTGCAATGATGAGGACTTAAGTTATAAAGCATCACAGCTAAGGTTGATGATGTTTCTTGATTTACATTTATTCATGAGGTCATACTATATGGGTTGCAGCTTCTGAGTACATAGAAGACTTGTTCTACCACCTATTAAAATTGCTTGGTCATTGCTATTACAAGTTCTCTTTCTAAGATCTGCCAAAATGTCTGGGCTGAAGTTTTCCATGATGAGTGCATGAGGGTTTTTGTTTGTTTGTTGAGGAGAAAAGTATAATTTATGGATATTATTCTGTTCCCATGCATGGCCAGTTCCCTTTTCTAGGATAAACTTTAGCCTTCTGGAGCTTAATCTGAACTCAAACTTTGCACAAATGGCCATTGTGTTAAAAGTCAAGAGTCATCTTTCATTCTTCCCAAGCAAGTCCCTGTATAAAATGACCCAAATTTAAGCATTTTCACATGTTGAATTACTTGGGACTACATCTGGGCAAAAGTCTTCCACTGCCTGCAAGCTTCAGCACCCAAAGATACAACACAGTCTTCCCGAGGGCTGAGCACACAGCCTGTACCACAGCAGGTGGCACTGGTGAGGGAGCGTCTAAACCACCACCATCCAGAATACTCCTTTCTTCTCAAAATAAGCCCTTTCGAAATCCTTCAAAGTGGGCAAAAGGCAATTCACCATCCTCAGCTGACTTATTTAAAAGCCTTACCCATCTACACTCCAGGTTAGTGCCTATTACAGGCAGAGAACTTTATTATCATTTTCCAGGCTGCGTTTACAAGAGTGGTTGGAGTTATACATGTCCAAGCTTTTATATAGCATTGGGATTTTATATAAAACTTCATAAAGTTCATAGTGTTACACATGGAAAAAAAAGTGACGCTCTTGAACTGAATCATCTAGGAAAGATTAATATTAAAGGTCATCATAAAATTCTGCAGTGCTTCTACTGCATAATTAGTCCCACAGCCCAGAATGCCACAACTTCGTCCAAGGACACAAACACATCTTAAAATTTAGCAATGCATGTTTAGAGCACTCCAGAACTATGGCAGCAGGAAAATGACATCATTAGTCTGACAAGGTGCACACAAGCTTCCTGAAGGAAGTAACTCAGAACCCCCCAGCAAGAGCAGTCCTTCCTTCCTTCAACAGTGCATTTCCCATTTGGATATCTGTTTACTGTGTTCACAAATAAAAGTTCCTTTGAAAGTTGCATCCTACTTTGCTGATTGCTTTTCCATCACACCTGATGCTTACTGGTAAATGCATCAGTCTATACATAAAAATATATTACCACTTCTTTGCTTTGAGTTCCACTGCCTCTACCTACAGAGTCTTCATGAGGGCATTACAATTTAAGATCCTCATTACTTAGTTTGTACTTCCTAAAATTCAAAATTTCTTTAAGTCAAGTTGTAAGAGTGGTGAAATGGCAAGGACGGAAAAATCACATGCACAAAACCAAACGCAAGGGATGGCTGAAAGCAAATGGAAAGATTTGTTTTGCCATGAATTCAGTTTTCATGCTACACTAAGTCCTAATGTTTGGTGTCTCCATTAATTTCTGCATCATCTGAACAGGTCTAGCAGACTGGCCCTACACATCCATGGCAGAAAATAAGCTGAAAAAGCTATACTTTTGAAGCTATACTTAGGTCAGGCAGGAAGCAGCCAGTTGAAGGCTTGGAAAAGTAGTGGATACCCAGTTTTAAAAACAGGTCTTGAAAAGGAAGATCTATATTGACCAACTTCCAGCTACTAAGAGAAAAAATTTGACAGATGAAAAAGATATATTAAAATTTTGACAACTAACTGAAAGGAAGTGGCCCCAAGCCCTAAAGAAACATAGGAAACGTGATCAGCCACACAAAATAAGAGCAGCAAAACTGACACACATCCTGCTTAGTACAAAGAGACACAGCTGTGGAAAATGTCTTCAGCACAGGCAGTCTAGCTGTGCATCAGCAAACATACAACGGAGCACCTCTGCATGGAGAACACCCCCTCTGATGACAAACTTCTGGGCATTATCCAAAGGCAACACTCTCGTGCCAGCTGGGAAACCAAACAGGCCTGAACCTGCAGCAGCCCTGAGAGAAAAATAAAACTAAAATCATCACCCTCATCATCCAACATTTGTACATTCAAGTCTGACACTTGGATAATTCCAGGCTTTACTTTTTTCCATACTCCACACTTGCTGTTCTGGATTAAATGTCAGATAATTGTACTGATTCACGTGAACTCTCAGTACTAATTATGTCATAATAACACTAATGATATGTGAACACATATTCAGGAAAAGCTCTGAATGGCTCCTTATTGCTGCTTAAAAACCACAGCCAAAGGAAATTAACAGCAGGGATTACCTCCCACTAGCTGTCCCTCACTGAAGTCACCCAGGGCTCTGGAAGTGACACAGATAGGGGAAAAAAGCTGCCACCATGTGAGAGAAACACCAAGTTCAATAGCCATTATATTCACAGCCATTGATTTCCAGGATGTATAACCCAGATTTTAGTCATCCATAGGAACACCATGCCACTGAACCTGAAAATGGGATTGCCTTACTCTTTGTCTTTGAAACAGTTGCAGAATATTTCCCTTAACTTTCCAGTAGCAGCAAGTAATTTACCTAGAACTTTTGGGACAGAGCTTTTGGGGTAGAGGGCAGAGCTGCTCCTGGACATGAGCAACCTGATCTAGTGGGTTGCATCCCTGCCCATGGCAGAGGGGTTGGAACTAGATGATCTTTAAGGTCCCTTCCAACACAAGCCCTTAATGATTTTATGATGAATTACTGAAACTGGAGATCAGTCCCCACCTAACTGTCCAGGGAAATTCTCCACAGTGGTGGGACAACACCATCCTGCTTTAGGTAAACATTCAAATGCACACCTAAAGCTGAAGCCAAGGGCAGCCTCTATGTGCAGTGCCATCTATTTAGGAAACAGTGACAGGATGAGGTGTGCTCTTCTGTACATCTGTATTTCTAGGTACTGTGACTCAACACAAAAGTTAGATGTAAAAGGTCAGCTGGAAATCATACTTCATCTCCAGAACCAGTATTTCATCCTTGTTTATGCCAAACAGTTACATCTCCTGTATTTTGGATGGTTTTCCTTCCAAGTGATCAAACCAGAGCAGCCAGAGAAAGTGACTCTTGTTGCATACTGCTGTGACTGAACCAATCCAGGCCATTGCTCCCCCAGGCTGTGCTCTCCCTGACAGCAAACAGGATTTTGCTGCCTTAAGCTTCCAGCTGTGCACATGATGCAAACACTGCTGATCCACCACAATTAGAATTTCTATTATTTTTGAGAGTTTCACAGTTTCTACTCGTTTTCATTCTGAAGAGCTTCAAGCCAGCTTCACCCCTTCTGTATCTTTTATTCTTTGTCTACTTTGATACAATAACAGCAGGAAATGTCTCATTACATATATGCTCTATGTTCTGTGCTCTAATGAGGTTAAATGAAAAAACAGAATTTTCTGCGGGAAGCTAGAAGGTTGTCAAAATCTCTTAAGCTGGTCATGAGAAGATGTGTGTTGCCCTTCAGTGAAAGCAATTAATCACTTAAATTTAAAAATCTGAATCAAAGAATTTTTCTTCCAACACTTCACTGATAATCCCACCTGAACTACAAGAGCAAATTACTTAATTGCTTTATAACTACTTCTAAGGACCAGGTTCCCTTGCCAAAGTGTTCCAAAAGGTGCCCTGTAATCTCCCCATGTAATTGTCATACTCCAAAAAGGAATATTCAAAGAGCAGAGTACCTCCCTACTGGAGGAAAGACAATAGGGGAATCCTGCTGGTTTTACTGAGTATTCATGTAATCTAGCCAGATGATCTGTCACACAGTTTTAGTGTTCCTTTTTATTTTGGCAAGAATAAAAAAAGCCATTGTGCAAGGCACAAACAGAAAACCTTAGGAGCTCATTTTCTGGTAGCCCAGGTGCTGGTTCCCAAACACAGGCAGTGCATGTGGCAGCTCTGCCTCACTTGAGGGTGACACTTCTTTGGCTATTGCCTGATTCTGTGGACACCTGATGCTTTGACATCTCTATCTTGCTGTCATGTTGGTAAAGAGGTCAATGAATGCAGGAAATAAGTACACAAACCCTTCTTTCTA
This sequence comes from Ifrita kowaldi, assembly GCA_013398055.1. Classification (NCBI taxonomy): domain Eukaryota; kingdom Metazoa; phylum Chordata; class Aves; order Passeriformes; family Cinclosomatidae; genus Ifrita; species Ifrita kowaldi. Next base: position 2,177 of record VZRS01014137.1, on the reverse strand, counting down.
AGGGAAACAAATGAAAACCCTAGTTTGTCAAGACCTTCTAGACCCTTCTTCCCCAGCCTGGTTCAAGGTCAGTCATTTCACAGTGTGCCCATTCTCAGGGGAAGAGCTCATCTTTTTACAAGAGCATGTAATGACAGGGCAAGGGGGAATGGCTTTAAACTGAAAGGTCTATTTTAGATATTGGGAAGAAATTCTTCACTGTGAGGGTGCTGAGGCACTGGCACAGGTTGCCCAGAGAAGCTGTGGATGCTCCATCCCTGAAATTGTTCAAGGCCAAGTTGGATGGGGCTTCGGGCAACCTGGACTAGTTGAAGGCGCCCCTGTCCATGGCAGGGGGCTTTAACCAGATCATCTTTCAATCAAAACCATTCTATGATCTCTCAGTTCCGTAATTGTAGAAAATCTTGTTCAAAGTTTTTAAAGTTGAAATCAAGCCCATTCAGTTATCTGCTGCACGAGGAACTCATATTCAGAAGCTGAGGCCTCCAGGTTCCCAAACCATTATGCCATGGCATCTGTTCAGTTTTTACTGAAAAATATTAGGTACAAAAACCAGACCCAAAGGAGTCTCTCATTACTACATTAAAACCTGCTTTCACTACATCCGTGTTTTCCATACCAAAACACACAGCAGTTCCTCCTGTACACATTCATGAGTTACTCTTCATTGAGGGCATGGGGCTCATTAGTACCCTGGGAAATGTACAAGCCTTTAAGAATCACTATTTTTGCTGCATCTACTCCAAGTTTTACCATTTCACCCAAAGTCATTAAATTCTTGCTGTGCACAAAACATCGTGCAGCATTAGCTGCCTGCTGTTTACTCAAGTACTTGTGATAAAAACCCAGTCATTCTATGTCAAACTACATTAGACTCTGGTTAAAAGAGCACAAAATTAAAACAAGCAACAAAAAAAATCCACAAAAAAACCCCAAAAAAACCCCAAAAAACCAAAAAAACCCACCCCAACAACAGAAAAAAACCACCCACACCAAAACCAAAACCAACTAAAAAAAAACCCACAAAAAGTCCTCCAAAATCAAAAAAACAAATACATTCCCAGAGCCAAGTTCAAAGTGCACAGGTTAATGGCACAGGCTGAAGTTTTGATGTAAATTATGCCTGTAACAGCCAAGGCTAAGAACAGCAAGGCAGGCTTCTCAGATGTTTACCTGAAGCACTTGATAGCTCCTCTTTGCAGGTTATTTCCATTGCTTGCCCTCAAAAGTGAGTTTTGCAGCAGCTGTGTATCTTTGACACACTTGAACACACACACAAAAAAGCTGATAAAAAGCCAGAGGAAACCAAAACAGTCAAAACATCATGCAGAGAACAGAAAGCTTTAGGTTGTCTTTGACCTCTTCCATGTAGTTACAATTGCATTTTCTAGGTTCAAAATACAGTTCATATTTAAATAGGAGAAAGAAAATCATCACAATAACATAAGGTGATAAATACTTCTATCTGAAGTCCTGTTCTGGAGATGGGGTGCTAAATAGGGCACTGTGATCTTTGTGAAATAGCGCGTTATGCAGTGACCAATGCCAGCTTGCAAGCGTTTCGTAGGAAAACTGTACCATGATGAAAAGCATTAACCAAACATCCTCCCTAGCAGAAGTGAAATCCCTCATTTCATCAAGCCCAGTGCGTGGCTGCGCCTCCACTGCAAACACTCCCCTCAAGTGCTCTGAGCCGAGCAGTGCCTGAAAGGACTGACCAGACACCGATCAAGGCTGTCCTGTGCTCCAAATCCAGCATAGAGCTGCGAGAACAGAGAAACACAAGCAATCACCAGTGGTCAACTTCCGTAGAGAAAGTATGTGCCTTGGCACCACAGCTGTTTTCCAGCCCAGCCCATCCCATCCCGCTGCTACCCGGGAGCCTGGACCTTGGCAGCAGCATCCCGCAGCCGCCCCCGCTCCCGGGAAGGGCCGGGGTCCGGCTCGGGGCGCGCCGTGCGCTGCCCTCTCCAAGCCGCTGAAAACCACCCGTTGCCCCGGCACCCGGCAAAGACCTGCCCGGAGCGAGGGGAAAGGGATTTAGTTTTAAGAAAAAGGAGGAGGGTGATGCAAGGATGCGCACTCGAGGGGACTGCGAAGTCCGCGGGGGTGGGCGAATGGATGGACAGAAAGATAGGTGGACAGAAAGCCAGGCAGATGGACGGACAGAACTCCCT
>VZRS01014136.1:35171-156506 GCA_013398055.1 Ifrita kowaldi | reverse complement strand
TAAACTGTTCTTATCTCAACAGAAAACTGTTACTTCAATTCTCCTCCACATTCCACTCAAGTTGGACGGAAGAGAAGGGGGCTGTTGAGCGAGGGGCTGCATGGTGTTTCATCTCCAGCTGGGCCTAAAACCACTTGAGTCAGATGTAAAGTGCTTCAAATACACAAGGCCAACAAAATGAATTCTCTCCAGCTCCTTCAGCTACTAGAGCTTTAGGAAAGACTGTGTTTACAAAGTTATTCTGTATTTATAGACATAAAATTCTATTTTTAAGTATTTATCAGTAGAATTGGACTTCTGTACTTAAACATGTTAGTGTTATGATTTATATATGTTACTATAATCTATATTAAATTACATATCTGTATATTTATACAGAAACATATGGTCTAAGGCAAGAATATATATTAATTTGGAAACTTGAATAATTTCTAGAAACTTTCCATCTTCTCAGTGGACTTGTGAAAATGCATGCACTGTATTATGAAAGCATGAATGCTTACCCTAGAAAGAAGCAGTAGCATTACTGCATACTATTTACACTAGAAAGATTTTGTTCCTGGAGTCATTGTGCAAATGAGTTTCTAGTACAAAGAGGCACAACCAGAAAAATTCAAGTAGCATATATGGCTTTATGCTGACAATTAATTTTTTTCTGGTCTCCTAAGCAGTATTTATTCCCAGTTGTCAAACACAACAGCAACACTTGCTCTTCAGTGGTGATAATAAATTGTCAGAACAAGACTTGAATCTCACTTGAATCTTTTGGTTTAGAAAGTTACGTAGCAGAGTGTAAAGATAATTTTTACATGGTGGTATTTTTGAAAGTTTTTTTATACATGTGGGGTTTTTACAGAGTAAATTTTTCCTGCATCCTTGGAACAAGTTTTTCCCACGCTGTTGCAGACAGTTGATGTAGTCTTGGTCAACACAGCACTCTTTTTCACTTAAGAATATATGCTATTCTGTCTATGAAAAAAGTTTCATTACAGAACCAGTAATCTGTTTTCCTTCTTACAGCTCCTTGTGCTATACAGCTGTTTTTTCAGAAACACATTTTATGACAAAGCACTTGTAAGTTGGAACACCATTTTTAGCATTGGTAATTGTAATCTTCTTAAAAATGTTGCAAGTATCAAAGTTTCCCACAGCAGTCCACATATTTCTCTACTCTAGATGTGTAAATGTCCCTTGGAAAATACAGTTGGACTCACTTCAGTAGTATAAAAGAGTTGTAGCATCATTTGGCTCTGATGCATTAAAAGGAGGGAGAGATTTTCTCCAAATTTTTGCTAGCTCTTCAAAAGAAATCCATTATTTATGTGGACAGTAAAGCAGTAATGGTATTACGTTACCTTTGTGTGTACCCCTGAGCTCAAAAAGAGTGGTTTGGCATTCAAGTTATAACAAAAGCTCAAGGGTTCAGTGCTGAACAGATCATGACCAATAAGAATAAGTAATAAGGAACAGGCTACAAGACCAAACAGCATTAGGTGTGAGTTTCCCTTTTTATGATACTAAAATAAGGTGCACACACACATGCAGACATAGAGAGGATGCCAGAGCAATTAATTCTGCATCCCCCAGTTCTGAAGTAGATGCCAGCACATCTGTTTGATTTGTGTGTATGTTTGGAATTTTTGGGGGCAATAGCGAGCACAGTGTAAACATTAGTTTCTTTGTCCTAAAGGAATTGAGTGACGTTATACAGATATATTAGCCCATTGGGAAATGCACATATAGTGGTTTGGTAACTTCTAGAGATTAGAATCTGTTAGTTACAGAAAATTATCATGTAAGACTGTAAAGAATACACTTTCTAAACTGTGGCACTATTCACTCTTCTGTATTTACAGCTGGACAATACTAAACCTTCCTCCTCGCTGCTGCTATCCTAGTGCTCTTTCATGTTACTTGAGACCTATTTTCCCTTAATACTTTTAATTAGTATTTTAAGCATCTTGNTTTTGTATCATATACTACACAGGGGTGGCAAAGTCAGCCAAGTGATACAGTATTCTAATTCCACAGTAAAAAACAAGTTTTATGTGAAACCATAGAGAATATTTTTCAGAAGAAACTAAGTTCCATTAAAATAAAATAAAATAAAATATAAAATGTAGAACTTACGATTTAAGGATTTTCTTTGCTAAAAAGAAAGATTCCTGGTAGCTATTCATCTCTTAAAATTGAGAATGTCTCTAACTTAATCTAAGAACCAGAGACTATTAGTTAAATCACCCTTTTTTTGACTTGTATGGTAACAAAGTGAGGATTAAGCAAGGTGACCTGCTGTCCTTAGCCAGGTATGGTTTTCCTGCAGGAGCTAATCCAGAAGGAAGAAAAAAAAGGAAAAGCAAAAAAAAGAAAAAGAAAAAAAACCCCAAACCCCCACAAATAGAACATGCAAGGTTATTATCTACTTAAGCAGATAATTCCACTGCATTCCCATTGTCCTTGTTACAAGTCAGTCCTTCTTTCATCATTGCAGAAACTGTTCAAGTATATGCCTTCCTGGCTACCTTTTTTCATCCTTCTTCAAACACATAAAAAAGATAGTTGATTTATTGCCATTTAAAAAAAACCATAATTTATAACCTTGTGTTGAATGTCTTCATCAGCACTTGAAACAAAAGTATCATCTAAATCTAAAATGTATTATAAAAATCTATATTTTATTTCCAGTCATGTTTCTTCTTTTAAAGTATAAGTATCTTCAAGCCAATAAATTAATACTTTCTGTTCTCTTGAAACTCTGCAAACTTCAGTTACCTAAAAAAGGTTTTGGATGTCTTACTTAAAGTGGGTTATTCTGTGACTTGTTCTTACTCAGACAGGAAGCTCAACTGAACACACTGGCATTTCACATGAACCTCAAGTACTCACAATGACAAAATCCAGGCATTTGAGGATTGCATCATTGATCTATGGACTAAGGACTTTACAGTGGGTCAAGATATTTTTATTATTACTACAAGGACCTGGTTAATGCCTAATGATATGCTCATCTTCATAACTTCCAGATATGATATAAATATTTAAAAGGGGCATGCTTTTAAGCAGGAAGTGCAACTTGCCCTCCCCTAAAGCTTAAAATCTTAAATATTTTTACTTGAACGCACATTATGATAATATAACAGGAGTACCAGCAGAGGAAAGAAAAAAAACAAGGGCATTACAGTGTATACTCTATGCATTTCAGTTATTCTACGTTAAACTTTTCAAAGAATGTTAATTATATTTTCCTCAATTTCCTCATTTTTATTGGTTTTTTTAGAATCTACTATTCTGTTCCTTGAAGTACATTTTAAAAAATATTAATAAGCCAGTTCAACTTTTCTATTTTTATTATCTTTTTTTTTTTCAAAATCTTACTAATTCCTAAACAAACAAAAAAATTCCATTATATCCTTCTCCTGCTTTCTCTTTTCAGGATCGCTGGATGAATCTTTGACAATTTCATATCTGTTTTCAAAACTTTGTGTTGATATTTTGCTTTGAATGTGTTCTAGGTGTTGTCAGTAGTTACAATGCCAATGATAAATTGTAAGTAATCAAAGTCTCATGCCTCTTTCAATTACAGAGTCTTTTTGGAGGATATTTAGGTAATGTAAATATCCTCTTGTTAAGATTTATCACGATCCTGAAATGAGAATGCCATACATATTTAAGGGCTTGAGTTAGTTTTGTTTATATACATCTATTCAAGAGAAGAGCCATCCTAATGAGTAATCTAATGTTTTTGCAGGTACCTCAGCCCCCTGGAAGAAGAACAGTAAAGAAGCCACAACAGACAGGACAATTTTGTTTTAATGGATTTCAGCACTCAATTTCTTGTAGCTTATCAGGGTACAAAAAATTGCTTAAAATCCCTGAGGTGCAGGAACATTTGCTGTGCACACATATCAACTAAAATAAGACCATTCCACCCCTCATGCACTTAAAGACTGAACTCCATCAAAGAGTGTGGCTTTTCCCAGTTGATGATCCCTGACATTTCAGTGATGGGTCATCAGTTCGTCAGCTTGCTTAACTGCAGTTAGTTTTGAATGCTTTGAAAACAGAGTTTAGTTTTTATTGCCATTTGCTGCTAGCCCAGTTTTCTCAAATGTTGATTTTTAACTCATCTAAATAGATGAATGTCTGGCTTCAAGGTAAGTGATACTTGATTCATAGCTCTCTACAATGTCATTCCCTGGAAAGGAACTGCAGGAAATGGGAACATCAAGGATAATTGCTTTGCAATGAGCTTTAGCCCTTAGCTCCGCACTTTTTCAAGATACAAAAGTAAAGATTTAGTTCAGGAGAGAAAACCCCACCACCTACCAGTGAAATAGCGGAAGCCCTCTTCTCCTTCTCTTTCTCACACCTCAGAAGTAGCCTCCAACATACATGTAAAGCTGTGTAGTGTGTGCATGTGGATCAAAAGCCACCCTTGTGTAGAGTCAGTGATGGATTGAGACCTAATTTGTGAAAGGATATCTTTTATAATGAAGAAATTGAAGAAATAAAACTGGGTTTTAATTGCTGTAACAGTCTTCCAGAAAGCTGATCTTTGTCAAGTTATTAATTCAATCAAGTATCACATAGCAACTATAATTAACTATAATAATCTTACATTGCTTTTTCTTTCAAACTCACCCTACTGGTAGGAAATAGAAGTGGTCCCTTTTTGTGCACAATACAGTAGGATTGCTGTTTTCTCCCATGCATCCTATTAGCCTGATGAACTATCAGGAAAAAGGGATTCTTGTATGGTTAACTAGCTAGCTCCAGTGTGAAAAGCAGCGCAGACTGCAGTTTGCACTTTTTCAACTTACGAAGGGTAGAGTGGACTATCTCTCTTGCAGTTATATGTCAGGGGAAAGAAACTTGTCATTGGTATGGACTTCTAATACTGAAAATCTGTAAAACTGGCAGTAATTTAAACCTGTACTGGCAGTGCCTAATGTTAAGTTTTAGTCTGAAATGCCTTTCCCCACCCTGATCCTCAAGATGAAAGAAATGAGGAAAAAATTGAAAGAATATTTTATATTAATATTAAATTTCTTCATTGCCCTAACAGTTCATCTTCTACTCTGTCCATATATCAAAATTTCAGTTGAATTTACCTGTGAGTAATAATAATTTTTAAAATTATCAATTAGTTATAAAAGCTATAAAATAATAAAATAAAATTATCATATAGATGCACTTGGTTATCAAAATTTGGGGGTTTTTTTTTGGTTGGTTGGTTGGTTTTTTTGTTTGGTTTTTTTTTTCAGAGTCTTTGATGCATTTAGAGTAAATTTTCAGAGACAGGAAAAATTTCCAGTAAAATAATAATAATAATAAAAAAGCCTCTTCAGATTTAGTGTATTAAAATTTACCATGGGAATTCATGCAAATCTGCATCTGAATATTAAAATAAAAAACTAAAAGTATAAAAGAGTATTTGCACAACCCACTGACAGGCATGTGGGCTGCACGATTTAACAGAAATGCTGTAATAGGATTATTGGATAGAGGTTTTCCAGTGTAAAAGCCCAGGTACAAATTACTTGCCTGCTGTGCTTACATTTGGGTAATAGGCAGAAATGGCTGCTCACTCAGGGGTTCCCACTCCGGCTGATTGCAGAGCGAGCTGGTGGTCATGGCTCTCCTCCACTTGAGCTCCATCTGATTTGTTCTTTTCCCTACTGACATGATTTTAACTGACGTGTTCAAATAAACATCATTTGCCCTTTTCCTGCCCACTGTTAAGAAGCCCAACCTTGCTCATGTCTCCTGGAGAAGCTTACTTCCTTGTGCCTGCAACAAAACCTTCTGTGTTACTGCTGGTTGAAGGGCTGGCACCATATGGGCTGAGGAGACCTCAGATTATCAGCTCCCTTGACTCCTGCTTAAACTCTGAGCAATACAGAGGGTTAATTAAATCTTTGATAAGAATATGATACCAGAACTGCTTGAGGTGTGCATCAAGACATCATAACACCCATCAGATAATTCGCGTTATGCTTTGAAGTGCTGATGCACAAAACCCAGTTACAGTATCTTTCCTAGCAGCCCTCATGGTTAATAAAGAGGGTTTGATGATTGCATACTGAGTCCACAAGTGTTAGCTCCTCACACTTTTTCCAGTACTCTGTGAATTTTATTTTCTTCTGAGTATGAATGTTAATAAATTATTGTTCTATTTTCTTATGTGTCCATATTAAAAGTTGATAGTTTTTCAAGGTTCATGAAAATGGTTCATGAAAAGGGTTAAAGAATTGGTAGAGTGTCTTTGTGACCTTACTCAAGGAATAGTGATGTTTCATCAAACCAGATCTTATGTGAGAACCACAGTCAGAAGGACCTTGCTATAAAAATGACGAAGTCTTCCAACACTTCATTTTGAAAACTGTCTTGTGGTTTGGCATTGAATGCTGAAGAATCCCTCCCCCTAGTAAAGGCCACTCTAATTTTCTATGAGGTGCAACACCTGTGAAATTGAATGTTTTCAGTATGACAGGGCATGGGTGGATTTTGCCCTCAGTGAATAATTTTGTGCCTCTGGATCCTCTGCAATTTTCTGCTCTCAGAAATAAGGCTTTTAAGCTTTGATCAGCCAATCAAGATGTGCTGACCTACTGAACTGTACATCTTGAAAAGAGAATCTATAAGACTGAACCATGGATCAGTAGGCCAACAGAGCCACCCTAGTGGGAGAAAGGAAGTAGCATTATTTTTTGAAATTATTTCTAAAAAAAACCCCAAAACTAATCTCAAGAGAATTGTCAGAACAATCAAAGCCATGTTCATGCTCTTCAGGTGTTAGGATGGATTTAAGCAATCCTTTTCTCCTCTGCAGCAGTTCACACAAAGTGGTACAAAGACAGAATTCAGAGCATAGCTGCATGGTAATAAATGCCATGGAAAATAAAAAGAGCTAAAGTGGGGGGAGAGGATTACAAAAAAAGAGAGAACCAGAGAAGTTTTTATGAGAGAAACATGTCAAGACACAATAGCTTTCTGCAAGTAATTGTACTAATATGAAGAGGGCAGGATTCAATTATTCATACTGACTACATAAGAATTAAAGACAAATAAAGTATAGAAATGTTTAGATGTAAGTAAAATAAAGGAAAATTATTTGGAAAAAAAATGAAGCACTAAAATTAACACTAAAAAGAATATTACAATGATAAATAAAACTATTGTAGGGTTTTCTTAGTAGGTTTGTTATCATGGAAAGAGTAAAATGAGTTAAAACCAGTCCTGCTATTATAGAAAGGGACTTGATAGCCCTAATGGATTTCTGACCTAATGGATTGCATGGTAAATTCAGGGTGAAGTTAAAAATAATGGTGTTTGCATTATCATAGAACTCAAGGACCAATGACGAAGTGGAAAAAAAAGTTTATTTGAATCATTCCGTGCTGGCCATGTGCCCTTTTTAAATGTTACAATATCTAGATTATGTACTTGGAATAGGCAGCTAGATTATCGTCTGCATAATTCTTCACTTTCTTTGAGGTAGGTAAATCACTATTCAAGAGAAAAATAGAAGAATTGTCACACTGGTTCAGCGGAAGGATCCATCTCATAACAGGCGGTGGTAGAGACACTGAGAAAGATCATCTAATCTGCAGTTTCAGTAATACTCAACACAAAGTCTTCTTGAGGTAGTGGTTCAAGATATTTGCACCTATATGTTTAACGGACTGTGTATTCAGAAGGTTTTTATTACCATTCTCTCTTTTAGAAGCTGACAAGTGTCTTTGTCTCATGAAAATGCTCTCATGTCAGGGCTGACCCACAGAACCTGAGTCTGAGGTCTGGGGTTTTTTTGTTGGGCCTTTCAAAGTCCATTGCCATTATTCTGTTGTTTCTTCTCTTTAGTAACATGAATACTATAGTTTTGTGATCATTCTTGCATAAATTATCTTCCCTCCATCTCAATTTTTCAATCAGTCTTTGGGACTTAGTCAAAATAAAATTAGAATCCAATGTAAAATAACTGATCTCTGTTACCAACCCTTTTAATTTCCTTTATTACTTCATTACTTCTGCACTTTACAGAAATGTTACAAGTGTCTCTTTTTAAAAAAAAAAAAGTGATTTGGTTAATGTTTCTCCAGATAGTAATCAAGGAATGAAGGTTTGTTGCTGTTACCAATATATTTATCCTATGGTCAAAGAAAAACATAATCTACCTGGTAGTGCAAGGTTCTAGGACGGACTTCTACAGCATGCGTTTCCTTCCAAGAAAAAGCTCAGTGAGTTTACCATCTCCTATCTCTGGAGTGCTCTATATACAGTGTTTTCTCCTTGACATCTTTGCTGATCAGACTCTATACTAACATTCCAGTCCAGATGTTACCTCACTAAACCTAAGTGATGCCAGAGGGCTGTTTTTATATTTTTAGTTTGTGTATACAAACATTTAAGATTTCTCTTTGTCTTTTTCATATAACATTGCACAGATAAACGAGATTTCAACAAGTTATATTGCTATGTCCCCTTGTATCTCTGATAATCGTGGAGCTATTTCTACTGTCTTTCTCAGTGAGATTTCATTCTGTGAGCCAAACTGTTTCTCTAGTCCTCTGCCCATTCCTTAAACTTTAAACTGATTCATAATTCAATGACTTTCCCCTATCTCAACAGATAAATAACCATATTTCCTGGCAGTCATCTTTCGTGGAATATCGCGCAGTGTAACACAGGAAAGTATTGTCATGGACATACCAGTGAAAGCCACCTTTGGTGGTTCCTGAAGACTTTCTCTTCGTAAGGGAAAGTAAAGTTCCTTCAAAGTGTTACTTGTATTGTTGAGCACATGACAATGTCACCTTTTCTAGTAGCTCATTTGCTAAAAATGACCAAGAAGTGAAACTTCCCTATTAATTCTGCATATTTTCTTAGCTGACCTTCAAAAAGTTCTCTCAAGGACTGTATCGAGGTTTTTACATGAATAACAGTTTGGAAAGAACACCCAGTTCATAGGAAAAAAAAATGTAATAAATAAATGAATATCTTTAAAGCTGCTCTGTGCTTCTGCTGGTCATTTCAATAAACAGCAGTATTTGTCTTGGGAACTGTGAAAGCCTGAAGTAAAAGTTACATAAAACAGTCTACCAGACAGTTATAAATAAGCTAAATGGCTATGAGCAGTTGAAATTTGGTGGAACTGTGAAAGTCATACAGTTTCTAGACTTATCTTTGAACTTCATATGGAATAGCCTACATAAAAAATGAACACTAGAAAACAGGGGAACCAATAAAACTACAATGTTCCCAGTGTTAATGTAAGAGAGAGAGAAGTAAAGCCCTCCTATAAGGAGAGGAACTTTTAGACCAGGAGATGAGAAGTAACTTCTGTCAGACTGAAATGGATGCCACCATCCTAAAGAGGACAGAACAGTAATGTGCAATTGTGCCATTACACACACAAAAAGGGCACAGAAAGTGTACAACAAACTCCCAGGAAGGCTCAGAGCAGATCTGTAACATTCTGTACGCTATATGTATGTATCACATACTGTAAAAGCTACAGATTATGAAATATTTTATGCCTCACTTCAGGAAATGACTGACCCTCTACTAGTGCCCAACCTACGTTTATTAGAGTGAAATGATGGCAGCTTTGCAAATGTATCCATCCGATAGTCCTCTTTTCTTTGTTATATTCCTGGAGAGTTGATACTCAGAACGGTTGAAGAATACCCAGACTCTATAACAAAAAATCAAACCAATCAAATAAAAAAAATTCTAATCAATAGGCAGCCTGTTCTAAACAGAAAAGCAGAGCTTGTTTGTCAGACATTCTTTACAACTCTAATTCCATATAAAGGTGATGAGTTACTGAATTCTAAATAAATATAAAAATCCAACTCGTCATCATCTCAAGATTAAGTCATTTAATGATAACAGTATATTTAGACTCATTTTTTGGACAATCTTAAAAGAACATGGGAAAGGTTTTTCTTCTCATAATATTAATGAATCAGTTTTGGTCAGATGTTTAAAATATTTTTAAAAACGCACATTTTTCCAATCAGTAAAAAGTTATTAATATAAGCAAAATATTAGTTAGCATCTTCTAAATCTAACAGGATGAAACTTCCAGGGAGCTAGAAATGTTGTGACAAATAGAAATTATTTTAACTTTTCAAATAGTTCTGTTTGAAAGAACAGAGAGAATATGAGACCAGATTAATTTTTGGAGAAAAAGTTGGGACAGAAATCATGCAACACCCACACAGAGTAGACAAAAATAAATGCTACTGTTATATCTCTTATGGGACTAATTCTCTCCTTCCACACCAGATGTGTGCAAAGAATACACTGCCCAGCTGCTTACTCTGGTGAATACTACCTCCATTAATCTGACACTGTTTAGTCATCTAGCAGCCACACAAAAGGCAAAAGTAAAAAAAAAAAACTCTATCTCCTGGAAAAGTCTAGACAGCTCTGGTCATTCTGGAACTACATTATAGCCCACAATTCCAAGATTTCTTCTTACAGAAAGTAAAATATATGAGGAAGGCTGAAGAGGAGGAGAGACCTGTGGATGGCCAGGTACAGTTTCTAGACCTTTGTTTCTATTTCACATGGAATGGAATAGCTCCACTGTAGGATTGGAAGTGGCCAGAATACTCACTCAAGACTAGATATTTAAAAGTGCTCCAAACCCATCAGTTTACAGTATATGCCAGTATAAGCTGGGCTCTGGGACTTCATGAATGCAAAAAAGAAAAGAAATGACAAAGATGGTCTTTTTGCCTCTGTTTGGCCATGATTATACCCCAAAGACCCCCGCCATGGTATTTCTATCCTGATAACTTGACTAAAGAATTGCAAGAGCTCACGGTGTCTTCTACATCATTTCGTTCTTCAGGGACATCTCTTCAGGTGTTCATGCAAAGCTCCTGGAAAGAACATGTTTTATTACCAGATCTTTTGAACAGCCAGTGCCGAGACAAAGGGGTGCAAAATGTAAATTGCTCTGACAGCAGAGTATTTCTCAGCAGGGTGTCCCTTTCCATTCTGTAGTCATGACTATGAAAGACAATGAAAAGTACAAGATGAATTGGAGGCTACAACATTCTTTGTCCATTTCAGCAGTTGAGGAATTGTTATTTCTAGGGCAAACCTGACCAGAGAGTTGAAATGGCAGCTTCAGCACACCTGGGAATAGGAGCCAGCTGCCTGCTTAAAACAAACAAGAAAAGGGGAGAGAGATTTGGGGAGATCAAGGAAATCTGAAGGCAGATCAGCAACCTGTGCATAGTCCCTCAACAGTTTTACGTGCTCCTCTGTATTTTGGGACCCATGCTGCTTATGATCAGACACCTACAAGTACAGTAACATGCTCCTAACATCAGGGATGCAAGGGCAGTTTGCAGTGCTGCTTTCTCTCAAAATGATTCTCCACACACCAACTGCAATTCTGGTAGTAACCTGTATATTTTTAAAACATTCCTCTGCATGACACACTCTTCAAATGTCAAGACTATACCAGAGAAACTACTACACAGGGACTCTGAATAGCTGCTAACCCACAGCCTTGAGGTTCACCTCTCTGTGACCGAAAATTCAGTTTTGTGAGTCACACCTGTGCCATATTGGCTTGATTTTACAAATAAATCTGTTGCCTAAGCTGTAAGACAGAATATAAGGTAAAGCTCTGCAAGATAAAAGTAAAAACACAGAAAGAATGCTGAAAGACTCATGGTTATCAACTGGAGGATACAAAATGAGAATATAAAAAAGATATAAAACCCAAGGACAGAAAATAATAGTGAACCAGAAAAAAAAAAAAAAAAACACAAGTTCAAGGAGGAATTGCCTGAAGGAATAATGGAGGTTGAGTCTACTCCAACTGGTTGTTTCCTGCCAGCTAACAGGGACTCCTTGGGTGGCTCAGTGGGAGTGGAGAACATATTAATGTCAGTAAGATGACAATCCTTGCCATCTGTTATTAACAGAAAAAAACTTGCCACACATTAGCAAGTTACATGAATCTTGCTTGTAGAAACTTTTTGTACATGGTGAAAGATGGGCAAAAAAAAGGAGCTGGTACAGGGAAGATTACAGGCCTGCACATGAGTAAGTAAACTATTAGGCAGAGGACACAGCTTCAGCATGACTGTTCTTCTAAGTGGGGTGGGGAACCAGCAAAGGGGACTGAGATTGATGCTGTCTGCATTCAGTAGTGATTATGGTGAGGGTAAAGAAATACATTTTCAACATGAAGTCACTGCCAAGCCAGTACTTATTCCAGCTCACTGCAGGGAGGTTCCTCACTGCAGGATGCTCTTCAGGCCCAACCTAGGCACAACTCTTAGGAGCAGCTAAGGGTTGTTTACCCTGGACAAAAAGAAGCTCAGGGAGGACCTTACTGCTCTCTGCAACTACCTGAAAAGAGGTTGTATCCTGGTAGGGTTTGGGCTCTTCTCCCACTTAACAAGCAATAGTACAAAAGGAAAAGGATTCAAGTTGCACCAGAAGAGGTTTAGTTTGGATATTATGAAAAATTTCTTCACAGAAAGGGTTGTCAAAAATTAGGGCAGGCTGGTTGGGGAAGTGGTGGAGTCACCATCCCTGGAAATATTTAAAAGATGTGTGGTAGATGTGGCACTTAGAGATGTGGCTAAGTTTGGAAGTGGCCTGTTAATGGTCGCACCAGATGATCTTAAAGGTCTTTTCCAACCTACACAATTATATGATTCCATGATTCTACTTGTTATCTACATTCACATTACCTGTGAAACCCAGTCTTGGTTTGGCCAATGATGTTCACTTGAAACGTGTGGTTGCAGATATTGTCAATGAAAGTTACTGAGTTAAGAGTTCATGAAGTTTTAAAATTATGACAGGTTGCTGGACTACCTTGCATGGTACATGTTCTCCAGTGCATTTTTTCCAGTCTAACTAGGATTTATCTGTAGTTGAGAAGGTTTCCTTCCTGACAGCTGTGGTCAGCTCAACAAATAAGAGGGAGAAAAACCTCCCTGGACTACAGAGTTCACAGTGGATAAATATAAATTAAATTGAAACAAGAGAAAAGAGTTCATTTGGGATTGCTTATACATTTTCCAGAATTGAAGTTACATTTACCAACAGGGTCTCTGCCTTGTTTGATCCTACAAATCATTTCTGATTCCCTTAAGCTCTAAATAACAGATTTGCATGAAGTGATTTAATTTATAAACTTCTGCACTGAAACTGCTTTCTTATAGTTTTTACACAGCACTTAGCAAAATAAAATGCTAATTTCTGATATGGTTTTAGATATTTTCCTGAATTAAAAGTCATTACAATTAGAGTATGTACAGTACATACTTATTTACCTATTGTTAAAGTCAAGCCTAGAAGGGTACCAAGGAAAAACATCTTATAGTCTTCACATACATGTATATGTATGCAAAATAAGATAATCTCTCTAGAGGGCACCTGAGCATGCAACTTGTGGAAGTGTTGATCCAGTTATCTTTAGTAAAACAAGGACATGAAGTGGGATACTTGGTTCTTGAACACTCATATTCAATTTCATCCCTTTTAGCTTTGTTTAAAGTATAATTGTCTTCAATAACACTCTTGCTCAAAATCAAGGTAATCGTTACAGACAGAGTGCAAATAAAAAGCTGAAAAACCTTCAGTTGTTTAAATGTACATCAAAACTTTTTACTTTCAAACCACTCGTCTCTCTCTTGCTGGAGGTTATTTTTTTTTGAGGCAATGGGGCAGTGATGAATGATGCACAATGATAACTGAAGAAACTTGAATCAGGTGGAGGCAATTAAAGACAGTCCTGCAACAAATGTCTGTCCAAACCTATAAGCCTGAGGCTTGTTCTGATTACAGACTGAGAAGCACTAAGCTTGTGGGGACTGTATGATTTCAGACACTTCTTTGCTATCATTTACAAATCTGCAAGGTTTCTACCCATCAGCCTCAACTTTTCAGTTCATGCTTGAGGGGGTTCCATTTTCTCTTTGTAGTTCTACCTTTTTTTGCTCTTCTGTCAGACCTGATAATATGCTTTTTACTTGCATACAGCTATCAGAGGTCTCCAGGCATACCTTAATCTTTATCACAAACAGAGGGACAGATTGGAGGACTGCCAGCTTTGCAGGCAGCATGTTTGACAGTCCTTGCAGAACTGAGGGATGTCAGTACAAACCACAAGCTGGCACAGAGTTCTTGTTAGGTGTACTTGAGTCTGGCCAGGTTCAGTCACGTGATGCATCATATCCTAAAATAGAAAGCAAAACCCAAAAACCATCAAACTTTAGACACAAACAGTATAGTTTCTAGGGTTGAAGCCAATCACACTAAGCTCCCCTTATAGTGATTGTGGAGTTACTTCCCAAGAAGATAATTCATCTCATGTTTATGAAGTATCTAACTGAGATATCTGGCTTTATCATTACGAAGTTTAACATAAAAAGTGTCACTCAGAGAGACTTCCGATGATGGTACCCTTTTCTGGTTTTAGTATAATATTCCAATATCCTCTTTCTACAAATCTGAAAGTCCTGACTCCAGAAACAAAATATCTGAATAATCTTCTTCAATTTGAATCATTTGTGAATCCTTTAGCTGAAGGATTCACAACTCCCACTTTACAGATTTAAAGGAAGAGCATGACCCATACCTTGTATGCTGATGCTGGGTTTTTAAGCAGCTGGCAGCACCAGAAGATGCAGGTGGGAAAAAAAGCAAATTACTACACAAGTGTTGTGTAAATTTTAGGTATGCAGACTGTCTTGGGGTGGCTGTGACACAGCCTTAATCTAACACTTACGATGGCTGAACTCTAGAAAGCACTGCCGTCATTATCTTTCTGCTTGATGATGATGTCTTAACACAAAATGTAAATAAGAACAATCCCAAAATACGAAGTCCTGGGGTTCTAACCTCAGATGTTAGGCACCAGCTCTGAATCTGCAGGTACCGAAGATCTCCCCTCCTACATGACAGAGAAAATGAATTTTGGTAAGAACACACTGGGTATGAACATTTTCTCCAGAGCAAATTTTTCCCTGAAATGACTGCATGGGGACTGGTCTAGTTGGCTGGTCTGTGGTCCTGTATCTGTGTAAACAAATGCAGATCCAGCTGAATATGTCAGATTGCATAGGATTTGAAAGACTTGTTTTTTACTGACTGAGGCATGCAAGCATTTAGCATCCTGTCTATTTAAAGTCCCAATCCATAAATAAAACTTCTACAGGAGCCGGGTGTCAAAAGCATCCACTCCTAGCATTGAGTGCCTATATTGTAACACTGTAGTGCTAAATGTCATAATGCTTAAGGTTTAAAGGGGAACCTAGTCTTAGGAACTTAGCAAGTTATGGATCCTACAAAACTTAACAAAATCTGAAACCTGAATCATCTCCTGGCCAAATGTGTAGCCAAAACTGCATGTATAGGGCACAATTCTTCATGAAGGAGTTCTAAAACAGTGTCTATCATTGAAGAAGCAAGAGTGAAGTACAGGCAATTCAGACAGCTCTACATCTCACCATGTTGCAGCAAAAGCAGCTAATCAACCTTACACAAGCTCATTTTATAGAAACAGAAACTAGGTCTTAGGGAAGAATCTCATTAAGATATCAGGACAAATCAGGAGATGTGTCAGAGCCTGACATGACCATGATATTCTGTTCCCACTGGTCATGGGCAAGATTACTGTTGAATTCAGTGAACACTCAATCCTGGAAAACATTAGTCCCAAATACCTAAAGACATATATTTTCTGTAAGTATTAAAATGTTATTTGAGTTTGAAACCCGACATTTTGCAGTCTGCACTTTCAGATATAGGATCATAATAAATGAAATTGACTCAATATGAGCAGCCAAGGAAGCAGTTTTTCTTGTACATAATTTTAATATATTGGTCAGCAAGTTTACCATTAATGCTGAAAAGAGATAAGCTTGGGATTTCATTTTCACATAAAGGCAGCATTGTGCTCTAACATTAGCATGTGCAGGAAGGTAATAGGAAACTAGTAATATATTTTATTTGTGCTTGCCCTGCTGTAAAATAAAAAGTAAATGTAAATGAAAACGGTACTGAAGGTAAGACAGGAAATTGCACATTATTGCATTGAGGAAGGAAAAGATCAAAGTTCACTGTTTTCCTTTTCTTTTCTTGACTACGTAGACCTCCAAAATAGAGTTATTAGTTTTCCAGCATAAAGCAACAGGTCCAAAAGAGTAAGGAGAGGGAAACATTGTATGGTGTAAAAGATTCAAACTACAAACCACAAAAAATTGCAAAGACGGAGGAAAAATATTCCACTAACAAATAATCTCCTTTTCAGACAAGAATAGTTCTTGTAACATTGAAAAGTTTGTTAATAATTTTACCTATAGCTGTATGGAAAATGTATTTTATTGCAAAATGAACGCTGAGCAGGTAATGGAACAAATGGCAGGGCATTTTGAACAGAAGTAAAGTACTGTGACTAGTTTTGCTCCAGATTTCTTGCCTTTTGTTGTCAAATGTCAGATATTTCCATTTTAGAGCATTTTATATTTACTTACAAATAATTTGACCATCCTCTTGTTTAGCCAAAATCCAGAAGGAAAGAAATGTGAAAGTTTCTTTGTTGTTCCTACCCACTGTTTTAAATATTTCATTCCAGTGACTCACTGCACAGGTTTTTAGCAATTTCATGAGTTAATGGAGCTAATCAGCAGGTCACATGTGGTTTTTACACTTATGAATGAGGTCTGTGGAGTTAATCTATACAAAATTTACCAATACAGTTTTAACTGGAGGTTTCAGTGTTTCAAGCCATGTTGAGATAAAAATACCTAATTTCTGTCTTCTACCTGTAAAGTTACCTACTTGACCAGAAGAGCATTGCACTATAAATGGAGGAAGATTTTTTGCCCACGTCACATGCAATCTGCAAACTCAGGCACTAGAGTACTTTGGAACTAATCCTTCAATTAATCTCACATTTCACAAAGTTAACATAATAATAAATATGCCTTATCACTTTCCACTTCAATCATTTAGAGAAACTACTAAATATAACACTGACTGAAACTGCACCAACACTGTTACAACGTGTTGAAGTGGCAGCTAACAGTAGGTTTGCATTTCCTGAGTTGATGGAGAGCACGAAAGATTCTAGTTTTCTGCTAGTAGTGTGAAGAACAATAAAATATTCTGTACCATATTACATATCTGAATAAGTATTTCTGATAAACTGGTCCAGTATTCAATTATATAAAGCGTGTTTTGGTCTTATTCAAACAATTTCTTCAGACACAGGTGAAGGAAGGACTGAAGAAATGTAAGGATCTTCAAAGGGGGCTGGGATCACATTGAAAAAAAAGGCAGGGAATTTATTTACGAATGATAAGACAAAGCTAATGAGGAAACTCAAAATTTGGAAGAGTAAAGTGAGGTTCATAAAACAATGTATACATGAGAGATGGGAAATCATCAAACATACAAAGTTCAGCAAGGGAAAGTGACGGATTCTGCGCCTAAGATGGGGCAGCCCTGGATGGACAGATAGACTGGGGAATGAGAGGCTGGAGAACAGTATGAGAAAAGGGACCTGGGAGTCCTGGTCAATGGCAAGTTGAACATGAGTCAACAGTGCCCTGGCAGCCAGGAGGGCCAACCCTGTCCTGGGGGCATCAGGCACAGCCTCACCAGCCTGGCAAGGGAGGGATTGTCCTGCTCTGCTCTGCCCTGGGGCAGCCTCACCTCGAGTGCTGGGGGCAGTTTTGGGTGCCGCAATACGTGAAAGACATTGAGCTGTTAGAGAGCGTCCAAAGGAGGATAACAAAGATAGTGAAGGGCCTTGAGGGGAAGCCGTGTGAGGAGCAGCTGAGGTCACTTGGTCTGTTCAGCCTGGAGGAGACTGAGGGGAGACCTCATTGCAGTTACAACTTCCTCATGAGGGGAAGAGGAGGGGCAGACACTGATCTCTTCTCTGTTAGGGACTTGAAATGGCCTGAAGCTGTATTGGGGGGTTGGGGGAGGGGGTTAGGTTGAATATCAGGAAGAGGTTCTTCCCCCAGAGGGTGGTTGAGCACTGGAACAGGCTCCCCAGGGAAGTAGTGACAGCACCAGGCCTGACAGAGTTCAAGAAGTGATTGGACCATGCTTTCAGGCACATGGTGGGATTCTTGGATGTCCTGCCCAGAGCCAGAAGTTGGTCTTATGATACTGATCTGTTCCCTCCAACTCAGCCTATTCTATGATTCTATGACTCTATATCTACAACCATATGAAATTATTTGAATGAATGTGTAAGTTCTACAGGAGCCTCATATATATCTCCATAAATATTACATTCATATGAAGAATTCCTTATGACTATGGTACAGGACCTGACATGCCATGTTTGGATTGTGACAGGAATTATTAAAGAACAGGAACTCACTATAATTAAAGAAAAAATACTACTACTAACAATAAAACTAATAAAGAAAAAATAATAATATTATCATTAGGCCTAAAGGGCTTCATATCAACTAACAATTTATGTCCGTTTTGGCATTTTTTTTTCTCAGAAACTGTGAACTCTAAAGAAGGAAAATCTTTTTGTTTTTACACCAGCAATGGTATCATTGGAATCAACATCAAATGCATTACCAATAGAGCTGCAACCTGTGGGTGATGCTTAACAACCTGGACTGATACGTATATCCCTCTCGTCTAGTAGTTTCATGATGAAGTGATGCTCCCTGAAGCACTCCAAGTGGTAGCTTTAACTTTTTAAGTTACAAAATGCTGTACCTTGAATCTCATTTTTAAAATAAAACCTAGCCAAAAGGAAAAGGGTTAGCTAGAAATGGGTTGTGAAAATAAATGGCTGCACATCATTGTCAAATGGCTGAGATTTTTATGAGTTACTAACTGCTAGATCCTCTTTCCAATATGATTTTTTACTAAATTGGTTGTGGGGATGTTCTTACCTGGAGATAAAATTATTTTGCTTGTTGGAGAGTAATTTCATGCAGAAAATTCTAAATAGCTGTTGTGATACAACATGATGTAAGTAACACTGGCGCACTCCATGAAATGACTGGTTTGAAAAATTATAACCGGCTAGGATTTTGATAGAAAAACTAAAACCAGATCTTTGCAGACTCTTCTGCCACTCACAGATTCTTCAGTAATATTATTGCTCTATTTGCAAGTTTAATCAGAAATAGAAATATAGATGCCAATGAAACATCTTGGGTTTTACAGAAATCTTCACAAAAGGCAAGCTGGAAAATTATTTTGCTTTCGGCATCTAGAAATTTGTTTCTACACCGGAAAAATATTGGTCTCATAAAAGTAAGAACATGTCTAGCTGTAAAATTTAATAGATGAATGCTATGCAAGATGTAAAACCCATTGGGGAATATGTCAGGATTTTGGTAAACACTACCAAATTATATTATCTTTAATGTATCTTTAAGGCAGCAAAAAAAGGAACATCTCAAGCTTGATATTAAGACTGTAAAGAAAAACATGCATTTTGTTTAAAAAAAAAATATTTTTGTGGAGTGACAAGAGACAAGTAATGTTCTGAAATAGTTACATAAACTGTGGGTTTTAATTCCTAAGACAATATACTCTCCCTATGTGATGTGAGTCGTAAATGTCTTCCTTTAGCTCTATATTAATGTTATTCAGCCACTGGGCTCTGACACCGGCCTTAAATTGACTTGTTTCTGGCAAAGTAAGAAATTCTTTTAGAATCACATACAGCTTATTTCTGCTGTCCTTTAGATCACTGGCAATTTTCTACTCAACATCAGCATAAAGAGCTTTGCCACTGTTGCTATGGGAATGTCATGTTTCTCTTCATTACACAGTTCCCCCTCAACCACTGACTTACAGACATCCCTCAGCAATGCATTTGTGCTTTTTTGCATACACAGCCATGACAACATGCATATAGTAAAGAGAGAGAGGCATAAAATTCATGCTGAATGTCAAAATGCCAAATCTGTTCCAGTAAGACAATCAAAACCAAAAAAGATACACTGAAAAGATTTATCCTATTCTCAAGCCTAAAGCAACTCCTGTGGAGTTATCTAGAAATGAAGAAACAGTAATCTGAAAGCAAATCTCCTGAAGCAGTAGAAAAGGGAGGACTGTCACAGAGACTTGTAATAAAGCTGGTTTCTTGTCATCCTTCAAAGGTGATAATTTTTTATTCAAATTTTATTTATTAATTTTTTTGTTCTTTTTTTATCCTTTTAGACTGCATAGGAAATGGAGTATCTGTAGAATGGTAGTCAATCCAAACACATTTTCAGCAAATTAAGTTTATATCTTATTGATGCAACATTCTGAGAACTTTACAAGTGTTATTGATTAACCTTCCAAATATACCCTGAGACACATTAGAACTTTCCCATCAATTTTATAGCTGGAAAAATCAAGCCAATAATTAAATGGCTCGCCCTAGGTCTGGCAGTAGGTGGTGTCAGGAGCAGAAGATGAGAATTACAGTTCCAGTTCTGAGATCATAATGGTCTGCAAATTATTGTCATGCAATTTTGTTTCATGTATGCCGTTAATTGTACTATCCATAAAGGGATTTGGAGACAAGTGATAAAAATACATTTGAGTGCAAAGGCTCTAGACACTTACTAATGTAAAATGTTTTATAGCAGGCAAATCAAACTTAAAAGCTGCCACTTATAGTCACATTCATTTAGGTTTTGAGGATCCTCCTTCCCTATTGAGGATGCTTAGAGAATAGCTGTTTCCATTATTTTCCCATACAGCTGTAATCATGTCACTGCTTTCTATGGCTGTCTCACTCCCAGAGGTCTTCCTAACCACCTCTAAATGATTTGGATGCAGTTTCCACATTAATATTAATACTTGACTGTGAACATCAAACCCTTTAATTGCTTTCATAGTGAATACTTGATGTGCCTGAGTAAACATGCCTTACTTAAAGCTGTAGCTCCATTAGTAATGATACAAAGAGTACAACTTAGAAATAAATCCCTGATTTTAATATAATTAAAGAGTGCAGGTTATGAATAACTAATTACATTACAGATATAGAGAGAGTTGGGAGGAACATAAGAGAAAATGTGAATACACAGAGATGAACTGGTGAATTGTTACATTGTGAAATACAAGTTCTTTTTAGAGGTCAAAGTACACATTACCTTTTATAAATTTACCTTTTCCCCTTACATTTCTTTGGCTTGAAATCCCTCTAACATGACTTCTGGGATGTAGCCAGAATTTTTTTCTTTCTGAAGTGCAAGCCTGACTGAAATCCATTTCTTTATCATTTTCCATTAGAGTAGTTCTATTTCTTTTATGGCTTTCCAAACCCTGCACTGCAAACTACACAGGCTTGCAAAAGTCATTGCTCCTTCAGCAAATGCCTCCCTTTTAAAGTCACCTCCATCAACGTTTTCAGAAGTAAATTTGTAGACAGGAACCGGGCCTTTACTCCCCTGCTTCTCTGCTTCTGCTGCATGCAGTGTGTGAGTTCTGGGTCAGAGAATCCAGAGGATGAAACCACCACTTCTTGCTCATCCCCACTGTAGCTGCCTTATGCCCCAGAGCATTTCTGTTCCTGAGAGTAATTCATGTGGATTTTCTATGCCCATGCAGTCTAACTGACCAATAGTGGCACAAGTGGACATCCTATTCTCCCTTCCAAATAATTTCTGGTCTGACAAAAGCCAAATATCTGCATAACAGTACAAAGGATGACTGATTAGGTAAAACCTAGTTGTGGTTTACTAATTATTGCCCTTTTCCTGCAAAGTTCCAGAGGCCTCTTGATAAATCAATCAGAATGGAAATCACTCCATTTCTTACTGACTTTTAGGAACCACACCTAAAGAAAGTGGCAGGAGAGAGTTCTGTCTTTTTAATAAAGCCAAATCTCTGCTTGTTCTTAAAATCAGACATGTCCCAGGAAGGAGTCAGCTATTAAATATAAACTAGTTCCCGTTTAGTCATCTGTCTGCTTGGTGCGATGCTAACTTTGTACTTACGTATCTTCTCTCCATATGTTTTTCTATTAGCCTTCTCTCCATATGCTTTTCTATTAACCTAGATATTCTTCTATCTCTGTAAAAAACTGAATATATCCTTTGCCTACAGGGAAGAAGAAAAAGAAATGCTGCCTTATATATCAAAGCACTTTTACAATTTCTCTCAGGTCATATTGTGGAGAAATACAAAAGTTATGATGACACTAAACTTAACCAGAGCTAAGTTAGTTTGGATTTGCCTCAATTTTATCCTTAGGTTCACAATCAAAAGAAATCCAAAGTCCGTTAAAGTGCATTCTCTGCCCAAGTTTTATTACAGTTAAAAAGTTAGAATAGTTAATATTTAAAACAGTAAAAACCCCAAATGACCAAGGGAGCAAGTACAGAAATAGAATGAAGTCATGAGGAATTCCCTCCTTCCATTTGCTCTCTTCCAAACAAGTAATTTTTTCCAGGTAATTTTTTGATACAGAAGATAAAGAAATAACCAGATGTGAGTCAACTGATATTTCCAGAAAGAGGAACTGGTCAATGATGTTAACAAAGACAGACTTTGTGTGACAAAAAGATCATCAAATGAAGGGGATTCATGACATAAAGAATATGAGGAAAATAAAGACAAAAGAACCAAAAATGCATTTTAGAAACATGCATTTTTAAAAGAGTGTTGAAAGTCAGCAAAAAGGAGAAAAGAAAAAAAAAGTAAAAAGAAAAGGCAGGAGTTTGATTTAAGGGACACAAATACTAACTGTTTGGTTGCAGAGCAAAGACAGAAAGTACAGGAAGAGGTTAACATTTAAAATGAGGACAACATTACATAGAAAGTTTAAATTACAACCAGCTTATTGCACATAAGTGCAAAAAATTGTTTAGGTAACTAAGAAAGTCAGAAATACCAAGAGAAGAATGATATGGAAATTTAAAGCATTGTTTACACTAAAATAAATCTTTCTGCAAGTTAAATATCTAAATAGTAATAAGAGAGAAGGATCTGGTCTGTAAAAGACTGAAGTGTTTAACACTTCTTGTTTTCTTTAATCTGTTCATATATCTTCACCTCAAATAAGGCTTATAACCAGACAGCCATAAAAACATTAATGTTAGTAGTAAGGTGATAAGAAAAGCCTGTGAATTCAGCTGAGTAAAAGGAAGGCACAGTTAAAATTCCTTTTAGTTTAGAAAGCTCTTTTTAGCTTTTTATATGTATAGTTAGAAAACCAGTTAGGAAAATTTTGCATCTCTTGACACATTTTGCACATGCCTATAGGATACATGATGCACTGGAAGACTGGAAAAAGCAAACGTGGTGTGCATCAAAACAGAAGAGGATCAATACAGACCAGTTGGTTTCTACTTACAGAAAAATACTGTAAAAAGTAGCTAAACTATTCTAATTACCTACAAGATAATATGGAGATGAGTAACAGCCTACAGAGTCTTGTAAGAAAAACTTGCAAATCAATCTAAATGACTTCTGCAACATGGAAGCTGGTCTTATGAGCATGGGAAAGAAAGAGCATGTATCATTTATCTTGACTGCTGTATGATTTCTTGGCAGTGTCTCAGATGTCCTTCTCAAAAGCAACTTGACCAAATAAATACAGTTGATGATAAAACATTCATGTATTTTTAAAGAAGGATGACTCAAAATGTATTCTTGGAGTGTAGTTTTTAGTGGCTGTCTATGAAAATGAAAGACTTGCTCAATACAGCTCTTGAAAGATCTGTCCTAGACCCTGGATATTGAATGATTCAATATTTTAATTAATAAAATGGATGAAAAAACAGAGAAAATTAAATCCTTGTGCCAATCTTAGAGGTATGTTTGAAGACAAGATTAGAGTACCGATCAATCTTAACAAATTAAAGATATACTGAGGTAAAAATAGGGTGGTATTCAGGGAGACAAGTACAAGATATGGCTAATGGCCACAAACACAGGATACAAACCTGGTGGTTAGGGAGCAACTTTACAAGGTATGGGAGTCACCAGAGTCCCAAACTGAGAATGACCAACAAGGTCATACAGCTGGAAAAAACACAACACACCTTTGTGCGTGAAGACTAAAGCCCCAAGAATACATGAAGCAATCCCTCTACTCTCCTCAGCACTGGTTACACCTCAGTTGCAATGCTTCCAACAATTTTTGGACATCAAATTTCAAGATAAGAGTCTAGGAGAGAACTGAGAGACCATCATAACCCAGCAACGATTTTAGCAGTGTTAGCTATTTAGCTGGTAATTTTTCATACTACTTTTGCCAAGTGATAATGTTTTGATTAATTTCACCAATTTTCGTATGCACAATAGTGTTTTTATGTTATTGTATAACAGATCTTCCCACTAATGCACAAGAACAGAACTAGACTGCAGATGAAGCAGAACTGTGCAGAGCTATGTGGAAAGGGAAACATATACAGTCCTGTGCTATTTACTACAGAAGCGGGAGATGTATTGTACTCGGGGAAAGGAAAGCAATGTTTTTATCAAAGAGGAAGATAAGTGTTGCTTTGGGGAATTGAGTTCTGGCTATGTAATGGAAAAATCATTCTACTCAAACATTTAACAGGTGATCGTTAATTGCATGTTCTTCATTTCCTGTGTTTTTAATTAAAGGCTGTGATTTTTGGTTTGAATATTTTCAGCTGCAATTGAAATTATAGGAGCTGTGCTATATTTAAATACAGAGTGCTGCACGATGCAACATATGCTGACATAAATCAGATCCAGATTTTTAAAACTGGCCTCCAAAAACAATGGATGTTTCTGTCTATCATGCCTCTGTTTCCAGACTCCCATATGTGAAATTCTTCATATTATGAAGCTGCCGAGAAAAAATAATAAATAAATCAGTGTTTGTGAAGCACTTGCATATTATATTAAGGACTGCTGCAAAAAACCTGTAGGGAATATTATCACTTTTGTCTTCAATGTAATAAAGATAACATGGGACGACACCAATATTTGTTCATTAACTGCACAATAAATGAGACTGAGCCCTGGAGGAAGGGTATGCTCTAATGTACACACAAAGGTCCAAAAGTGCAAGCAATCTTCACAATTACATTTTGCAGCATGATATTGCACAATCAAACTCTCTAAAGCTTTTAAAATGGCTTTTTATATTTAATAAATATCTATATAATCAGGTAGTACCAAACAGGATTATGGAAATTATCGCAAAATCAAAATAATAGTGATTCCGTAGCATCTATGAGTGAAAAAGACACTATATTGCATTCAAGTGTATTTCACCCTTTTCAGCATGGCAGTGTTATTTTCTCTCAATAAATACTTTGGATATATCTGAGGTTATTCCTGCTGGTGAGGTAAACACACCTGCACTCCAGAGATTTAATTCAAACCTGAAGAAAACTGAGACTGGGATAAACTGTAAAATTCTTGTCACTCTTCAGTCTGAACCCATTGCTCCCAATTTTGGAGAGAATGTCCTAAGGGGAAACAAAATATCCAAGGGAAAGAATCTGTTGTCATATACTCAGGAATATTAGTTTGACACCAGAATAAGGGCAAATATGGAGGAATTTGATGCTGCACCTTATTGCTTAAAGTTACTTGTGAAGGAGTCCTACAAATATAGTTTCTTTTTCATGGACTGTTTAAAATATTTAAATTTGAAAGCTGTGATAGAGGGATACTCATAGACTTAGTCAGGAGAACCCTTGGATATTATAACCCAAACAACTGAAGGAGATAGGTGTTTATAGAGTTAGTTTATCCAGAAGAATCCTAATTCTGGGCATGATCCAGATCACAATATGCACTTAAACAGGTTTAGTCATGGAGGAGAGAGTTTTAGAAGTCGTTTTAATGATCTAAATCCTGCATAAGCCTCATTTTGCTACCATTTCCTCAGGTAAACTTATATAAACACAGATTTGAATTCAACCAACCGCTATTCAAACATGTCCAACATGACCTAGCACTTATAATTCAAGTAGAACACCACTGTATTTTAGCCATAGAAATAAACCATAACTATAGAGAAGAAAAAAAGGAGAGTGGGGAGAAGTTGTTGATGTCATGGATATTTTCATGCACTTCAGTGATCTATTATTATTAATTAATTAATAGTATAACTGTAGCTATTATTTATGAGTTTGTTACTTTTCTGGTTTTCATATGTGACACAGTTTACTCTGCCATCAATACACAATTTCAGCTTGGGAGAGGAAAGTCTGGTCTTTGAACCCAAACCCTTTGCCTGTCATAGTTCAAACACAGATATTTCATCCCTGCTATAAATCAAACACAGTGTGTTGGTCACCACCATGAAAAGACATGATCACTAAAATAATCAGCTGAAACAACTCCGACTTGGTAAAATACTTGGATAAAAATACAGGAACTTACAATTTCTTCAAAAGAAAGTTATCTTCATACAACTTTTCTGCATTCACCCTATTCTTAACATGTTAACTTTACAGCAATTTGTCTCTTCTGATGCCATGATGATTTTTTGTCTTTTCTTTTATATACCTTTTATATATACCTTTTATATAGCTTTTATGTATCCTCAGTGCTCTTAACATGCACACTTGTAATTCCTTAAGTCCGATAATTTAGCATAGCCCTAGTATTCTGTTAAGCCAGGAGACCAAACATCCTGGAGGCCTCGCAGTTGGGGACAGAAAGCCCTACACTATCCTGAGAAACCAAGGTCATCTCTAGAACACATCCTGTAAACTCAGATTAGGCCCATCCAGGGGGGAATTCCTTGGGATTGGGGGATATCACGCTATCCATTCAAGCTTCTCATTGAGGAATCTTTTTAGATAAGCTGATTTGCAAGGTGTATAAAATGGTATATGCGATCTATCGTGTGTGTGCATTTCGGCGCATTCCACCTTGGCGAAGTGGTGCGTCGTAAGGATCCTTATTCAATACCAAGGTAAAAACTATTTTTCCCTTAACTGTGTCTGGCTCTTAATTTTTAAGACCAGGAAAAGGCATCACTTCCCATATGAAAACATTTGAGATATCCCAGTTTTGCCAACTCATTAACTTCCAGCGGTTACCATCTTAATAAATCTTTGAGTCTACTCATAATGGACCATTCTACTCATGTATAAGTAAAGATGGAAAATCTGGTTCACTATCATTCAAAGAGCATCAGCTGGAAGATTATAGACTTCTGAGTTACCTTTTCTATTTCTGGAAGAAAATGAAGGAAACTGTGCATTTCAAACTGAACTGAACTAGTTTAGAATTCATTGTTTCTTTTTTGTATTTTTAATTTTAAAGAAATTACCTCATTTCAAATTCTCTGTATGTTACATAATGTTCCAAATCTAAGTTATTGGAAGCTGCAGTAAGTAATAAAATAAATTATGTGAACCTAATATCCAATTCGTTTAAGTTAAATAGAAGTTGGAGACCAGAAAATACTTTATTAAGAAAGCTGAGGAATTATGTATATGGCTTAGAAAGCATGGAGCTAAACTAGTACTTTGGTGAACATAGAGAATATATTTCTGCATGTTTTACTGAAATTATGTGTTCTGAATAAAATGGGATTTCAAATTTGGGAAAGCAGATGGAAATCTGAGGGTTGAGGTTGTGAAAAATATACCAGATCTACAATATTTGAAAAGACAAAGAAAATAGATTGATTTAGGAAGCAGAAGAATCGGATCACCAACTCTCAGTTGAAATTGGACTATTTATGTGGTAGAGTTGGAACTCAATTTAGGAATGAAATGTTGAAATTTAGGTTCTCTTTCAGCTGTCAGTGAATAAATGTTTATTTGTCATTTAAGTCAGAGAGACACTGCTCTTGGGTGTGCAAGAGGTTGGCACAAACTTAGTACATATAAAATAACTATTGTAGGAGACATTAATCTGTTTGCATCTTCAGCCAAAGGCTGTACAGGAGATTTTGTCTTAAATGGTGCTCAGTGTCTGTGTAGGGACAATTTACTGTATATTAGCATCAACTGTAATTCAAGCTTCTAGGGCTCTGTTGTCTGCTATGGACCCTCATTCATCCAACATTTTTGTAAGCAGTTGCACATGACCACCTGCTGCTCAATTCACTGGGTCCTTTGCAATATTATAAAATCCCCAAATAATCCGTATGGTGCTGGTGGATATGACACAAAAGTCGTGGGAGACAGCTGACCTTTTCAACGACAGCAGGATACCAGGAAGCACAACCTACAATACATCAAACGGCACTTGATGCTTGAATCAAAACCTGAATCAAGCCCCTGCTGTTTTGGTTCAGTCTCAGTGGGATTGCCTGTATAAGCTTGCGATCCAGCGCTAAGGAATTTTCTATAATCCTTTCTCCTGCTACTGCACTTAGTTTGGAGAATTTAGAAAACATATTCCATTACAATTTCTGTTGCATATATTTCTTTCCCATTCTTCTATATGCTCTAAGGTCTTCTGTCAATTTTCATTACTCATTATTCCTAAAGGAAATAATATTGATTATCAAATAATTTTAATATAAATTTTGGACAAATAGCCATTTATTTCAAATTCCACACTCAGCATCTATGAACATTTTATAAATACTTGGAAGATATTCAAAAATGTTTAAAATACAGTACATAACTTAAAACAAATTATTTGCAAAAAACATATGTACAGAAACAATGTGGAGATTTTTCTTTCTATTTGATTAGCTTTCCCTTTGTAATTAAATGCAAACTCAAAACCCTGGAGAATTTTAAAATCTTCATTTTTAGCATTCATAGGAAATAGGAAAGAGGTGAATCATTGATTAATGTTAAAAAGGGCTCCGCAAGTGTCTTATTATAATCAGAAAACAGAACTGATTCACCTACTTAATTTGAACCTCTTGGGTTCAGACACATACTGAGTCTTTGTGTCTTAATATTGCATTCACAGCAGGATTCTTTTTGAGAAAATATCAAAACTTATATAGTCTCTGATTTCTAATGGCAATTACTGTTGTTACAAAAATAATATTTACAATATGGAAAATATTGCACCCTAATCAATTTGCATGGTTGTAAGTGACTCATATTAGCATATTTTAAGAAACCATGATTAATTACAGTCTTCCAGTTGAAATTATGACATTTGCATTTGAGAGGGGGTATCATCTGTGCAAAGGGTGGCAAGTTCTTAAAAGTCACTTTCAGTTTCAAATATGAACAAATGAGATCATTAAATGTCTTTTTAGATAAGTGTAAATGAAATCCTTTTTCTCATACTGTATACATTAATTGAGCTGCATCAGATTCACAATGTACAGTCATTCCTACTTCTAAACAACAAGTAGTCACTTTAAATAAAAAGTGAAGCAATTGTTTTCCCCAAATATACCAGGGTTGTCTTCCCACTAAGCAGCGGTTTTGGGGATTTTTTTTTTCTCTTCACCCTCCTCCACTTTTTTTCCTTTTTTCCCTTTATAAGATACTGAGGCAAAATATTGAAAGTTATCATCATGACATGGATAGCAGAAAAAAATTTTCAGCTTTTTTCAGGTGATTCATTTTTTTTAACAGAAAGTTTGGAATAACTGCATCTTTATCCTAAATTATTCCTTAGATACTGGGAAGTCAAGGACGAAATAATAAAACTTTAGTAGTAGTGCAACTTTAGACAAGAAGTTGGCAGACAGTGGCTTTGGAAGGAATTTCAAGAGATTATCTAATTTTTCCTCTTCAGGGCAAGACCACCTATACCTATATTATTCTTCACAAATGTTTAACTAACCTGTTCTCTGAGACCCCTTATAAATGAGATTAGTTTAGGATTGTCATTTCATTCTTTCAAAGGTGACAGACATTCATAAACAGGTTACTGCTGAGAATGGAGCTATAACTCTACTTCTTATATTTGGTTTGATACGTTGAAATCTAGACTTTCAAGATAATTATTATAAAATCTTTATGAAGATTAGGGAAATTCAGGAGATAATTTCTGATCAATGATGTGCTATGCCAGAAATTCTACTGACAATAGAAAGAATCTGCAATAAACTTTGGGTTCCTCTATTCTGTCTTCAAAAAAATTTTCTATGCTGGTGTTGAAAAATGGTGTAAGTAAAATGAAATAGTTGGCACACAAAAATAAGCTGTGGGCCCTTCCTCTTTCTCTCTACACTGGGCATCTTTTAGTGCTTCCTTATGTAAATTTGAATAGGACCATTCGAGACTTGTCATTTGGAAAACTGTCCTGCTTACCCACCTCCGTATTCAACCCCTTCATCTCTAATGGAGTTTATGCATATATAAACATATCAACAGAGAGAGGTTCTCAAAATGTAATTTCTCCTTATCAAATTACCTATTGACAAAAATTGATGTTGTATAAACCCTGCTCATCAGTAGTTAAAACATTGGTGTATTATCAATACTGTTTTGGCCACAAATCTAAAACACAGCACCTATGAGTTACTATGAAGAAAATTAACTCTACCCCATTCAAAACCAGTACAACAGGGCACTGTTTCTATCCTAAATAGTCTATAAGCTAGACAGACACTAATGCAAATGACCTCTGTAAGCAAAAAAGCAAAATTAAAAATTGAAAGTGGACAGAAAACATAAATGTCTATTTTTCTTTTTAATGACCGGTAATGAAGCAAAATAATAGGTAGACATAGTTCAGTAACAGTAAAACTAGAAAAAGTTCTTTAAAATGTAGTACTTTTTTTCCAAAACTAACCTTCCACCAAGGACAATATTGAAGTTAATGAACAGCATTGTGGAAAAGTGGGTGTTTTTCTATTTTGCATTATCTTCTAAATGTTTTTTTTCCTCGTTTCATTTTCTTTTTTTTCCTTTTTAGTTTTTTTCAGGAGAGAAATATCAGGAAAAAAGTGATTTCATGTTGAGTGCATAGAAAAAAAATCTCAAACCAAGTGCCATGTGCCAACGTTTTAATCTGCTTCTCCTATGGTCTTCATTTGAAATCTCTTTAGCTGCCAATTTTGCAGAAAACGGACATTTGCACACGTACAATTCATGCTTGATTTTACAGTTATCTTTTTGAAACACGTTACAATCTGAGTAAAAATTCAGTTAAGTCAGTGGGAAACAATAAAGGAGGACAGATTTTTTTCCTATATAGCTTAAGTGAATATTTGTATTGTTTTTCCAGTATTTAATTCATAATTTCTGATAGTATTAAAGGCCCAAAATTATCTCTATATTTTGAATACTTCATCAGACCTACTCAACCTGGAATTGACCCAAATGAAGTGTCCTTTTTTCAAGACATTTCTAACTGCTCAGCTCTTTTTAAGTGCTGGAGAGGAAAGCAGAAGATGATGCTTTTCTTCCCTGGCATTTGTACCATTTCAGTTGAAGTAGGTGATGTTCCCTAAATTGCAGGAGCTCAGCTGTCGCAGAAATACCATACCACCTGAGCTTCCCCCATACTGCCTAGATCTTCATATTTCCTGTCCCTCGCTCTGGGAATATAATGAATTTCATCTCTTCTGTCTTTAAGTGTACATTTTTCTCTTCGAGGTCTATGACCTTGTAAATCCTGCATTTTTTCTCCTCTGCTATGGTCTGTGGATTTTAACTACTCTCGCTGTTTTATGGGACACTAACTTCTGCAGGCATATCAGCAGCAGATTGACTTTGGTGACATGCTATTTGGTTCCCACTGGATGGCATGAACTTATCATTTACAGACTCTAGATGATAGAAGTTCTAATGAAATCAACAGTGCATACAATACTTGAGGATTTGTATGAAGAAACTAATTTTGTGAGTCTGCTCACCATCAAATGAATTAAAAATTGCAACAAATGCTTTGGAAATTTTACTAGGACAGCTTTACTGAAATACTGTAAATTTGCTGTTGGAAAAAATTCCAGTAATGAAAACAGTCATAAAAATTAAGTTCAAACTTTTGATAAGGTTTGATCACTCTGTTTCAAGTTTTTCTGTATCTACAGCAATCAAAATCCCAGTTGGGTTGTGCATTTCCATCTCAAGATAAAATTTACCTTCAAGGATATTAAAAAAATTTCAATAAGCTTTTATGAAAACTATGCAATCATAGAGAACAGCGCCAAATGTCAGGCACAAAGTTAGTTACTTAAAGGTGTATTTACATAAAAGATTGCTGCACCATGCACAAATACCCAAGCTAGAATACCACCAGCCAGCTCAGGTGACATAAGAAATAGAGAAACTGAATTCCCATCTGCTCTCTTTCTGTTTTTCATTACTACCTCCTTGAGTTTCCTGTTCTCACACCCACATGGGGAGTCACACTAGTTTCAAGGGTCTGGAATGACTTTCTATATCAGGTGTTTCATTACCTCAAGATCTGTTCAAGTTGTTTGTTTACATTCATACCATCATTTTGAAAGAAGTAATTTTCCTCTTCAAGATTTCATGAAGTGTATTCCCTGTCTGCATATGGCATATGGGTCAACATCCTCAATACCAGATCTTCAACCGTGCAAATCAGTGTAGTTTAATTGCTGAATTTCTCAGAAGTCTGAGAAAACAGAAGAGTAAGATTCATGAACAACATCACCCAAAATTATAATTATGAGCCATATACTCACCTAAAATGGGCACAGATTATGCTCCTAAATACCTGAAATCCTGTATGAACAGCTCATCTCTTTTGATTCAGTCTAAAATGTTGGAAAAGTGTAGGAACAGCTCTTATTTTCTACCCCAGAGACAAAAGAAAAAAAAAAGATTAATTAATCTACTGAGATTTCTGTCTTTTCACAATTTTAAAATAAATTAACCTGTCTGCAGTGATTCAGACTGGGGAATTAAAAAAATAAATCTTGTGCAAAAACACTCTGAAAGCTCTTTCTAACTTTTCCAACTCTGCATGAAGTGAAAATTTTCTCAGGAACTAAACTTTAAAATACTGTTTTATCAAAACAAATCATCAGTAGATGATGTTCTGGTTTAC
This sequence comes from Ifrita kowaldi, assembly GCA_013398055.1. Lineage (NCBI taxonomy): Eukaryota > Metazoa > Chordata > Aves > Passeriformes > Cinclosomatidae > Ifrita > Ifrita kowaldi. The sequence goes on along the minus strand of VZRS01014136.1, from coordinate 123,632 downwards.
TTCAGGGAGCAAAAATGTTTCAAATTAATCTTCTAATACATTGCATGATTTCCATAACACCACCTACAGAAAAGACTGCTTTGAGAGAGACATTGTTCTTGGTAGGTATAATTTTAAACTAATCAGCTTGTGTTTTGAACTACAGAAATCTGCAATTCCTTCTTACATTCTAAAAATAAGTATGTTTAAGTAATACTGTGTCAAAGCTTGTAATGTGCTACTAATTACTTCAGGAGACATAGAGATCTTGCTACAGTAAAAATAAAAATAAAATCTACTCATAACCTTGAGGGAAGAATATTGAAATAAATCGTTGATTATATTCTTCATTCCTGCTGTTAGAGATTAAATATCCTTCCCATTTTATTGCTAAGATCACATAGGAGAATAATTAAGCCAGTGTTAGCAACCTAACAAATTGTCACCCTGTGATTTCATATATGCTAAAAACCAAATTACATGTTATTCCAATGTTAATTATATCTGAGTTATATCTACAGTTAAGAAATTCTTAGCCAAATTCCTTTGTCTACACGTAACTTGATCACCCCACAAGCACAATATCCATTGCAATCCTAAAACTTTTGTCTTCCACACAGCTGTGCTGAAACTTCCAAGATGACGCATCCTAGGATAACCTAGATCATATTACTGTTGAGGGCAGAGGAAGAACCCTGCCACCCTTCCCTAGGGAGACAAACTGATTGAAAAATGTCTCAGCACTGAAGACAGTGCATTAAATTATCCAGGTGGCTTTAAAGATATAGAACAGCTTATTTCTCTTCTGAAATTCAGTTCAAAGAGCATGAAAGTATGTGTGCATGAATGATGAAACATTTTCTCACTGGGTACATTTTTTGCTTGTTAAACTTTCATTTTCTTCACTTCAGGTTGCAAAGAGTGATCATCTAAAATACTTCAGTCTCTTTAGTGGCAGTGTTTTTCAGCATAGAGTATTTTTTAATTTCAGTTATAATAGAGCAACAGTATAGACACAAACCCAGTGTTTGCAACATCTTTTATCTCATCTTAGATCCATCTCGTCTTAGAGCCATATTCATTCAAGTTTGTTGCATTATGTGAGAAATGGTTAATTTAATTTGTTGCATGGGAGTTCTCAGCTTTCAGTTCAGCTTAGGGTAGTTGCTTTGCTATTGACTATATTGTTTTGCTACACTGAATTAAAGACAACTTGAAAGACTGTTCTTGTACTAATGTTTCCAACTTCTCCTTTAGAGTTTCCAACTTCTTCTTTAGGGTCTCAGTAATTATTTTTTTTGTAATTTAACAGAATGAAGCTGTGTCTAACAGATAGAGAAAACCCAAATAAATAAAATCCACTTTGAAAGGTATTTCAACCAACCGTAGAGAGTTCAGTATTCAGTACTCATAGTTTCAGGTCACAACATCCAAAATTCCATCCTGTTCCAACTCATTTGCTGGATAAAATGAATAATTTGAAATAAGCATCACAATAACCTTTATAATAAGTGCAGATCAATCTGACTTGATAACTTAGGATCTGAATAGTGCAAATGCTGCAGTTTACATTCAAGATCAATATCCTCAATGCAAGGATAAAATATTACTATATAGCATGACAGTGAATCCTTAAATCACCATACTTCAGGAATAGGAGGGAACTTAATCTTAACAGAGGGTACAAATTTCCTCTTTGTACAAATATCCACTTGTACTCTTAAATTGGTTATAGCATTCCTGTGTTTGTAGTAAATTCTCCAAGGACATGATCTTTCTGTAGCTCTGAAAGAATAGGTAGACCAGCCTTTAAATCTCATTACAGTTTGTTGTAGCCCTCAATAGCTAATATGGCTTTTCATGAAGTGCTCCTCTGAGAAATCTCATTATGCAGTTCTCCCTTCAGTAATACAACTATTGTACTGTTTGGATGCTTTACCACAGAGTTGAGAAATAATACTGAATTTTTTGGGGCCTGTCAATCTATTTAAATAACAATAATAGATAGATTTAAACTAAGAAAAAACAACATAGGAAACTTTTATTTTACTTTTTTAAATACCCTTTGAAAGTAGTCAGTTAACCATTAATTTGCCCAAATGAGGTAATGGTTTTTTATTTTACTTTGTGTGGTCTCTCAGGTTTGTCAGAAGGGTACAACCAATATTTGTCATATCTGTGTTAGTCACTGCTCGATAAGGAGACAGAAACAAAGACTATTTCAGGAGTAGATTTATCAGAGGAGACAGGTAATATTGGCCATGGCCTTCCTCATCAAACAATTGTTGTTGAGGAAGAGAGAGGGCATGCTCATGTCGGAAGCTACATCACACGGTGGCAACTCCTCACAGAATGAGGAGACAGACCAGCCTTACACACGGCCTCAGTCACCAGCATTCCCTCTGCTCCACATTTCAAAAGGCGGGAATAAAGTTTAAGGTTGCATGAGAAATAAGCTTCATGAGAAGCTTCATGCATGAGAAGTATTAACACATAATCCAGAGGGACTTTGCCCCCCAGCGAACACAGATTCTAAAGTACCTGAAAGCCATAGCCTGTACTCAGGTTGAATCTAGAAAAAGCAATGGGAATCCAGAAGTCAAATTCACTGCTGGCCTTAATAGTTCATATGCAATTCATGGAGCTGAACATGGACAAGCTGCTGCAATATCAGAACCTATATTTACATTGTTCCCTGTGCAAGTATATGTGCCCAGAGAGAGCCGGAAGGGAGCTCAGAAAATAGCTCACTTTATTTTGAATTCCCATCCTTTGTTTTACTAAAATAATTTTTGATTTAAAATGGCCTCATGAAATGTAATGGAAGTATTCCAAAAAATCACACTAAACTTCACTGAAGTCACACCTTGCAAGCTGCAGTGAAATTATATAGGTGAAAGTCATCAAAAAAATTCATTTTCTTAAAGCTGATTACTTCAGATGTGTGGTTGATTACTATTTCAACAAAATAAATGGGACAATTAGAGAACACTTTTGCTGGACACTGATAAAAAAGAGAAGCTGAAAAAACAACGTACCAAAATGATCCCGTAAAATGCAATATCCTCATACATTTGCTGATCTAGTAATGTAAGCATCATTGAAATTCATGCCAAAAAAATTTGGATGGCTGATGCACTACAAAGAAAAATGAAAAGCAAATAGAATAAATTGCAAACTCTTAAGAATGATCAAAAGCTGCTATCAGGTAAATGAAACAGGTTGATATACTATTAGATGCACTTTACAAACTCATTTGTGTCATAATAATGATGTACCTGGCTGTGCTCCAGGACCTGGGGAAGCAGGCAAGTTGCCACATCTTTTTTTTCCACAAAGAGTACATCCTGACATCTCTCTGAATCATAATCTATCAGTGTCTTTTTTCAGAGATTTGACTGTGATCTCTATGTATTTGTTTGGTATGACCCCAGCTGATTGTAAAGATGAATTTTAGCTCATTTGGCAGAATTTCCATGAAGGGCGTACATATATTTCAGTGGGGAAAGCAGGTAACTGCATTCTGCTAGGTCAGACAGCAGCAGGTCTTTTGATTGCTGAACCCACACAAGCAATTCTGTGTATATTCTCCATCTACAATCTTCTCAGAATATGGAAGTTAAGAGTGGCAACTTTACTTAAATCCAAAGGATTTAGACTCTGAGGACTAATTTTTAATACCAAATGTATTAGAATATTTAAAGCTCCTATCTTCTTAATCTTTCTGTATGATGCGTATTCAGGAGTATTGTGGATAAGATGAAAAAACCCTATCACAGCTCAAAGAGACCAACATAAACCAATTATTTCCCTAGCTGCAACTAAGGGACCAATTAGCAGCAGCTGACATAGAAGACTGCAGCCCAGTTTAAAAAGGAATAGCAGCCAGAGGGGTTAGGATCTATTTTGGAAAAGGGCCTCAGATCATAAATGTAGTTTTTTAAGAAAAAGTAGGATATAGAACACAAAAATCACATCTATTAGAGAAGATAGGAGAAACCCAGAGAGGAGTAAAGCCGAGACCCTCATATGCTACTGACTCCTCTGACTCATATCTACAGGAGGCCAGGGAGGAACTGGCCTTTAAATGTAAAGTACAGGATGGGTCAACCTTCTGCAGTTGTAAGGGCTGAAGTGTGGGAATCAGACCCAGCAGACATTGCACTTTGTTTGTACTTTCTATTACACTTTGATTTCCCTGTTTCTCTGCCGTTTGAACTGGCTGGAATAATTCTAGCATGTCTCTTCAAAAGAAAGGGAACAAGGATCCTGCTCCTGCAGCTTTGAACTGCTGCCTCTGTAATCTGCCATCGCACTGACCAGCTGAGGTGAATGATTTAAAACTTTCATAAGGTTAAGACTGCACAAAGAAATGATGAACAGAGCAAGGTTCTCTCCCCAAATTGCAAAGTCAGTAAATTTGCTACATTCCGCTCCAATTTTTGTCTTCAATGCAGATGTGTTAGTATAGTGTTTGAATCTCATTTTGAAAGGGAAAACAGAGGATTTTTTTCAGATGCATCTTTACAGTTAGAAGCATTCCTTGTCCTCCAGTTTTCTACAAGGGAACTATTACTGTTTTTACTTTTCTATTTGGGAAAAAAAATCCAGCCTTGAACTGCTGAATTGGTCTATTCATATAAGTTTCTCATCTATTTATTCCTTGGGATTTCTTTGAAATCAGGACAGCAAATCTGAAGTGAAGAAACCCACGAGGATCTCTTTCCCTGTTGCTAGGTTATTTCAAGAACCGAAGTTAGCTTATTTAAAGGCAATTAGAAGTCCACTAAAACTCTGTATGTGACTTTACAGGGCACACATCTCTTAATTTTTTTCCTTACTTTGACATTTCTGCTGGGATAGGCCAAAAAGCGCTAACTGTTATAAGAAAATCTGTGGGTTTAGTTACAGATCCTACACATAATATAAAATTATCTATTAATTCTTGCAATATAAAAGTAACATTTTGAGAAGCAAAAGTAGCTACTGTATATTGGACTGTTGATGTCGGGTGTTACATTTCTAGTACAGCTTTGTCAAAAGTCAGTGTCAGGAATATCCTTAACACAAACTCTAAAAACCATGAGGTTTTCCAAAACTGAAAATTTCTATATCAGTTAGCTTTTATTTTACTGATGTTTTCCTCTCTAATTTTTCTGGCACTTCCTAGTCTGTTACCTAGAGCACTGCATTGTAGAATAGATATCAAAATATAAATATCAATAGAAATTTAAGGGATTAACTGTTACACTGGTATATCATTAGTCACTCTTCATTTTTATTACCTAATCATAATCTCATCAATATCTGTTTGCAAAACAAACTGACACAGTAACACGAATCATAAGACAACCTTGTGATTTGTGTTTACTTGTGTAACGAAGACAGTTGCATGTGTCTGTTGAGATAGCAAGTGTAGGGACAATGCAGGTAGCTCAGTCTTTACGGTGGTACAAAAAATGACCTTTACTAAGTGGACAAAAAGTATAAAATGGCCACTAAAAATCCACTGGTGACTTTTGTTCTCAGGTACACTAATCTCACATATTCACCTATTACTATTACCACAGTGAAGAACTTAACATAAAAATTCTGCTCTTCTTGAGGTGATAAAACAAAGTGGTCACGCTGGTGATTATGCAGCTTGTTGCCATTGTTGATTTAAAACTTTTTTTAACACAACAAAGCTAACCACTTTTCATGCAGTTGGATGAAAATGTTTATGTTTCCCCTGAAGTTGATTGTGGACATCAAGACATATTTTTATTATTTTTAATGCAGTTTAATGCAGTTAAAGAAAGGTCTCAGGGGTTTGTGATGCCATGCATACCTGATTTAGTTTGTGTTTGATACCAATATTAAATACTTCTGTAAAACTGTGGGGAAAATGCTGTTCAACTTGTGAGTGCGTGTGTGCACACTTACTTCTCTATCTTGGTATCTGCCTTTTCTGTCTTTTAAATACTGGCTCCATTTAGATTCCTTGATAATAATGTATACTTGAAATGACTAAAAATAAAACTTGACATTGGAGCAACTCTATTACGCATTTTAATTCTGACTGTGAAGTTGTATTATTCATAACACAGTAGTTTTACCCATTTGGTATTCTGCAATTATTAGCATTGTATTTAAATATATTAGTCATGTAGAATACTTCCTTATCATATAGTAGATTCATATACTGTCAATTTTATAAAAATAAAGGAAAGTTATGTCTCATATTGTCAAAAAAGAGAAAGCATTCTTTTCTCTGTAATAAATTTCCTTGGGAGAAATCTTGTAAGATACTCATCTTAATTACACTAGTATTTTAGTAATGCTGCAAGGGTAAGATAATGATGAGGGTATGAGTCATGCTGAAAAGACCTACAGCCTAAATTAAAGATGATTATTTCTAACTTACTTAAAGCATATTTCCCAAACTTTTAAACTACAAAGAGCATCTGTGTACATAATATTCCACCTAAGGCTGAGTGAAATTGCCAGAATGTATTTTAATGTAGAAAATATGTTTTCTGAGGTGTACAGCCAACACAGATTCATCCAAATTGTAACTATATTTTTTCTGTTAGTTCAATAAATGGAACTCTCAGTTTGGTAACATCACTGTTTCATTTGGACAAGAAAAAATTGACTGCCAAGCTAAACAAAGTACTGTCCTCCTATCTTTCACATCTACAAGCAAGCTTGTCAGAAAAACAGTCAGGAAAAAAAATCCAGAGCACAAAGGGTTAGGGAAGGAGGGTAAGAGTCAATTTGATATTGTTACCTAAATACAAGTGACCATACTTAAATGTTTAAAATTTTGCTAGGTTAGTCCAAAGAAGTGTCGTCTGTTTGGTTAGCAGAGTCTAAAGAGATATCTGTCTTACTGACTGTTAGCATGTGGTGTGATTTCAGATTCATAAGATATGAAAGGTATGTGCATGCAACATCTCAGACAGGAAATAGAACATGCAGGAAAGTTGCCCTTCTGAAAAGCCAGGTGCCTCCCCAGAGTAGTTTGTATTGTGAGATGCCTATGTATGGATGAGACAAGCTCACAGTGCCTGCTCCTGTGCTTTAGCCCTGATTTAGGCAACATAATCAGTGTACATTAAAAGTGTTAATTATGATGTCATGAAGAAATTCAGTACTTATGTAATGTTTTCAGGGATGTTTTTTATAAATCATTAGTAACAGGTACATATTACATTCAATTCCATGCTAAACTCAATGCTGCTTGAAACAGTGCTGTTTTAACCTTGGCAAACAGCCAAAAGCTCACCCAGCTGCTCCCTCACTCCTCTTCTTCTTCAAAGGGGAAGAAAATAGAATGAGAAAGATCATGAGATGTGATAAAGACAGAGAGATTGCATACCAAGTACTGTTGCAGGCAAAGCAGACTCAGATTAGAGAAAATTTATGTATAGTCAATTAAAAAATTTTTCAGGTTGTGAGAAACAAATACAAAGATTAAACAGCACCTTTCCTTCCACCTCTTCCAGGTTCAGCCTATTGCCAGATGAAGAATTGTTTGCACCTTCTGGCTTAATACGATGCTTATTCCTCAAAAACCACTGGCATAGGGAACCTCACAATGTTTTTTCTGTCGGAAGAACTGAAAAGTAACCTGCCCAGTTCTGCTAGCTTTTACCAATTCACCAGGAGGTCAGGTATGGCTTTGGGGTGCTGACCAGCAGGGAGAACCAAGGAGACCCCCAGGATAGAAGAACTCATGCACAGAGGGGAGGGAACATATGCTAATAATTTTGGGGAAATTATTATCCTGTGTGTGTTTATTCCAGAAAACTCAAGGAATATGTATGTAACATACAGTATACAAACAGGAGTTTTTTCTATAATCAGCATGTAAGCTCAGTGGTGTTATCCCCCATACATCCGGCTGAATGAATAATGCCAGCTTCTTAATGCTACAGTGCTGCTAAGGAGTTTTATTTTTAACAGGTTTTGGTAAGGAGCCTCACTCCTTCACTCCTGACTTCTCTGCTACCCCAAGCAGTGCAGAGGAAGACTGGGATGGGGGATTAAGGTCAATACTTATTGGTTTCTCTCTGCCACTGCTTTCACACATTCTTCACCAGCACTAGCTTTCCCATAGAATGCAGCACTGCTGAAAAAAACCCCCTCCGTTTTAGCATGAGTCCTCCAAAGGTTGCTATTCCTTCAGGAAAAATGTTAATCTGTTCTGGTGTGTGTTCCTCCGCAGGCTGCAGTGGATATTCACTCCATGGAGCACCTTCTCTAACCTTGTTCTCCCTTCTGCTGCTCCCCACTATTTTTGTGTTCATCCTCTTCTGCCTGACAATGCCTTTTTGCCTTCTTAAATACTATTTCACAGAAGTGCCACCAGCTTTGCTGATGGGCTCAGCTGTGTCCTAGGGTGGGTCCATTGCAGAGTCAGCTGGAACCAGATGGAACCAGCTGTGCCCAGCATGATGTAGCCCCCCAAACTCTTCCCATGAAGGGCACCTCTGCAGCTAATTCATTGGCAAAGTCTTAACACCTATATGCAGTTCAGAAGTTGTGGCGGTGGCCCAGCCCACTCCAGCTGAGCTAATCTCGTGGGTCCGCTTCCCTCCTCGCGATAGCGGGGGGGAGGAGGACTCCATGGACAGCGAGGAGCAAGGCACGTCCATTTAGGCTGCCACTCACAAGGCTCCTCCTTGAGGGCGTTCTTTATGCTACCGCTCTCCCCTCCCCATTCTGGAAGGTTCTTTAGGTTCCTGTCCGTGGTTGGTTGATTAGGTGTCCCATATTCATGTTCTGTATTGCATATATGTATAAGGTTCTGGAAAGTTCTGTCCTCCTCGTTCCCCCATTGGTTCACTGTATGTTGTCCCGCCTTGTGCTTGTTCTGATTTGTTAATTGTCATTACCCATCATCTCCCAATAGGCTGTCCCATGCTCTCCGCCCCTTTCTTGTTGTCCTTTATAAGCCCCTGTCACGAACCCTCTTGGTTCCATTCTGCCTCCTAACCCAGTTGTGAAGATCCTGTAATAAACCCTTTACGCCGTTTGGAACCCTCCTTGGCTTCTTTGCCTCTGTCTTTACCGCCGCTTTATCAATGCCCACAGCTCGACCCTTTCCATGTCGGCAGGTCCAATAGGAATTTTCGCCTGCATTGCATTTGGCCACCCTTTGGCTGTGCGGAAAGTGCAGTCTCCTGACTGGATCGCCGGGCAGCCTAGTGGTCAGGCGGACTGCAAGAAGTCAAACAAAACAGGAAAAAAAAAAGAAAAAAAGAACCACAAATGTATTATTTACATCCAAATAGTCCCTCTATAATTTGAATTTAGCAGTGAATCTGTCCAAAAGGCATAATGAGAACAGAATTTAATCAGCTCAGCAGTCATACCCACACCACTCATACGATGTTCCTGTAAATGGTGATGAGAGAAACTCAGGTCTTCCTGAGATGATAACAGGGGAGATCTTTGCAAGTAACACAGTATAAGCTGATCCCATTGTAAAAAAGTCAGAAATTAATTCTAACCATTGTACATGTTCAGGACCACATTTCTTATCATTTCCTGTGTGTCACTGCTTGTCTTCATATATATTAGAATGGAAGCAGAATCATTACAAATTTCTCTTCTTACCAGCAAAATTATTAAAGCACATATTTGTTTTCAATACAGTAGTGAGGTTCAAATGTATGGATAGATTCTTGATCTTATTTAGTTGTAGATCATTTCAGTTGAAGTTGTCCAGCAGGTCGTAATGGTAAGGCTATGCCAGGTTCCCTTTATAATTACTGAAAAAATTACTAGTTTCCAGAGGTTGATTTATCCCATCCTCAAAGAACAATATGGAATAGATTTTATGAACTGCTTTCTGAAAGTAACCAAGCTAGATTCAGCTGCCTAAGAAAGGCACTTAGTGCTGTTTTAAGTACCCCAGTGTATCCCTTTCGGCCTCCAGCTGCTGTTCCAGAGAGGTCTCAGCATCCCACAGACTCCCTTCATATTTAGTTTATTTGTGTGGATTTCCTATATTCTCACTGCCCCCAGTCTGTGGTCAGTGGCTGATGTCAAATCACTCTTCACAAAAAGATGGATAGGCACCAGTAACTCTATCAACTTAATTTTCTGTCCATATTTGGAGTGTAGATAATCAGCATTCATGTGGATGTTTATACTCCAACAAATTAATTTAAGTTTTCTAACCTACAGCTCAATCTGATTCCCAAAATCAGTCAGAGGAGTTCCCTTCCAAAGTTGCATGTGCACAAAAAGACTAAGCAATGCACAGACACACTTGAAATAACAGCAATATAACTACCTGCAGTGTTAGGTTTTTAGAATTTCAGTCAAAGTCACATCTCCCAAACTATTTCTGGCTATGCTTTAACAGTTAGCATAGGATAGATACCATTTCCAGTAATCAGTTTGGATGTGATTGCCCTGGCCTGAGGTCTAATATATTTTATTTTATTTTTATGTGGCCAGACTGTTTTAGCTGGCATAAAAGGCAGAAAACTCTGGCACTGTATTTACTTTGAAAGATGTAGCCAGAAGATGCCACGATTAGTCAGCTACAAATCCCCCTAGTGAAGAAGCAATTTGCAGCCTGTTAGCTAAATGCAAGAAAATTGTGTCCTTCTGCATTATCCACTCACTCCTACAACCACACAGAAGACAGCACTGGTAGCATTCACCTATGAATATAAAGAAGTCATGCTTAGGTTGTCCAAAATGCACATGTACCCTTTTTTATGTGCTGTGTATAAAATAAACCTGTCACAGCAGCACCAGTGGGACATAGACTATCTTAGAGTAAGATAGTCTTCACCTTCTCTGCTTCCCCTCACTTCAGGGCATTCACTTACAGGGCTTTCCTACAGGCAAAAATCATAGAACCATAGAATGGTTTGGGTTGGAAGGGACCTTAAAGATCATTTTGTTCCAACCCTCCTGCCATGGGCAGGGACACCATTCATGAGACCAGGTTTCTTGGGATGAGTAGATATGTTGGTGCTACAACCTGACTTTTAAGGTCAGAAAAGTGCAAGTCCCATTTTGATATCATATATTCCACTGAGTCTCAGGAACTACGGGGTTTTTCTCATGTTTCTTCTCTACATCACTGTGTAAAGGACCAAAAATAGAAAAAGTAGCCACTAGTTTTGTGTGCTGAGGGTATATTAAATTATTAAAACATAAAGCTATTCAGCAGAAAATATATGCTATGCTTTTCCCTTAATAGAAATTGGCAAATGCTCGCTTTTTAATGCCATTTATATGCAACATTTTTCTGTTTTAAAATGTCTTATACTTTGTAAACTGTGCTTTAAAAGCCTCTAGAGATATGACGATGAAATATTGTCATTTTCTTGACTTTTCCCACTCCCCAAACCCTCTTCACCACCTGCAATTGTTCTGATTTATATTTTTTATTATTTTGACAAATTAAAAACACTTCATACTGTGAAATAACTGGTAACAAGGGAGAATTTCATACACACATACCTAAGGAAGAAAAACAAACTAGCATGAAGCGTATATATTCCTATTACTGCTAGATGAGCTAATTTTTCAAGCCCTGAACTCTAGCCTTGCCTTTGAATTTATGAGCTGAATTCAGAACACTTAGTTCTTGATTCTGCAGACACTTGAGGGAATGCCCAACTTCAAGCTTATGAGCAATTATATGGAAGTCATATGTTAATAATTAAATATAGCATTAAGTGCTTATAGGCTCTTTACTGTTAGACTTACCTAAAGCAATATTCTTGTAATTTATTTCAGTCATACTGAGTTTGATTTGGATCATCTTTTTTCTTTTTTTAGCTTACTCCATGCCTCTTCTAAACTAGTCAAAATTATGATCTATAAATTTAACTAGAAGTGATGTATTCTGGATTACGGAAATCCATGTAAGTTAACATCTCAGGTTAAAGCTGTGAAATTTTCCCTCCAGATGAGACCTAACAGGTGAATGTTTAAGAGCAGGCAGACCTTCAAAAACCTGAAGCACATAAAATTGTACCCATACATACTCTAAATTTTGTCTGCAAAACTACAATGGCAAAATTATGAGTGAAAGGCTCATGATGGCTGGAAGCAAAATTTGGTCTAATAAATCTGCATCCAAAATTTTGTTTTTCTGACTAGGAAATTGGCTCAAACTATTGGTGACGAGATTTAACTTCAACCTTTACCTTAAGGTGTCCCAAGAGGGCCTGCATCTACCTAATTCATGTTGAATCTTTCCTAGTAATGCCCCTCAAAGTAAGATGGTTCACTTCCACATGTCAAGAGTGTAAATCTCACCTGAAATCTACAGAACAAGAAAAGATATGCCAAAACCTGGCAGGAAACTTGTTTATTCATATAAAAAATCATTTTAATATTCTATCATGATTAACAAATAGAGAAATGCAATACATTCATTAAAAAAATAATAATGTTGTATTTCAAAAAGCAAAATGAAGTAGAAAGTCACTCTATAACAGTATCTGGTGTCTTTTTAATAACATGGACAGAGCTGGTGTCTTTTTAATAACATGGACTGTGAGAACCTGTGAATATTTCACAATCTATCTTTCTGCTTATAATGTGTTTTAAAAAACATAGAAGGATAAAAAAATAAGAAGGATATGGACATTTTTCAACATTCCGCTTTAGCACAAAAGATTTTCCCATTTTACAATTGGCTGTTATATTTCCATTGCAAATTCTGCCGTGTTGCAGTAAGAGGCAGACTAGCAGGTCAATGACCTTTATCATTTTCATTCAGTAAGTAACTGAAAATTAAGAAAGCAGTGTACTTTAAAATAGCCTTTTAAATTATAACAGCAGCACCGTCTTAGGTATCACTGCTAGTGCAGAATAAGGGAAACTTGTACAGCTGAGTGCTAATCCTTCATACATGCTGTAAATTCAGTTCCCTTTTCAGATCTACCCACAATGACATTTCTGCAGTATAGCAGAAACAACTCAGAATATAAACGATAGGACTGGCAATTACATCAACTAACCAGAAGCATTAGAAACAAGGTCATTTTTGGTACAGTAGTTATCACACACTGTTAATTCTTGACAATATACCACTGAAGATTGATTAATAGATCATAGTTTTACATGTTGATCTGCATTGTTGGTGTCAGCATATAAAAGATTTGCCAATTCTTGCTAAGAGGTACTTTGAAACTTTTCTTTACAATTTGATCTAAAGGTTTTTATTGATTTGACCCCTATCTCACTGCTGTCACCAGCTCAACCAAACACTTTCAGTGGTCCTGATTCTTAACCATGGGAGGTCAGAGCCATCCAATGTCTTCCACCTCTGCAACTTTTCTGAATTGAATTAAACACAAATCCTGGCTAACTACTGCAAGCACATTTTATTTTTAGAATTGACCTAAAGTCTTCTGAGCATTATGGAAATTACAGCTATGGAGATAAAGAGCATGCCTTTTTCGATTTTTGCCCTAGAGGTGACGCTACTGAATAGCTTTGACATTCAGTAAAGCTTTGCAGATACTTGCTTATCTTCTGCTACTTTATATCATTGCTCTTATTACAGATATCTTCTTTTCTTGTGTTTTACTAGCTCTAGCTCTAAATGTCACAACAGCTGAATGGGGAGCTGATGTTGCTCGTTTGCATAGTCCAGGAAGCAGACCTGTTAACTATTTCACTCCTTGTTCACCATCCATTTATGGCTACACCCAGTGAGTCAATATGGGTGTAGCTCTAGGCCTCAAATGAGGTTTATTTTGGGAGATGAATGAAGAAGATTATTTTAGATGCTGATCTCTACAGAGAGTGTAGAGGAGGTAATGTTAAATTTACCTTCTTTTAACCCATTCTTCAGCACTGATCAATTAGACATTGCATACATGTCATTTGTGCCTCCACAGCATGCTCTGTGGAACACATCATGCACCCTTGTTGTGATGATATAATACAATTTTGTGGCAGACTATAGAGCAGCCCTCTCATTTTTCCTTGAAAATTAAAAATATATTTAAACATTTCTTGGAACCAGAGAGACCGCCTCCTTGAAGGTCACAAAAATGTATAAATGATGGAATAAAACAAAGAAACAAATAAATCAAATCTCTGACAACAAATAATAAGATCTCTGACGAGGCTCCAACAGGAAATGCACATGGAATCTGCATTCATTAATAGTGTTATGTTGCAACAAAGTGACACTTTCTTTTGAGACTGTGGTCTGTCGTCACAGAGGTAAGTATTGAAGATTTTAAACTAAAATTTTGCAAGCAATCAGGCTGGTTCTGCTAGAGAGTAATGGTTCAGACTTGAAATTATACAAAGGCCACTGTAATTCTCAGAGCATTCAGCCTTTTGCTCAGACATCCTGGTCATTCCCTGAGTGCACACTTCCCAGATGCCCTCCTGTGAATTCTAGGCTTGATTAAAACATGCATGTCTTCCTTCATTTTCTGTATATGTCCATTGAAGAGACCAGGAGCTGTGAAACAGTAACTCTTGAAACAATATAGACTGGCACGTTGAACAACAGAAGCTGATGTCCAATGATGGGGGGAAAAATTCTATCTATTCATTCTAGACTAATAAATATAATAATCTTGCGAACACTGCTGAAAAATGTCATGTTCCATTTAAGATACAAGGAATTCGGGCAACTAAGTCCAGTTGCCTAAAAGCTGGAATCTACCACATTTTCAGATGCCTTATTGTATTTTTCCTGTCCATTCAATTGGTCATTCTCAGGCCTTTTGCCACTGTTACTAGACCCATTGGGATATATCAGCTCTACTTAAGGTCCCCAGATGACTCTACACACCTTTATTTAGGCAAAAAAAATTGAGCCATGGAAGCCAAGAGATAGAGGACTAGAAAAGACTGCATCTCCACCACCTGCACAAGGAAGAGCTGTCTGGATAGTTTTGGTAGATTTTTTTCTTTGTGCAGTAAAAGTACCCAGTAATTAGAATACAAACACAAGGACCCAAAAGTTCCTATTCAGGAAGTTCTACTGAAATGAAACACACGCTGCCTGGTGAGCATTAAAGCAAGAGTAGGACGAGACTAAACAGGATCAGAGGCAACTCTCTTATTGCATCAGGAGCTGTGTAGCTCTGAAGTATATTTTTTAAAATTCATGGAAAATTCATCTTTTGATCAGTTAAGTTTAATGAGTCACTCTAGGAACATCAGAAACAACTTTTTATGAGAAGAATAAAAACTATTATTTCTATTATTTAAAGCTTATGTTATAGTTTTATAAGATAATAGTGTAAATCCACATGACATCTTAAAGCACCACAAAAGGAGGACTTTTTACAGTAAAAAAATAGTAAGACCTTGATCTTTAACTCATCTTTCAATCTCAAATTTTTACATGCAATTATTTTACTTGGGATCATCATTTTACGGTTTCTTTTTCTTGGTGACAAAATGAGACAATGAGGCACCATTTCTAGAGCTGCCTATCTCAAATAATATTTAGCAGATTTTGATTTATATTTTGTTCTTTAAAATTTAATTTAAGGATTGATAAATGAAATAAAATTTTGTAATCATTAATATGTTTTGGGGGTGTGAATGAAACAAAGGTATATTACACATGCAAAAATCAAAACTATGAAAATCTGAATTATTCTATAATATTTTATTTGTAAAACATCAAATGGTATTTGTCAAACTAAAATATAAAGCATTCCTACACAATTAGAGAGTTGGTTTCCTATTAAATAGTTAGGATTTAGAGTCTTACATCATGCATGAGCATATATAAGATGGTATTCTTTTTGCCAAATATTTGTAGGCGTTTTTATGTAGCTGGTTTATTAAGAAGTTATCTCACCTATACCACCCGGAGATGTTAAAAATTCATTCATTTTGAGTCTGAGCTGGACAGACAGGAATGAAAATCTTTTAAAAATTGAAAACATTTTAAATTTAGCCATCGTGTCATTTGGGATTTTCTTCTTGAAATTTCCCATGACTTTGATACAATTTATTATGACACAAACTCCCTTGTAGATATAGATTTAGTGCAAAAATCTGTTTCAAAAAGCTCTTAAAAAAAGACTAAATTCTGAGTTTCATTAACTCATTCATCTTTTGTATTATACTGCCTTTTTTTCCTGTTCTGGGCTTGTCTATGGCTTGTGCATATAGGAGCACATAAACGATACTTCCATTGTATTCTGAATTTCTTTTCATTACTGTTCATGTGTTTTCATTACTGTTCCTGTGCATCTCTCACACTTTGCTGGTAATGAGATCAAGCTGGATTTCTACTAAGACTGTGACAGTTGTGCTGTCAGCTTTTAATCTATCAAGTCCCTGTGAAACCTTCTTCAAGTGCTTTTGTGACTTAGTAGGTCTTTTGTAGTGTCCCTTTTTATATAAAATGTTTTGATCAAATTCTATCTTGTGTTCCATCCAGCTGTAACATGCATCCAGTCATTGTACAGAGACTTGGAGGACCACATTCCTTGCAGCTGACACACAACCTGTGTTTGGCTGACAGCTCAAGAAATTGCCATTCAGGAACTGGAATAGAAATCAGTCTTAGTCAAACAGACAGGAGTGTTAGCACTGCTGTGAATTTTACTCACTCCTTAGCAAGCTTGAAATGTTGTGACAAATGATAAGTATGTTTAGAATGAATGAAAAAATGGGTCTGCATAAAAAGATATTTCTTTATTAAGGATGTTTTGTTGACATGACTGTCTTTGTCAGTCCCCCTGCCAACTCCCTTCAAGACTTTCCCCTCCATTTGTGCCTGAACTCAGGCTGTACATACACAGAGCCTAAAAGGCTTGAATAGAAAAATAAGGTCTTTAAGAAACATAAGGTCATAAAACCACAGTTTTAAAAAGGCATTTGACAAATTGACTTGTAATTCACTAGATTTCTGGAGCATCTTTGCAGTCATATTCTTTCCTTTTCCACTCCCTTGCCAATGGCTGGCATGCAAGTCCAAATCACTGAAGTCGCTTCTAACCCTTGAGTGGTGAAGAATACCTGTTCCTGCTTGGATAACTCATTATGTCCTCTAAGGGAGCAGATATCTAGGGTTAAAGATAACATTAAGATTAGTAAAATTAAAATTAGTAAAATTGTTTGAATTAGCTATGGAACCATTAGACAGATAAAGTGACCAAAAGATCTGGAGAAGGATTTAGACTGTACAGGGATGGTGGAACAGGTTTGGTATGCAATTAAATACATATCTAGGGAATCCCTGAGGACACAATGGAGAAAAACACACAGGATTTAACCCTAGACTGTTGTTCCTTTTATAATACCAAGTGGTATCATAGACTTGGTGGATAGAAAATGGCATTTAAGGTACGTGGACTTAAGAAGGTTTATTTTTTGTGCTTAGAGTCTCTTAAGAGGTGGTCATAAGAAGTTGGGTTCCTTCAAGATGAGGAAGTAAAACAAAGAACTCTCCATAGGAGACAAATAGTGTCCAATTTAAGCTGGACAGAAAAACATTTTTCAGCAAGACTGGTTTAATTCTATTCATGTAGCAAGACATGAAACTACTGAGCTGGCTGCAAGGCTGACTGTAGTGCAGTATCATAGCAACAGATGCTGGCCTCACGGGCATGACAAAAGTTGGAAGTCTCTGAAGGCATCAGAGGTCCTCCTTGCATACTCAGCTGTCAAAAGCTGAGATGGGGCACCTGGGAGCCTTGTTACATGCAGATCTCTGGGGACTACAAGGTCAACATGGCTAACAGTGACAGAAGTGCCTGTAAGCATGAAGTGTGGGACTCCCGGAATCCCTAACCTGCCCCTAACCTCCGTACATTTTGTTCAGAACAAGGCTTCCCTACAGGCAGATTCAGAGAAGGGCAGTAGAGGAATTCACAGTGCAGTCTCCCCATGAGTCTTCCTTATGAAAGGCACCTTCCAAGGGTACCTGCATTAGCCATGGGAAGATTGAAAATGCCTTCATACCCTCATGTTCTTGAAGCCCTGCAGTATTACAAAGTAGAATAGTGTGAGAGGAAATCTTCATAGGTCATGAACCTTGACTTATTAATTTGAACTTATAACACCACATCTCCTAACTTCTCTGGGTTTTACATGCTATGCAAGTTTATCACTGAAAGATAATAATGGAACACTACTCAGGAATACCCCAAAGCACTAACCACAAGCATTATTTTCTGTGAAACTGGAAGCATATTTAAGTAGCAGGGGCAAAAGCATGCCAGGGAGATACTGATAATGTAATCAAATTTACCACCTTTAAGTACTCTGGCATGAATTCCAGAAGCTATTATGCTCATTAAGAATCAGACCAGGAGGAAATTTCTTTGTATACAATTTAAATGCAGCCTGAGAATAAAAACTAAAATGTGAATATTGTCCCTTTTGTTCCTTATGGGCAACAAGCTATACCACATAATTGCCCCATATCATTATGTGTGATGAGTAGGCTGTAGAACACAAAGCCCTGGCCTAAGCTTACAATGGAATTGGAAGGAGTTCATTATTACTTGTTTCAGATCCAAAGAGAAGAGGCAGAATGAAATAAATCACCAAAACACACCTGTCTGTGCTTGAACACCTCAGTTTTCTCTCAGAACCAACACAAACACAGTTTAGTTTAAACAAAAGGGAAGGAATCACAACCAGCAGTATTAAATCAATTTAAAAATTATCAAATAAATGTGGAAGTCTTTTACATAATCTTTATTTTTCACAGGTAATTTTTTATTTGTTCAGTTTTAGAATATTTCCACAAAGAGACTCATTTTAGGTAATCAAAGCATACTGAATTTTCCCATTGTAGGTCTTTGACTCCTATTTATAAAAGATCTAGACATTTAATTCTCAAAAATATGTATGGCACCTATTTCTTCTTTATGCATATATGTGTTGCTGTCAAATTCTTAATTTCACTGAACTCCTTAATTCTCAAAGAGACACAATTTATCAAAACACAGTTTCAGAATACATCTTCATTAAAAAGGTAGTTGAAGAGCAGACTTTTCCAATTAGGAAAAAAATGAGACACTAATTTTTTGATGGCACTGTAAGTCAAGAAATTTATTTCAAAGTTAGGAACCTGGCATTCTAATGTCTAATTTACATGATTCAGTGTGCTCTGATGCCAGATCACAGGCTAACAAGCCACACAGTTCTCTGAAACAAATTGCAAGTTCTCCTTAAGAAGCCATTACATCTTCTATAAATAATTGTTAATTTGGAACACATCTGGGATGTCTGCCTAAAAAAAGATGAAGGAAAGACTGGTTCAAGTGATCCATTCAGATGATATTCAATTCCAAAAACTTCCATACAATTAACTGGCTTTGGTTTTGAGAGCTGCCAAGAGCTGACTCTGAGCCAGCAGAGCACCTTGGAAGCAAAGGAAGTCAACAGCATCCTGGGCTGTGTGAGGAAAAGTATTGCCAACAGGTCCAGAGAGGAGATCCTTCCTTTGTGTTCTGCACTGGTGAGGAATGCATATGGAGTGCTGGGATCAGTTCCAGGCTTCCCAGTACAGGAGAAACATAGAGATGCTGGAGAGAGTCCAGTGAAGGGCCACTAAGGTGATTAAGGGTCTGGAGCATCTCTCTTCTGAGAAAAAGCTGAGACACATGGGACTTTTTAGCCTGGTGAAGAGAAGACTCTGGGTGCACTTAATTAATGTATATAAATGCCTGAAATGGGGGTGAAAAAAAGGACAGAGCCAGACTCCTCTCAGTGGTGGCCAGAGAAAGGACAAGAGGCAATGGGCTCAAGAAGAAATATAGGAAATTCTATTTAAGTATAATTAAAAAAGAAACAAACAGTTTTGACTTTGAAGATTTCAAACACTGGGATAGGTTACCCAAAGGGCGATGGAGTCTTTCTTCTTGGAGATATTAATAAATTGACTTGACACAGCCCTGAGCAACCTGTTCTGGCTGACCCCACTTTGAGCAGGGATTTGGAGTAGACAAATTTCCAAAGGTCCCTGCCATCCTCAACCAATTCTGTGAAATTCTGTGAAATTAAATCTAAATCACAGACGCCAGACTCTTAACTAGGACAGCATCAGGTTAGGAAGATACTTTGAGCGATATTATATATTTGTTTTAGTGAATTACTTTATTTTATACACAGATTTATTAACAAATAGAGGAGTTTTTTCTATAGTGTTTCACAATTAATTATTTTCCTTGAGTATCATTCCAATGTTATTTTATGTTAGTTCTGTCTAAGGCAACACCCTCTTCAGCCCTGAATCTGAACATATGTATCACAGTAATACCATATGACCCAACAGGCTGGGTTGTGATCAAATGGCACTACACTGAATGGGATCTACAACAACAAATAAGAAGTTTCACACGTCAGGGTGGAGACAGAAAGTAAACTGCCTGACATTAGGAGGATAATTTACCTTTGGTTCTTGGAAGATAAACACCTTTACCCTTACTATGTTTCACACTGAATTCAGCAATACTGTAAAAGGCATTGAGGGAAAACTGTATCAAAACTATGGTGTAAGAAAATTAACATGTCCTTAGTATCTTCCATGTTATACCTACAAAACTTAAAATACCAGCTTTTTAAAACATCAATTGAAGTGCTACGGCAAGAAGCACGAACTTGATTTTGATCTGAAAAATTTCATATTAATAATACATCTGTAGATATCATCAGTTTTCTAGCCCTGATGACCTTCTCTTAAATAAGCACTCAGAGACAACACTGAATCCAGCAGTCTGATGAGCATTTTCCCTTTCCTGCCAATGGGGTTTACAGTTCTCTTATGTGGATTCTGATACCACTGGGGATTCACATTTCCTATGTGGTAACATCAACATCAGGCCAGGCATTTGGCGGTGCAGTGTAAAAACCACACAATCTCTTCGAGAGTTTTCAGACACCCACTGCCAGTGCAGTTGCCAAGTATTGTTTCTTGCAGAATAACACCAGTGAATGATCCCTGAAAATAGGAACCTTTGCTCAACAGAGCCACGAGAGGAGTGAGCCAGTCAGGTTAAGACTATTCCCCCTGTAGAGCTGAGGCTGCTGTGGGGGCAGTACCCTTGACCAGCTGTGTTCAAAGGTGCTCGTCGAGGCATAGCCTCATGAAGTCCACCAGTTCAAGCAGGAGGTCTAAGTGAAACAACATTCATACGAGAGAAAGAAAAAAGAATTACATTACTGGAAAGATACAAAACTACAGAATAAAAAAACTTTAAAAGTGAAATAATTTATTCATAGCTTATGGTCTCTTTCTTCAGTTGAGTAAATGTTGAAGTTCAGTGTAGTGTTGTCTGATACTGCCACATATCTGAGTTCTGTGTCATCACAAACATTATGTCAGAAGAGCTGATTTACTGCCAGAGTGCATATCTGGTGAATGCCAGGAGATAATTTCACATTTACTTACTGTTGTATAAAAGTCTCTTCCAAAATACTGTTCTAAACATAGCATTTTATTAGGCGACTATTTACCTAAACTTCCTTTTATGAAGTAGACAGGATAGAGCTGATAAATAATGTGGTTAATCTAACAAATATATTTTGAGATCTGGTTGGTTTTTTTGTTTTGTTTTGGTTTTTTTGTTTGTTTTTTTTTGTTTTTAGAAATTCTTGATTAGTAAACAACTAGAATGATATAGCAGAAAAGTGTGTGAGGAGGTTAATTGCACTAAGACCATAATACAGCTTAAAAAGTGACGTTATAGTGCCTTATGTTCACGCCTTTTGTGTAACAATATCTTTTAATAATACATTTTTAAAGGATACAAAAGCTGAAATAGCATCCTTACATATCATGCAAACACGTACAGAGAAAAACAACATAATGCTGCAATGTAGTGCTGGCAAAACTGTCAAGGGGCAACTTTTGGGTTGCAAAACCAAATTATTCTAATGCCAAAATATTTTGTGAATATCAGACTGTGATATCTGTTTAAGAAACAGTAGTTCCTTCAGTAGTTTCCTGTGTCAGTGCATAGGATACAGGGAATATTTAATGCAACAGAGGGAAGTAGGGAACTACCTCTTCAGTAATCTGTGTCTGCATAGCACAGCCATTCCATGTTTTATTTCAAAGAGGTTTTATTATCGTTTTTATTATTATTTTATTATTATATTTATAGTTTTATTATAGTTATTATTATTATATTTGCATTCTTCTATTCTGGCTCTGTAGAAGAGTTGACACACAGCAGAGAGCTTGGTGGGGCTGTGACACAAGTTTTACAGAAAATCACCCTTTACTCTAAAGCACTAAATAGACAAGAGTTGAATAAATAACAGTTTCTAACACCCTGCTGTTTACACCAGGCTGTGCTGATGTCTCCCTATGAGAAAGATGATCACCTCCTGCTGCTCAAAAAAATTTCTTGCCCAGAAGAATGTGGAGAATTTCCTTGTATAGAAGGAAGTGCTACAGAAAGTGGGTTTAGGAAATGTTGGAAGGGGGGTGGTTGATTTTCCCTCACCTGCAGACAACTTGGGATATTCCACTGGTGGCTGGTTAGCTACCTTTCAGGTATCTAGAAGAGTAACACTTGACTTCAAAATTTATGATTGCCACTTTCTTGTTCTGTCAGTTTGTGGTAAGGCCTAAGTCCATGTTCTTTCTCTATAATCTATTTTGTCTAATTTGCACATGAGAGAGCTGTAAAGTGCCCCATATTTTTTAGGCAGTAAGAATGTGCAATGCAAGTGTATCCTATATTTAATTATTTTTCAAAGAGGCAGAATTTCTTAAATACCTGTAAGTGCCCTGTCTGCATCTCTGGGCTTCTTGAATTCCCAGTCAGTTCGGCCTAACTTTAAAGAGAAAAAAAACCTACCATAATCATGGAAAAAATTCCCATCTACTAATTACAAAACTGAATCTCTGCTGATCTTCAAGTGGTTTTATCTTTGATTTAATGTCTTAATTTAATTCACCATTTCTTTAGAAAAAGATAACATTCACATCATTGTCTTTCTCAATAACACCTAGTAACACTTAATATTCACCATTCAGATACCCAAGGATATCACAAATCATATCTCCCATGAAGATGCAGTCACTCTGCTGTGACATTCCTCAGTAACCTGTAGTCCTGCTGCACGAGAAGGAATACCTCACTTAAACCAAAACACAGGGTAGCTGAATAAAAATTAAAGTCAGGGCTGAGCACTGTCTGTGCGAACCTGAGTGCCAAAGAAGGAAAATAATCTCCTAGATTAAATCCTCTCATATTTGACACAGATTGGCTCAATGGAACCGTTTACGACATGAATTCACAGGCAATTTTGTAAGTACAGTGAAGGGGACAATAAAATGGAGAAAAAGAGCAAACAAGTGGCACAGAAAAGGAGACCAGGAATTTTCTAATTGTCACTGAATATGGCATTTTCTACTATGACAGCCAAGCTATGCTCATCTTTGTCAGTGTTTGATGCCCCTCCCTACCCTACTTGAGAGTTTGGCACACACATCAGGTATATGTATTCTCAGATTGTAGGGAGCTATAATCTTATGTCATATTTAAATCTGGTTAAAAAATTAAACATTTCCAATCTCCCTCTGTCAGGACATTGCATAAGTGTGATATAAAGTCTACATCTATACTAGAAGATAATATTGTCTTTGGAACACTTTCTAATCCTTAGTCAAAATAACAGTGCGTCTTGCATCTACATAAGCAAACTCCCTTGGTCACTAACACAGAGCACAGGGCTGTACTGTGGCCAATGGTAATTCCCTGGGAATGGTCCAGGCGCTGGTTGCTAACTTAGGCAAAGCCCATACCAGGGACTGAGCCAACAACCCAGGACCTTTATAAAGAATGTTTGAGCCTATGCTTTCAGTGTATATTTTAAAACTGTAGATGTAGCTGCCTGGTTAGATCTCCCATCTCAGGGTGAAGTTCTCTTACTGCCAGTGAATTGCAATAATGCCCATTGCTGCTCACTCGCTATTCAGCTCTAGATCAGCATAGATTCCTGGGACAGAGATAAAGCTCACCACAAACCTCCACTTCACTGCTCTGCCTTCCTTTTCTCTCCATAACTGGCCCCAGTGGAGCAAAGAAAAAATAAAAAAGGTTTCAAGAACTGGAGCTGGATTCCTTTTCTGATTTGTGGTCACTGGAAGAAAAGGGAGCTCTAGGACTCCTGGCAAGGTAGATGGGAGCAAATACAGGAACCAACTGCAGAAGGTGGATAGTATTCACTGAGCAGAAGAACTGCATGGACCTTTTGCCCAAACAATTAGCTGAAGCAGAAGGTAGACGATATTCTTTTTTAGATGATATTTCTCTGGGAAACTCTGAGTCCCCAAACAGCAAAATTTCTCTTTCACTGAAAGGAAGGGAGAAAGTGGAAAGTGGAAGGGCTGGGGAGTGGGGGACAAGGAAAGGTGTTAGAAAGCGGATTCTTAGCTGATTAGATATTTATGTTTTCTGAGTGCTCATCCAACTCACAGTGCATTGCTTCAACACTGTGTTTGCACTGGGTGGTTCAGTTTAGGTGGATTTGCAATTCAGGTGAGTTGCAAATTTAGCCAAAATTTAAAAATAAACAAACAAAGCCATTTTTTACTGAGCACAATAATTAAGCAATTTTTCAATTTTTCATCAAGTTTTGCAGACTTCATCCAACTTAGAAGACATTTATAAGGATGATAAATCACTTTTTTTTTCCCCAGAAAACCAACTCCAAATTTCTAGTTCTTTTTTTTTCCAAATGAAGGTGCTAGACCTTCTTTAAAAATGTTTGCAATAGTTTTTATAATATATGAAAACAATATTTTTCTATGTCCTATTGTTAAGAAATGGAAGAATTGATTTTGTTCGAGCAAGCAAGCAAGCAAGCAAGCAGGAAACCAACCTTTTGCAGTTGTTTGGTGAGTAAATTTTTACCCCCTGTGGTTATGGTTTGTCAAAATTACAGGCCTTTGAAAACAAGGTGTTATAATAGAAAATGTCAGTCATCCTTAATAACAGATCGACTTAATAACTCTGCCTATGATGCAGAATATTGTAAAAGAAAGAAAAGAGAAAAAGAAAGAAAAACAAGATTTTAAAAATAATTCAACTTACAGATCTGAGGAACAGTTTGAAATTCACTCAGGATTTGTTTTGCCTCTGGTAAAAACTACTACCAGAAAAAAAAATATTACTCTTTCATCTCTGTAACACTATGAACTAAATTTTTAGCAAAATCTTAGACTTACAGAAATGGATGGCTCTCAAGGGGATGTGAAATGCACTTTCAAGGCTCTTATTTTGCAGAAGAGGGGCTAAAAAGCAGAAGAGATCCATGAAGACTTCAAGATTTTTACCTTGGTAGCTATAACAATATTCAGTGTTCCGCAAACGTTTTTCATGTTCTCCCTGCTATGTCATACAAATAATATGCAAGATATATTAATAATGTTTGGAATATGGTAACCCATGGAAACTGAAACATATTTCCTTTTCAGAGAAGTAGAAAGAGCCTTCAGCTAGGAAAAAAGAATACTAGGTTATTTTGGAAAATGTGGACAATTACTCTCCAAGCCATCTTTTCAACTGACTAGAAGCCCGTGGTCTCTGAAGTTCTTAATCTGGAATAGTACAACATTTTTGTGAAAAAATGACTTGGAGATATTTTTGGAGGTTGAACTTTTTCACATACTCTTAGCTGAAGATGGTCTTAGGAGATATATCAACAACCTTGCTTAAGAACCCAAAATTCAGATCAGTAGACTAAATATGTACACTTTGACTAAGAGAATTCCACAATTATGACATATGCCACGAATGCACAACTATTTTGTACAGTCTAGGAGGGTACAATTAACAGTAATCAGAGGTCTGAAGATGGGAAAAAATAGAAAATTTCACATGGTAACTGTAATATCCAGCAAGCTGTTGATCAGAAATTGAGAACAATTCTATCACTGTTCTTTTATTCATAAAGCGAACATAATACTGTTCAAAATTGGTTTGTATGGGCCTCATGATGTTTGCATGGACCATTAGTTGATGTTTGGCAAATACATTGTTTGATAAGTATGAAATAAAGAGTCACATACAACAACAGGACATCTGGGTGAATAGCTATGTGAAAAGTACAACATATAAGTTGTAAGGAACTTGTTTGAAACTGGACACACAAATTAACTTCAAGGAACTTTAAAAAGTGAGTTAAAACTGTTGAAGTGTCATGAAAAGATGGATAGTACAAAACAGGGATATGAAGTTAGTAATGAATACAGGGAGAGGAGATAGTAATGAAAAAGGGGAAATGAAGAAAATGAATGGAGATATATGTAAAATTAGATAATTTCATTTGTAAAAAATGAAACTAAATAAAACAGAGAAGTGTTCTGGGATTTCTAACGTCTTAAACAAGTATGAAGTGTCATCCAATTAATCTAATGATACGGCACAGTCAATTTGCTAGTGTAAACATCAGTGAATATTTTGACAGCAGAAATCATGACTGACTGCTCAAGGACAGCAAATACAGCACAAAGCCTATCTTCTTTCCAGCTTACGAATTTACAAGATGCTGAGCATGAAAGGTGAGAAGATAAATGAAAGACAACATCTTTTAATATGCAACGTCTCCCTCTGCCAAAGTAGGAGTGTAGAGTGATTAGATAAAAAAAAAAAAAAAAAGACGAAAAACAACAAATTCAAGATGTAGTAAAGTAAGCATAACAGCAGTGCTGGTTTGTAATGGCATTTCTGCCGTCATTTATCACTCAAAATATATTCGTACACCTCTGCTGCATCATTGCACCTCAGTGCAGTTGCAGCAATGTATTCATAATCACAGAGGGTGTGCTGAGGGGAAGAGTGGAAAATTTAAACAAGAGTGACAATTTGAAAAAGCATCCTTTGTTCCTACTCAGTATGCAGTGAAAAGAAGAAATAATAAACAACATATAGAGAGAATAAGAAATAAGGACAGTAATAATCTTCATATAAGCATTGTATCACAGGCAACCCACAACCTTGACTGGCTTTTCAACGTGAGGACAACAGGAGACATAAGGAATTTCATGTCACCCAAAAATATCACACAAGAATTTCAGTCATTTCAGCCATTGCGTACGAAGCCCTACACAGTTGCTAACCTGAACTTCACATAATAAAGCAGCCAAAAGTCTCATATATGAAAAAATATGTCCCCTGATGTCCCCTCTTACCTAGTTCTCACTCACACACAGATTCATCACATAATCCTGAATAGAGAACTAAGTGAAGCTATTTCCACTATTCTCAAACATAGCTTATCACAGATGAAACCCATCTGATCTTTCCTTTTCCCACATCTGTCCTCTCAAGGCTCTGTAGAGGTAACAGCTTGGATTTTGATTACATGGTACTGTTTTATTCAAAGTTATTAGTTATTAGTACTGTGTTCATACGAGTACAAAAAAGTCACTTTTAAAAAATTGCATATTTTGACCTACTTTCACAATCTCTCAAAATAAATAAGAATAAGCTTACTCTCATTTCTCTTTGAAATCCTGTTTGACAATTTTGATTCCTACAAATAAAACTTACTAACAGAGCCCTTAATACTAAGTAATGATTAGCAACTAGAGTTTAACGAGAAGAAAAAAGAAAAAAGTAGACTTTGAACTTCAAACAAAGGCATAGGTGAGGAACATACTGCCTTTGGAAGTATCTCCATGGTGTTACAAGTGGCTGAGCTAAAAGGTTCAAAATTTTTAAGTGAGTGAAGTTAGGCCAGAAGAATTCCCACCTCTACTAACTTGGTTACGGAGTAGATTATACACATAGACAAGATCTAGGTGGATGACAATCTTTTAACTGTCCGCTAAAATGAAACTTTTTTGTCCCACTTATAAAACTATCTAGAGAGAGGAAATATTAGTCAATTCTAATTTATGGGCAAGGTGTTCAATCTCTCCTCAAAACACCTACGTCGTTGTTGACTCCCTGTTATTAAACTGGAGGTAAACCGTTTTGTATCTGTCAGTTTATCTCAGTTGTAAGGGGCCAAATTATAACCAAGGGTTTCAGATAAGTGAAATATTCTCCTAAATGTTTTGGTACTGTGTCTTATTACCCCTGTGAATGAGAAGCTGGCCTTTAACTCTCTAATAGATAATTGATAAACTGTTAATTGATAAATTGTTAATTGATAAATCAGTAGTTTAAGTGAATCTACCTAACTCAAGTCACTACATCAAAGTCTGTTCATTTAGAAAAAAACATGCCAGGTTATAAAATGCCCACATGTAGACTTGGAACATTGTGAGCAGGTGAAAAGTTAAGTTACGTACAGCATCTTAGAATTAATTTAATTTTCCTAGATGGAAACTTTGAAGTAATGATAAATTTCAGAGTCTTGTGTGACCAAAGAAAACCAGATGCTTTCTGTGAAGGTCTTGCCTTTGCCAGGCTACCATTTCCAAAGTCAGAAACAGAATATTTCTCAGGAAAAGGCATGAAGAGTGCCATGATTTCCTTGCATATTCAACATGTACATTTCCCCTGGAATACTTAAGACAGCAAGTTTTAATATGTCTCTGAAGGGAAAACAGTTCTGCTGGATGAAGCTGTCTTGTGAGAAACAGAAACATGCATATGAATTAATGAAAGACGCACTAAACCTATAAAACAAAGTTTATGCTGGTGGTGAAAGTGCTCACTTGCTGTGACAGGTGCTGGGATCATTATGAAATGGAGACTTGGTCACTGCTGACTTTGGTCCCTGAGTCAGCTGCCCTTGCTGCACAACCAGGGTTTATCACTTCTACTCTCACATGCTCATTCTTAGAAAAGTAGGTGCCAATATTTACTACACTTTCTGTGATTTTTAAAGATAGGAAACGTGGTAGCTGACTATCTATGCAGCTCATCAATAGAGATTCACCAAAGTGGGATTCAATGGGATGTTGTCAATACCAACATTTTCAAGGGGATTTTTAGATCTGGACATGATTCCATCCAATTTACACTATACTTGAAATAATGGCAAAAAACAAACACAAATCTCTGTATTTTTACACAATTCCCTTATAAATCAACACTCCTTCAATTAATATACACACTGGCACATTCAAATGTAGACTGCTCTCAATCTAAAATAGCAGTTTTGGTTGGAAATATGATACCAATATGAGTAAAATGAAACAACAGTACTTTTGATATCACTGAATATTTTACCTGTCCTTAATTGCACACAATAAAAACATTTGCTGAACTTCCCAATAACAATGAAGAATTATTTTGTAAGAGGAGAAGAATCAATCTGTCCTTTATTATAAATCATCACTGCTTTTATGCAAGAAAAAATTAAAATCTGTTTTCTTACTCATTAATTGCAGTATGGAATTATGATCTAACCTTACCTAAAAAGGATCTTTTATGGTTTATATTGAATTATAGAGAATAGTGTTTAAAACTCTTTGAACATTTAATAAAGTTTTACATTCTAGAAAGTATTAAGTAATTTACTAAGCAAAAAATGTTTTCTAAAGTAAAAGGCAAATTCTGGCTTAGATAAAATATTACACACTGAAGGTAAAGTAACTAAATAATGGTATTAAGGAAATGCCATTTTTTTTAGCTCTATTGAATTAATCTGATGGAATTTATATGTCAGACCACAGAACAACTTAACCGTAACTCAAACTGGGTTTGTTTCTTGTGGGAATAAATTACAGGCATGTGATTCAGTTAAACAAGAATAAAAAATGCTTTCTGCTGGGCTTTGACCTCATCTCACGCAACTCCCCACAGAAATTGGAGGAAAAGCTGTGACTGTCATCTACTCTTTCGTGCAGGTCACGTAACCCAGGACTTCTCCATATGCATGGTCACTTTAATGATTTCCAGTGTTATGCTTGCAATCACCACAGCTGGATTTTGTTCTTGTATTCTTGGAAATAGAGAAATGGATGAAAGTAAGTGTCTTCAACTCTGTCATCAGCCATAGGAAGCTAGGCAGCAAATAAAATTGTCAAATAGCCCAAGTTCACAGCTATAGCTGGATATTTGGTTTCCAAATGCCCCTTTCATTCTCTTGACAGCCATTTCCACAACCTGCTCATTTCCCTGCAGTGAATTAATAGCTTCCTTTCCTACAGCAGCAGCAATGATGACACATTTGGCCAGCCAAATTTTCCACAAATTGGGCAAACCCTCTCACCGCCTGTGGTTACAGTCCAGACCAGAGAAGCTGCACTGTGTGCAATAAAGAAGCAGAAATCAGAGTGCCTTTCTGGACCATTGCTTCCCACTTTGCAAAATTGCCTTGTACTGCAATATCTTGAAAACCAGACAGCAGTGTTTTATATCAATTTCTGAAATCATTTCATTTCAGTTGGCAATAATTAGTTTTAAAATTGAGTAGGTGATGGATGTTGAAAAAGGTACTAAATCAAAGAATAAATAGCTCAATAAATATTTACCATTAAAAGTGGTCTTTGTTCCACATCATTTCCAAAGTTCTTCTAATCAGCCTCTGATTTATAAGTCAAGAAGAAAAAAAAAAAAAAAAACCACCTTATAAGCTCTCTCTGCACCCAGAATGTCTCTGAAGAGAATGTAAAGAGTGCTCATTTAAAATTGTTCTTTATTTATACACCAAATGAAAGTACTTTATAGGCACTTTTATTTCACTACAGGCTTATTTCAGGTCACCTTAGACAATATCTTTCAGATCTGATGAGGGTATCACACTGCTTTTCATACTTGAATAACTTCACTGAATTCAGGTAGTCCTTTCTGATTTACACCCATGTAATCGCGCACAAGATCAGGCAGCTGTTCTTTCCCAAGGGACTAGAATTAACATTCCAATTTCAGGGAAGGTCTATTGCAAGGCAAGTAAAGACCTTGCAATGCCTTGATGTTAATGTGCTGTATCCCATCCATTCTAATCATACCAGGACAGAGTCTCAGCTGCTGCAAACAATTGTAGCTTCAAGATTTCACCTGAGTTATAACCTTCTCACTAGCTGAAAATCCAGCCAGTCGTTCTGTAGTGCAGTCTGCAGCACACCAGGAGGAGTATCATAAATTCTTTACGTAATTAAATGGGGAAAAAATACATTAATGGGGCATTATGGCTGTGGTGCTATGCACACAAAAGACAACATATTTAAAATTATATTTCCCCAAGCAATTTTAACTCAGCTGCTTTGTATAAATGTATTAAAGCATTAAAGTTAATATCGTGCTGAAAACCAAAATGCAACATATGTGCCAAGGGATTGAGATATCGCCACAGTGGGAACTGCAACTATTAATTTGCTGATTTTAGTGAAAATAAAGGCTAACTTCTGGCATTATTTTTCTCTATTTATTTACCATGATACCTTTTTAGTTTTACTACAATTATTCCTACTTGACTAGGTAAAAAATTGTACAGTATGAACATAGATGATAATTCACAAATCAACCAGATGTCAAATACTGAAACACAGTTCTAGACAGAAAAGCCAAAGTTATATGGACCTCTTCCAGCCAAGGTCTTGCAAACAGCAAAATTTAATTTTTAAAGACCAGTATTAAATGTTTTGTTTCTAAATCTTTATTAGACCCTAGACAGCCAAAGTAGGGGGAATTCTCTGCCAAACTAAAAGTATTTAGAAGCCAACCTTTACAGTTTTCAGAAAATATTTACAGTGCACAATAGGTAATGCTAATTCACTAAGTCCTATTTCCACTGAAGAATGTATGAAAACATTCAACAGGATGTAAAGTTATGTGGCTGCCATTTATGCTGAAGAAAATGTCAATAAAATTTCTTTTTTATTGTGGAAAGCAATAAACATGGAAACATAAAGAAGAATTTGTGGTTTGCATGCAGAATAAACTCTCACAGAATCAGGACTCTATAACCTTTCAGATATCCTTCATCCAAAATAGCCTTAAGCAAAGATAAACAACCTCTTATAAGTTAAAAAAAGAATTGATTCAGTTCAGTAAAGTGATGGATGATATAGGTCTATAGGGTACCTAATTACTAACTATAACATTGAACAAGTAGTTAACAAAGATTAATCTTCGAGACAGCTTACAACAAGCACAGATAGCTCATTAGATTACTATATTTTTTTTGTCTAAATAATAGAAATTAGGCACAATTCTCATTAATGAGGATGTTATTTCCTCTCTGCATGAAGACTTTGGCTTTTTTTTTGTTTGAACATCACGTTTGATATGCACAAAAGAGACTATGAGCAGATGAATCTTAATTGGACAAGAAACTAGCACTTAGCGCTAAACATGAATTCCTAATTACTTTTCTTTTTTAAGATTAACCTTTTCTATGTTGTTCTGCAAGATTGTAATTTACAATTAGAATCACTATTTTGTCATGTTGATGAGATATTGATTTGGTGTTTATTCAACATAATTTGTTGTTAAATGTTAAGCATGGAAATCCACATATTACCACAGAATCTTTCAACAGCCCACTAAAATTTATGCTTTGCACCTGGAACAAAATATAGGTCTGAAAATGTGTTGTCTTCTGAAATGCTGCACATTTTTGAATAAAAAAATGGGTTTAAAAATATAATTCCAATACTATTTTTACAAAACACTAAGTCTGTAAAAGCAGATCTCTAGGAAAATCATCTAGATAGGTAATTGTTCTAGATTTTAAAAAAAAGTCTTTTTTTAAAAAGATAAATAATTGCTACTGTTAGTTCCATTAACAGGAAGGAAAAATTGCAACTACCTGTCTAAAAATGCAAACATAATACTATGAAAATAGGATATTTCTGTGATGTTGAGCTATTTCTTGATGTTCAAAGAAGCCATTTTCAGCAGTATCCTTCTGCCGTGTTGATGTATTACAATACATTTAACCAGTATTCCAGATCCTTGCACATAGTTTTTGTCCTTTTCTTCACTGAACATTTTCAAATTAACTGATGAAAAGACTAATTTTCTTCCTTTTTTTAAGCAACTTAAAGACAATTGTCATGTCTGAATTCCAAAACTCTAGGAAATACCTCCTATCAGACTCTTTATTGAATAGGTTTTAATTAACTATATTTTAAGGTTAAATAAAACTATATATAGAAAGGAATTTCTCTACAGATGTGTGACATGGATAATTCCATTTTCTTGGCTATATGGCCCATCTCCAGCTATGCTTCAAATCTATTCTTGGAAGTGCCCCTCATTTAAGATTCTCCTGATTTCAGTCTTAATCTCTACACCAAGCTGAGAAATATCAGTTGAGAAGAATAAGCACGAATAAATGACGTGCATGTCAGTACACCTGCTATGTACAGCACTTGTTACAGCTAAAATCTCCCAAAGGCCTATGTTCTGCTTCTGTGTCATGAGCAAGACATCCAGACAAACAGTAATTTCATCACGTTACTGAAACAGAAATAACATGACTCATTTTCCAAGGTAAATCTGTATCCACAACCATGCTTAATGCGTGATATCAGAACTGTTAGAACAAAAACCATTGCATCACATAATGCCATTTTACAGAGATCATGTCTTCTACTCCCCTTTATCCAGTGAAGTACAACCACTGAGATACTACAGTTTCAATCTTGCAGGTCAGGAAAGAGTTCTGTGGACCTGAGTCAGAGAATCCAGGAAAATGTATCAATCATCTGTAGTACATAAAAGAGCATAAGAAAGTTCAGAAAGGAAAAAGCAAAATCCCCTTTAACCTAGTGTTCTGTGGCCAACAGACAAGCCCAATGAAAGGGAACCAGTCTCGATAGCACCTAATAGCTCATGAACTTCTCAAATCTGAATTCAGCTTTTGCCACACATCACTGCATATGTTTCTGTTCTTTGAATCTCAGCTAGTTTTTACCATCCAGGTTATCCTCTGACAAGCATCTCATCTTGTCTACATATTGTGCAAACCAGTTACTTCTTTTTTTTTTCCAGATAAGAACTCTTGTTCCCTATTCACCTTCCCCATGCCACTCACAGTTCTGTAGGATTCTGCACCACACCATATCCATCTTTTCTTGCACCTTAAAGAAGGTTTTCTTGCATCTTAAAGAAAGATCATACCATACTTTTGATTACCTTGATAAGCTTGTC
The DNA here is from genome assembly GCA_013398055.1 of Ifrita kowaldi. Lineage (NCBI taxonomy): Eukaryota > Metazoa > Chordata > Aves > Passeriformes > Cinclosomatidae > Ifrita > Ifrita kowaldi. The sequence continues at coordinate 89,670 of VZRS01014136.1, read as the reverse complement.
GGTACATTTTTTTTAATGAAGGACACAAACAGCACGTACCAGTCAAGATGTGCACCACTAGTGCACATATTCTGTGCATTATATTTTCATTTTCTTCTTTGTTTTTTTTTACCTAAATAATTTGTGATATGTTTTTAATTACTGGGCATTGAGCTAACATTTTAATATTAAAAAAACTAGAATCCCAGTCCTGTACTGTAGTACTTGAAATGATTGTTCAGCTCAAAGCTCATCTCTATGTTAATAGGTTGTTTCCCAATGCCTCACTTTCTAACCCATTTATTTGATACTATATCACTCTGTCAGCATTGGGATGTCCTCCAGTTCTTCACTGTCAGCTTCTGTGTTTCTGTACAACTTGACAATCATAATCATAATCATAATGCTGTTTATCAGCATCTAATATTGTGAACATATCAAAGATCCCCATAAAATGCAAAAGTGCCTTCCCTTCAGAGTAAGGCTGAATATTCCCACAGTTTGTTTCCTATCTTGTAAATATTATTTATGGAAATACCATCTTTCATTCCTCCCAACGTCTTTATTAAGAGATTTCAGCAATGGTGTTGCCTTGGAGAAAACTGGATATGCAATCTGGATGTCCTTTAATTATGCTCATTCATTCATTCATTCATTTAAAGTCCATAGATTCATAACAGATGACTTCTCATTACAAAACTGGTATAAACTCTTTCCTTCATCCATATGCCCCATAACACTGCTCTGGATAACTGATTTGATGCAGATTACCCTGTCTACAGTAGTTTAAATTCTCCCAGGTAACAGTTTTGGAAATTCACATCATAATTGTCAGCTTCTGAATCACTGGTACTGAGTTAAATTTATGCTAGAGTTTACATACCATGATCTATAATTCATCTAGTTCATACTTTATTCCATTAGATATTTTCAGATCTTTCTAGCTGTAATTGTTTATTGTTTTCATTTGTTGTATAACGACTTTACTGACATTTGCACATTAGACAAATATCCGAATTCACTTTGCCTGAAAACAAGGTTCATCATATGTTGTTTTCCCTCTCCAGTCCCCTGAACATAGGTGTAAAAATTAGTTTTTCTGACAAGGATTTATCTTTTCAAACTGCACTTTATATATATTGATCTTGTTTGCCCTAAATACTCTCTGGCTTCCCCTTATCCCAATGTGTTTGATTTTTAATTTTTTTTAAAATTAGTTTTAGGCATTCTACATAATTTTCTACAAACCTCTTCTGATAGCCTTGTTACTGCTTTAATTTTATCTGCAATGTTTTTTATTTTATTTTCCTTTTTTTTCCCGAGGATTTACCCCACCATTTAACTGTGGGGGGAACTGGGGATTTTTTCTTCCTTTATTTTCTTTCTAAGAAATCCCTGTTCTTAAATATTATTTGTATTGATTCTCAATCTTTTTTAAAATACTGACATCATATCATTATGGCACAACAGTCCACACATAATGTGCAAATATATACCCTCCTAGCTGTTCCTTCTAATTCTTGTTTAACATTATTTTCTAATTGCCCTTCTTAAAATTAGGCATTATCACATGGGGGGTTGGTGTCTGCTCCTCTCTCTGGAATGTATGTACCCTGCAGCCACTGATTTATAGTATTTTGTTATTAGACACACTCGCAACCAAAGCACATGCACTGTTCAAAAGCAATTCTCCCTTTGCGGGATACTAAGAGTTGTTCCATTATCTGTTCATTTACAGGGGTAAAGAGTTTTGTGGTTTGATTTTTATAGAGGATGTTTGTTAAGGGCAGCATTTTAATAGTAACTTATGAAGGTGAATGGTATTTGATTACATTCTGAGTTTTTGGGGTTTTTTTCCCCAGACAGAATAGGATTTCTTTTCTAAATATGTTATGGTCAGTATTTGTCAAAGCCTTCACCTCAGCTATTTCTTTTTGCATTATTTTCTGTGAACTGCAAGAGAAGAGGCTGAGATTTCTTAACTTCTACACATTAAAACCAATTTTTCTAAGAGTTTATTGTTTAAAATCATTATGAAACTACTTCTCCTGACACTTATTGTGATATTTGATAAATTTTTGTGAGTACCATTGAAATAATTCATTATTACTGCTCTATTAGTTTTCACTCTTTTAGATGTCTCACAACACATTATTCTCCATTTGCTCTGATGATGAGGTCAGCAGTGCAAATCTATTACATTTTCTATGCTCTCCTGAAGGTTTAGTTCCACATGTCCATTTTTATTACCCATATCCTTTCCCTGAGGAACAGTTTAGGGCTAGATCACAATGTATGATTGATTCTTTTCTTTCAGCTAGATGTAATATGTATTTCAATAGACAAGTTTTCTCATTTGGCCAGCCTTCCTTTTAAAAATTTCCCTTTGATGTTCATACACACAACACATGCTGCACTAAATTTGGCTCCCATTACTCACAATCACTCACTTGGCAGTTTAACTCTTTCTCTGGGTTTTACATGGATACAGTGTATCCTATAGCTTTTTCTCTCTCTGCTGTGGAAATAAAATTGGATGGTATATCCCAATTAATTATATTTAGAATGGAACTAATCAATGTCAGAAACTCTTGAAGACCTCTTTTACAGTTCTTTTCCAAAGTAGAAGCAGTACAGAATTTAGCAGGCTGTGAACTAATGTTTAAAACAGCAGCTATATACCTAAATAACAGATTCGTTTGCTTCACCAAACTCAGAACAGCATTTTTGCTCTACAGTGTTCATTTCCAGGTGTAACAGGAACTATGACACTTTTAAGGAATTTAATACCCTAAAATGAAAAAAATCGATTTCTAATTAGGTCCATGTAAGTTTGTAACTACTACCACAAAAAAAAAAAAAAAAAAAATATCTCCAGCAACACAGGAAATAATTTTCTGGCAGATTCAGAGCACATCTTACAGCATTTAAAGGAAGGACTTTTCTATACCCATGGTATAATGCCAAATGTTATTATGCCTTATTAGGTTCCTAAAAACTTGATGATCATAGTTCTGCAGAGTCTGATTCCCTTTTTACCTCTGTGCTGATTACACATTTATTCCTATTCATTTTCTATTTTTTAAAGCTAAAAACTATTATCATCTTCTGCATTTAGAGTTCTCACTTCACTTTACAATTATTGCTTTATTCTGCTATCTGGCTTATTTTCATCATTCTCTTTTACCTTTTATGAATGCAGTTTGTGAGGTTTTAACTGGTGTAACCAACTTCACCATTCAATTTCTTTTTTTTCTCTTGCTCAGCAACACCTGCTTCTTTTTATGATATTTTAGTTTTCAGAAAGACAGCAGATTGACAGGCTTGGAAGCAGAAGTCCCATTAGTATGTTTACAGGATTTGAGCAAGCTGAAGCAGTAAAAGATATTATCAAGGTATCCCAGCTTCCTTGGAAAGGCCACTGATGAGGTATTTAGCCCAAGTTCTCTCCTCTAAGTCTTCCCAGGATGTTGCTAGTTGTGAAGGGATTTTGTTTTTTAAATGGATCACTGCCTACGGGACTTAGATAAATTGGCAATTTCTGCTTTAGGAACACAGAAGTTCTCTCTTAGGCCAGAAAACATCTATCAATTGCCTGGTTACAACTTCTGCATTCCTTTATAAATCCAGAGTACCTGTTCACCCTCTTCAACAACAAAGAGCTTCACAGTATGTTCCAGTGAAACTTTTGTGAGGTGAGGAAATGCTTCCATTACCATTTAACATTTAAAGTAAATCAGGTAAAAGAGATTAAAAATGAAACTTCATATAGTATTCAGGCATTAGAGTTTATCCAGCTAAACACCTTTCCTTGATGATCTGGGTTTAAATGAGATGCTCAAGTGCATACAAACCAGCTACCAAACAGAGCAAAGGATTTAAGCCAACTCTGTCCACCATTATGCCAAGTCATAAATTACTAAAGCTTTCTCATCTTAGTATTTCATGTAGGTTCAAGTCACTGAGATAAATTTTGTGCCCTGATGTGAAGAAGGAAACATCATTAGAAACAATCTCTAAAATAATTTTCTAAAATCACTGTTTTGTTTGAATTAAATAAGTTTTAAATATTTGGTCAACTGCATAAAAGTTGTCACAGTTTATGACATTTTCATTACCACAGTTTCCCTCATAATAAAATAATTGTTGTCCGTAGTGGCCGGTGAGCCAGTGGTACAAGAGACAGAGAGTCCACTGGTGGGACAGCCCCTAGCACCAAACCAACCTCCCCAGGTTAGGGTGACCAAAAAGGCTTCTCCCAGGATGCATTGCTCTGGTATGTTAACATACCTCAGTTCTGCGCTCCTGGTTGGCTGTTGGCCTCTCCGCCCCTCCATACCTTATGTCCCTGCCCTAGAAGGTTCTCCACTCCCTGTTCCCCCATTGGCCCTGCCCCATCACCACTCCCTCAATTTACCCTAGTCCCGCCTGTGTACCGGCCCATGCCCTCAGATCATTGGCCTCTGATGCTCGATCCACTCCTGTACTTAAACCTGGACCCTCCATTGTCTTTTGTCTTCATCCCTGGACTCCTTCACGGTGCGGCTGCAATAAACCTCTCCCGTGGAACTCTATATGGAAACCCTTCCTGCCTCTTTGCTGTCGACCCATACACTGGAGTTATCCATGCGTGTGTGTGTGCGTGCACGCGTGTGTGAGTGCGTGGTGGTCCTGCCGAGCGGCTTCGGCAAGGAGACGCTTTTAGGAAGGTCACAGCACCTTGCACTCCGGCACCAACAAGCAGCAGCAGACAGTTCACGACAGTTGTCACCAATTTTTATCTTGAAAGATGTAGCATTCATGATGATCTTAACACTAGTTTCTTGATACTCCATGTCTGGTGGCTTAACATGGAGACTGGTATTTAAAAATTGTTAAAGAAACCTGCAGTCCATTCACAAAGTGGATTTGGTCATACCCACCTAACATTATGTTTTCAAAGTACAGCTCACTCGGATACAAAGAAATTCTCAGCTTTTCTGATGACTGGATTAGTACATCAATGTCTTGGTCATTTAAGAATTACGTAAAGGATGTGAACGTGGTGGTCATGGATGAAAAAATGGAAAGTGCATTTTGTATGACAAAAAATGTGAAAAAATAGTAATGTTTTTCTAGATAAATTACATCCTGTTCTCACTTCAGATGCAGAATTGCATGGGTAAGGCTCTTCTGAATTATAACCTTTGTATTTAAAACTTGTTCAATTCTTCAATCACTAATCAATTTTGTTAAGAACAACAAGAAACAGCTTTCTTGTTAGGAACCCACAAGCCTTGGCTAAATTAAATGAGAGGTAGCCACCCAGCTCAGCTGCTACTAATTAACAGATCATCTTTTAATTTTGGAAGATAAGTCTTCTTGCTGATGTGCTGTGCATGACATGAACAGTGCAAGTCCTGGGAGTAGCGTCAATGTATGAAATATTTCTTTCTTAGCTAATAATAAAAAAGTTTTTTGATTGTTTTACCTGTTCTAGTATTTAAATTATGTGAAAGCTGAAAATTTCATAGGGTACACTTGTAACAGAAGAGATGAAATTGAGTCCAGCTATCCACATCTTGACTGTCTCACTGACGTGTTTTTCCCAAAGGCTCCTAATCATCATCCTTTCATTGTGAATATCAGTAACTCTGGAGCACAAAGCACAGTGTGTGGCTTTCTGACGTGCCATGGGAGCTAAGTATCTATAAGCACTCTTGCTATTTCTGAGTCAAAATTCAAGATAGAATATAGTGTGGATTAAATATAAACTGTTTATCATAGTGCTGGGGTTTTTTTTGTCTTCTAAGTCGACTATCCAACTAAAAAACGACAAGTTTTAAAATCATGTACTACAATTTCTGATTAGATTCGCTTCAACTAAAATTCACTGTTCACTATATAGAAATTTAAATTTGAACTGAATATCTGCATTTCCTTTACAGTCAGTGGAAAGCAGCGTATTTATTCACAATTCATTTACTCTAAATTTCTGTTTGAGAATGTTTAAATTGAATGTTTTGTTGTCTGCATTTGCTGAGATTAATCCTCTGCTTTACATATAAAAAAATCTGATCAGTTCCACAAAGATACGGTGGGGAGGGAGGGTTGTGTAGGAGCTGGATAGAGAGTTCGAGAGTGTGACTTTAGAGACATTAGAGTGATCACAAGCTGGTCATAGCACCTGTCCATGACAAGAACTTCATTGGCAAGCAAAAATTCTTTGGCACTTTTAAAACCATAGTTCTTCACAGCTGCATCTGCCTAGGGACATCCCTTTCTTCCAGGTCTTTGTTTTGAGTTAACTGACAAGAAGAAATTCAAATCTTTAGCAAAATACATACAACAGTCTTTCATCAATTTATGTGCCTTTGAATCTTCAGTGACTTGTAAAAGACAATTTAAAGTAATGCATGCAAATTTAGGGAAACACACTCTTTATTAAATTTTTTCTTGCTGCCACTAACATACCAGTAACGGCTGATTATTTCCACACTTAAAACAAGATTTGTCAGTGACACTACTTCAACACTAGCAAATGCATAGCTTCTAATGCACTAAATGCCACTTGAATATTTATTGGCATTATAGAACCATCTGCTTTCAGCTTTCCAAGACTAGAACATAATTTCCCCTCACTGGAATGCTCTCATTTTGCCTACACAAGAAAATCCATGCAAGCCAACTAACAAAGATAACAGAACAAAGCTGAATTCAAAGAAAAAACCCAGCTGACTTTTTTTTCCCATTTACCATGGAGAACTGCTTTCAGCTACAGACTCCTTATGCTGGGATACTGAGGTAAAAGGGAGAACACTGCTATGAGTTCGAGGAAGGAGCAGTAGGGGCGACTGAAGCTGCAGCTTAATTCCCTTCCAATAAAAAACCTACAGGGTTTTTTTGTGGAACCATCCTCACTGATGCCACTAATTACTAGCAGAGGGCTCCTGTGATTTTGAGTCATCCCTGTAAAACTCTTTGTTGATGTATTTGTTGTTTTGTTCCATAGCTGCTCAGTATAAATATACAGCAAAGGACCAGGGACTGCACAGATAGGATCCAGGCTCTCAGACAAGTGCCTTGAGCTCTGGGCTAGAATCTTGCTCTTTCTATTTGTTTTCCTGCACCTTCATGACTTGCATGCTTTTCTGCAAGGTAGTGCAGACTCAAAGGAAAAGTATAGTGAAAGATTCTATAGTGAAAGACCCTATAGTTCTAACATGGACCCACAAAACAGAATTCAAGGCTCAATCTCTCCCTGGATGAATTCCCCAGGTGAGGACAGCCTGCAAATTTGTTCTGGGTGAGCTCTTGAACAACCAGGCTAGGTCAAAAAAAGGTAGATTACACCATCAATACCTGTTGTCATAGAAAAATGCATAAAACTAATTTAATTACTATTCCCAGAAGAGACCTTTATTCTTTGGTTCCTGAGTGAATGGCAGTGTTTCACTTACAGTGTTATTCAGAGGGGAGAGAAATCTCTGACAGACTCCTGCATTCAAAGGTAATAGTATGCAAAGGTAATAGCAATATTTCTGTACAGCATTCTAGCTTTCTAAATCACCTGTGGAAAGCATATTTCTCACCATCAACAGGACAAAAAGCTTACCAGTTTCAGACACTATAAATTGCCCTGTCAAATTGACTGTTGACTGTCTTAACCTGAATCTCACCCTAGAAATAAAAGCTTACAGACTATCCATATGAATTCAAACAAGACTAAAATTACACTATTCAAATACCAGGAAAAACAGAGATCTAACTAGAATACCCATTAAGTAGCTTTTCCATTGCAGTTCTCTACATCAGGGCCCCGAGAACTCAAGGATTTGACTGCCTAGGCTCAGGGTCAGGCTCACTGGTGCAGCCAGGCAGCCTTGAATCAGACAGATGTGTAGATAGAGTTGTGTGAGAAAATGCTCTGACAAGCAAGGTCCCGTGCTCCTCTGCAAATGCACTTAAACTCAGCCCCTTGATTTGCTCTTGCTGCCATGGCCATGCCTGGCTGTGCCTCTGACCTGGACTGGACCTCAGATCACTCCTTGGCTTCCTGGCTTGATCTCCTGGCTTTGCCACTGTGGATGAGTCCAAAGATTTCAGGATGAGCCTGGATACTGTTACCATATCCACTCTTCTTTTCTTGCTCAGGTACAGTGGAACTGTGCCTTCATTGTGACCTTGAGGCTCCTGCCCTTTCTGCCTCACCAGGGCTCCTGTCCCCCCTGCTGGTCTTCCCTTACCGAGCAGCTATGGCACATGGACAGTTCATGTGCCATCGCTTCACTCTCTGCCAGTAAAAGCAGAAGTCAGGTCATACCGTTAAAACTCCTGACACTCAGCAACAATTTTCTGCAATGCATTGCACCCACGGCTAATGACAGAGCTCAGGAAAAGTCCTTTGCTAGTGTGGAGCACATTACCACTCTTCTCAGCACAATGAACCATAACAAAATTGTTCCCTTTAATCTTCTTCTATTACTACCTGAAGACTTCAGTTCGGTTTTCAACCATTTGTGTTTGGAAAATACAGGTATCTCAGCAACAACACTCTCATCTCCCTGTGACACAGTAAGAACTTTTTTCCTTGGAATAGAACAGATGCCCAAACACTGAATTGAACTCTGATTCAGAGAGGAAATTTAAACAGATATAACCTCAGGCATGTCTGCTGTCCCTAAAAGTCAGTTGGACTACTGACATGGTTGAAGGTTATGCATAAAATTGAGGACCTTTTTAATCGTGAACAAAATAGAGAAGATAAAGTATTCATGCTTGAGTTTGCTCAGCTGTGGAATGAGCTGCCTGAAGAGATTCGACAATCTAAAATCTGACAGCTTTTAGAGTGCTTCACTACCTCCTTTTTTAAGTTTCTGTTATAGCACTTGAATGGCAACAGAAGAAGCATAAATTGTCAGAGGCAAAGAAAAGAAAAGGAGAAAAACCTGTTAAATAGACTCAGCTGTTAAATAGCTATTACAGTAATAGCAATTGAAAAATAGAAATCTGATAAATAAAGGAAGGATAAATAGGAAAGAAATAGGATAGAAAAATTTCTTTAAATAGGAAAGAAAAAAATCTATTTGCTGATGCTGCTTTCCACTGTTAATACTTTGAAGAAACAGCCAGATTCAGCCTGCATTTCATGAAGTCCCTATAGAATGTATTGGTACACAGCATCCTGCTAAGATGCTGTTTGTAAGACGAGTGAATGGCAAGGGTGGAGTGATTAAAAATAAGACATGCATCTCCTAATTTCAAACCTTTTTTAATAATTAAAATGTTTTCTATCAAAGCAGGAAGTTTCCCATTTAATCTACATATTAGCCTGTAGATAACCAAGGAAAATAATTACACCATATCATTCAGGTAAATTTGTGTTTAGGATAGTGCTTAGCATAAGACTCTTATTACAGTAGATCTGCATTAGCAATTTCATTATTACCACAAACAAGACAGTAAAAGAGAACAGTACAAAATTAGTTACAGAACCACTAAGAAATAAAACACTTTAATGTCTTATGGACACAAAAGCATGTTAATAGCAAGCTGTGCTATGTTGAACTCTTCCAATCAGCTGTCATAGCCTTAGTAACCTGCAACTAATTCCAAATTACTAAGTTTCTGCCCCTACCTCTCTCAAAATGACAGCTGCTGTTGATTCCCTTGCTGGAACATCAAAATGCTGCACAGCACGACTACAGAGATTTGTCAAGTGTTGCAGAGAGGGAACTTCAGACAACCACTATATCACATTGTTTCCCTCATACTCAGGCCTGCAGTTCATTCACTCACAGTGCTGAGCTGTGACCTCTCTTCTGGTTCTGATCCTGCCAGATCAGAGAACAGCATTTCCCTCATTGTGAGCGAGAAATCTAGCAGGTTTGTCAGTGTGCTTAGGAACTATGGAACAAAGGTAAGAGAACTAACAGTAAACTGCAAACAGACTTTGAAAGACAGTGGTCTGTTTGAAGTAGCAGAATTTTCTGTACACCAGAAAACTTAAGAGAAAAACACTACAAAAATCATAGAGTCATAGAAGGGCTTGGGTTGGAACGGGCCTTAAAGATGACATAATTCCAAACCCTCAGCCATGAGTAGGGACACCTTCCACTAGATCAGATTGCTCAAGGCCCCGTCCAACTTGGCCTTTAACACTTCCAGGAATGGGGCATCCACAGCTTCTCTGAACATCCTGTTCTGGTGCCTCACTGTCCTCTGAGTAAAGAACTCCTTCCTAACATCTAATCTAAATCTCTCCTCTTTTTGTTTAAAACCATTTTCCCTTTTCCTTTCACTGTCCATATAAAAAGTTGCTGTCCCTCCTTCTTATTAGCTCCCTTTAAGTATTTGAAAGCTGCAATGAGATGTCACCAAAGCCTTCTCTTCTCTAGGCTGAACAACCCAACTATCTCAGTCTGTTTTCATAAGAGAGGGGTCTCCTTCCTAACATCTAATCTAAATCTCTCCTCTTTTTGTTTAAAACCATTTTCCCTTTTCCTTTCACTGTCCATATAAAAAGTTGCTGTCCCTCCTTCTTATTAGCTCCCTTTAAGTATTTGAAAGCTGCAATGAGATGTCACCAAAGNAAATTGAGGACCTTTTTAATCGTGAACAAAATAGAGAAGATAAAGTATTCATGCTTGAGTTTGCTCAGCTGTGGAATGAGCTGCCTGAAGAGATTCGACAATCTAAAATCTGACAGCTTTTAGAGTGCTTCACTACCTCCTTTTTTAAGTTTCTGTTATAGCACTTGAATGGCAACAGAAGAAGCATAAATTGTCAGAGGCAAAGAAAAGAAAAGGAGAAAAACCTGTTAAATAGACTCAGCTGTTAAATAGCTATTACAGTAATAGCAATTGAAAAATAGAAATCTGATAAATAAAGGAAGGATAAATAGGAAAGAAATAGGATAGAAAAATTTCTTTAAATAGGAAAGAAAAAAATCTATTTGCTGATGCTGCTTTCCACTGTTAATACTTTGAAGAAACAGCCAGATTCAGCCTGCATTTCATGAAGTCCCTATAGAATGTATTGGTACACAGCATCCTGCTAAGATGCTGTTTGTAAGACGAGTGAATGGCAAGGGTGGAGTGATTAAAAATAAGACATGCATCTCCTAATTTCAAACCTTTTTTAATAATTAAAATGTTTTCTATCAAAGCAGGAAGTTTCCCATTTAATCTACATATTAGCCTGTAGATAACCAAGGAAAATAATTACACCATATCATTCAGGTAAATTTGTGTTTAGGATAGTGCTTAGCATAAGACTCTTATTACAGTAGATCTGCATTAGCAATTTCATTATTACCACAAACAAGACAGTAAAAGAGAACAGTACAAAATTAGTTACAGAACCACTAAGAAATAAAACACTTTAATGTCTTATGGACACAAAAGCATGTTAATAGCAAGCTGTGCTATGTTGAACTCTTCCAATCAGCTGTCATAGCCTTAGTAACCTGCAACTAATTCCAAATTACTAAGTTTCTGCCCCTACCTCTCTCAAAATGACAGCTGCTGTTGATTCCCTTGCTGGAACATCAAAATGCTGCACAGCACGACTACAGAGATTTGTCAAGTGTTGCAGAGAGGGAACTTCAGACAACCACTATATCACATTGTTTCCCTCATACTCAGGCCTGCAGTTCATTCACTCACAGTGCTGAGCTGTGACCTCTCTTCTGGTTCTGATCCTGCCAGATCAGAGAACAGCATTTCCCTCATTGTGAGCGAGAAATCTAGCAGGTTTGTCAGTGTGCTTAGGAACTATGGAACAAAGGTAAGAGAACTAACAGTAAACTGCAAACAGACTTTGAAAGACAGTGGTCTGTTTGAAGTAGCAGAATTTTCTGTACACCAGAAAACTTAAGAGAAAAACACTACAAAAATCATAGAGTCATAGAAGGGCTTGGGTTGGAACGGGCCTTAAAGATGACATAATTCCAAACCCTCAGCCATGAGTAGGGACACCTTCCACTAGATCAGATTGCTCAAGGCCCCGTCCAACTTGGCCTTTAACACTTCCAGGAATGGGGCATCCACAGCTTCTCTGAACATCCTGTTCTGGTGCCTCACTGTCCTCTGAGTAAAGAACTCCTTCCTAACATCTAATCTAAATCTCTCCTCTTTTTGTTTAAAACCATTTTCCCTTTTCCTTTCACTGTCCATATAAAAAGTTGCTGTCCCTCCTTCTTATTAGCTCCCTTTAAGTATTTGAAAGCTGCAATGAGATGTCACCAAAGCCTTCTCTTCTCTAGGCTGAACAACCCAACTATCTCAGTCTGTTTTCATAAGAGAGGGGTTCCAGCCCTTGGATCACCTTTGTGGCCCTGCTTTGGGGCCTCTAAACAGGACCACATCTTTCTTGTGCTGAGGACCCTGGAGATGGATGCAGCATTCCATCTGGGGTTTCACAAGGGCAGAGTAGAGACAGTCTTCACCTCCCAAATCGTATATCCCACACAAAAAGAAGGGCTTTAAAGAGTTAAGCATCTTGAGTGTTTCACTCTTTTGACTACAGTCCTCTCATTTTATTAAAGTGCAGTTAGAAGTTCCATAGCTTGCTGTTCCAACAACAGAGAGCAAATTATTCACCCGCTTATCCCAGTCACCTGTGGTAGTGAATCTGCAGGGTAAAGGAAAATTGTGCAGAGCCTATTCAAGATACAGTGGAGAGAAAAACAGCTCAAGGAAGATTGTAGATGTTGTGCTAGAAGAACAGTGTGGATCGTAGACTCTCTTTAAACATCACATAAGAAGAGTGAACCTGAAAATATACTCTCTCTTTGTTTTTAAGAGGTCGAGCTCCGCACGGGTGGAACAATGAGAAAAATCTACAGCTATTGCTTGGAGGCAGCTTGAGGATAAACTGGCAAGTAGCCATGTCTGTTTTATCCACAGAGCTGAAACAGAATTGTCTCTAACTAACAGTTTATTTTTTAGGAGTTAGAGGATAGTGGGACCAAAGGTAATAACACAATCCAGAAAAGACTTAATAGACACATTGATATGGAAAAAAGTAGAACTGGTCAAACAGGACCATAAAACTGAGAAAACTAAAAATTAAATAATTTTATGTCTACCAAATGTGTAAATCATGGTCATCAACAGGAAAACATTTGCATATATCAGCAAAGATTTCTTTTCACTACACAATTATTATTCACATTAGCTTGATATAAGAGAACCAACATGTTATAGTGAATATAGTTTCATGATCAGCACATAGGAAACCCACTGTGGAGAAAGGTCCACAGTTCATCCAAATCTATGCAAAACCAGAAGACTTCAAACTGAATAGACTGATGTAAAATGCTTTTAAGATAATAAAGAGATTGTTAAGAAGCCATATGAAATAGGGAACAGATTCTGGCTGTGGTGGAGAGCAATATCCTAAAATACCTTCTATCACTGCTTAAAAATTTGCACAAGTGAAAGCTGAGAAACAGGCCTCTTGGATTAAGCAAATCAATAACAGAAATCTGGAATGATCTGATGCATATAAAACTAAAGAAAAACCAGATAAAAAATACTAGAGAAATTTGAGACTATAAGTAACACTTAGGTGTAGAGATAACATACTTTCTAACTCTTTTTTGGCTCAGAAATGAAAAATTTTGAGGAATTCTTTCAGAAAAGGTGGTGTGGAATTAGAACTTGCTGTGTGAAAGTGAAATCTCGAGAAAGAAATATGTCTTCCAGTAAAACAGGTCACTAGGATCCAGACAGTGAAGCAGAAACTGAGATTTCCACATTGCCACTAATAGGAACAGTAAAAGGATTGGAGGCACAATCCCAGTTCAGCTGGAATTAGTACAGATACTTAAAAACTTACTAAAATTTATTTGCTGGGGAGAGGGGGGGAGTGAGAGGGAGTATTAGTAATGTGAACAAGCTCCATCTTTGCAAAATAAAAGGTAATAGAAGATTAAGGATCAGGAACAAAGTGAAATAGAAGTGTGATTGCCCGAATACAAAGAAGTTAGCTATATGGATTCTTCTGTTTTAGCTTGTTGCTTTAGTGAGAAGGAAGCTTTCCTACTCAAATTCATAAATAAGAATCCCTTCTTGAAAATAATCAAATATCACTATGCATACTATGCATGCTCTGCAAATCGTGCCAGAAATTTGGGGACAGTAATGAATGCAAGTCCTCAAACAACACAGATTTGGGAAACTATCCATATTTCTTTAAAGTGAGTGTATGACCAGGCTCTGTACTTCAGCAACCTACCATATGTCTGTATTATAGGCACAATGTTTCATCACAATACAACTTCCACACTGGAAAAGCAGAACCTTTCATACGTAAGTATATAACACAGGACTGTGAGACTCAGCTGTGGGGTGGTCCTAAACAAAGGATTAACAAAGATCTTACTCCTGTCACCTGCACCTTTTCAAGGAAGGTGTCCTCCACAAGTCTGCCTTTCTAGCAGACTTCAGTGTCTTTCTGTGGGTTTTCAGTGGGTTTGTATAAACTCTCACTCATTTCCTACAGGTTCCCTGTATTTCAGTCAGCTCTATGGCATTCTGTAGCTCTATTTCTGGATGTCACACCTTTTCCCCACCAAGGTGTCTGTCAGTTTCTAGCAGTGTGATGGTTCATTGTTTCTTGTGCTTCTCCTATTTCTCACCCATATTTTCCAGCTTAGCTTGTCCAGTAACTTAGGAAGGCACAGTTTCCTGCTCCCTCCATATGGCTTTTCCTGGCCCTGTTTACAGCAACCCAGACAGACAAACCATCAGCTTTCTTCCCTATGGGATGCAAAATACAGTATGGAGTATCTCCAGTGATACAGTTTTAATTTTATCAGTTAAATTAAGTCCAGTGCTTGTGTGTTCAGATTCTGCTTAGTTGTTTTCCACTGCATATTTACACAGTCACCTGTGAAATCAAATCATGGGATTCAGCCACTCACTACAGTTTGCCAAAGGCAGGAGAGTGTCATGAAGCCAATAGGCTGCTGAAAGTGTCATTAGCAATGATTAGAAAGGACAACCTCTGCCAAAGGACTTTCTCTGTCACAATACGTTGTTCAGCACGTGCATGGTCATCCTGCAGGAGCACAGTTACAGCATCAGTTACAGTGAAAAACTAAGCAGAATCTGAATACATACATCCAACAAGTAAAACAGATGCAATTAAAACTACATCACTGGAGATACCCCAATAATTCACCTGGGACACCTAGATAGTCCAGATTCACCAGGACAAGTGGATTAGTTTCTTTGTAGACACTAGTTTTAACATAATTGTATAATTTTTGGAACAGTTACACCCTGCTTTAAGCAGTCTAGATATCTCAGAGGCCATTCTTTGGACACAAGGTTCAATGCTTCCCCATCTTCCCAGCTTAGTGATGACATCTGACATTTTAAGCCACTACATGACCTCTCTCTCACTCCAAGACCCATGTGAGATGGTGTCAGGAAGATGATAGAAAACTGTGCCTCACTGAGGCATTGCAGTGATTTCAGAGTCCAGCATACACGATCAAGCAGACAGGGCCTTATATTATGGAGAAATGTTCTGGTCTAAGTTTTACCTCCTGTTTGTCAGCAAAATGAACTGTGAATGGGTACATTGGACTCTAGAGAGTCTGCATAGCTCAAGACTAAGTACAGAAATGACTGTAGCCAAATAGAATGTCTGTATCTACCTATTTACCTAGGAAATGTTCTGTTCTGAGTAGCCTAAATTCTGGAACTCTTTTGGTGGTATATCTTCAGAGTAATAAAAATAATTTTTTAAAAAGTAATATTTTTAATCTTTATAATAAGATAAAGACGTCAATGTCATGCAGTAGCCTTCATGCAAGCATTCTTCAGCAACCTTTTAATACATGTACTGTGTTGAGTTTACCACTAACTTAATGCACACATCTTGAATAAAACCAGATAGTTCATTTTGAATATCGAGGATTTAAATAATATGTTCAATTATCTTTATCCTAGTTAAGTTTCTATTATGGGCTATAATGCCTTTTTCCTTAAAACAGTTTTTTAAATAAAGTAGGCACAGACTAAAAGACGCTTCTAAATTTTTGGCTTGCTATCTCTTGATTTTCTGACTGAGTAGTCAGGCCACTTTGGTAAAGACAATTATTTACACAAGCCTAAGGCATTGCCCTCAGCTCCATCGTTCTTCAGAACTCTGAACTTCAAACCAATTCTGCAGTGTTGGAGCCTCAACAACTGTTCTTCAGTGTCATAATCTGTAATAGGAAACAGGCTTTTTTAATGAAACAAATTATGCAGGCCATTAGTTCATAATTTAAATAAAGAATATTGTAGTTGAGAGATTGATGTGGCAAAAGAAACCTTTTTGTTGTAGCAGTGAGTGCAGGATTTCAATGAATAGCAGAGTCATGTAGCTTATTCATCTTTTAGCAACCTTCCCAACTTATCTTTTTAAGAGATATTTTTATATCTTTTATCCGGCGGGCAGTTTTTGCCCTCAAAGCTATTAATGTTGTGTCAAATCTATGGATTCTTTCTTGAATCAGAAGAGAGTATTAGTTTTATCTGGGGGTTTTTTCAGACTCTTTCCTGTAACAATTTCAAAACAAAAGAAATTTTTTTTTA
This sequence comes from Ifrita kowaldi, assembly GCA_013398055.1. Lineage (NCBI taxonomy): Eukaryota > Metazoa > Chordata > Aves > Passeriformes > Cinclosomatidae > Ifrita > Ifrita kowaldi. The sequence continues at coordinate 73,117 of VZRS01014136.1, read as the reverse complement.
ATGCAGACATTCAGGTCATATATTGGGTTAAAACCACATAAGATAATAAGACAAATTCTGAGAAAAACTTAATCAATGCCTGTCTTACCACCTTCAACAACTCCATCCAGTTTTTACTGAAGTCAGCATAACGTATTGACTAAGATTTGGAGAGGATATTCAGTTTCCTCTTTCTCTTCTTGAGGTTAAAGCTATACATTAAGGTGTAGTCTTAATGGATTCAGCTGCTACTTTCGTTTAATCTTACTAAAATTAACTCCTATTTTATCAAGGTATAAACTCTCACTCTTGGCAAAGTATTTAATTGTAACAAACTAACTGTGTCTGAAGTTCTGTGTATTCCAGTGGAAATCAGTTGTAGTTTCACCAATAGAATTTACTGAGATTGACATTTACGTAGTCATCATCTGCCTTGGTGAAGCACAGGAAGACAGTGAGTAGCTACTGTCCTCCCATCCCACCGGTTGCTCCAGGAGGGAACAATTCCTTCTCCTGCCTCCCTGAACTAAAGGCTTGCCCAGCTCCATCTTCTGTTACAGATCTCCTTCAATACTTGGTCAGGGACACCTCTCACTAGACCAGGTTTCTCAAAGCTCCATCCAACCTGGCCTTGAATGTTTCTGAAGTTGGGACATCCACAACTTCTCTGGGCAACCTGTGCCAGTGTCTCACCACCATCGTAGTGAAGAATTTCTTCCTAGTATCTAACATAAACCCACCTCCTTTCAGTTTTAAGCCTTTCCACCTTGTCCTATCATTCTCTGCCCTTGTAAAAAGTCCTTCTCCTTCTCTCTTGTAGCCCCTTTGGGTACTGGAAGGTGCTATAAGGCGTCCCCAGAGCTTTCTCTTCTCCAGGCTGAACAGTCCCAACTCTCTCAGCCTGTCTCCGTTGGAGGAGTGCTCCAGCCCTCTGAGCATCTTCATGGTGTGATACCTTCTTGCAAAGTATGGTCATGGTGTCTTGAGCTTTGAGTGGCCAAACAAGGAAATTGTGGCAGGCAGCAAAGTTGTGAAGTGAGTAAAGTGAGTAGACAAGCAGATGCAGAATGTTGTCACACAGGTAAAATGACAAGATTAAAAGAGTGGATTTGCGGCATAAATAATTTTTCCCTCTTGGGACCTTGGTGTTTCTGAATAAGAAACACTAATCCACTCTGATGTTCTGCCTCCGAGTATGTATCCTTACCAGTGCCCAAGTGCCAGAATTATGCTTATACAGCCATGTGACAAGTCAGTTCAGTGAACTCCTTCATGTGAAAGTAGAATTTAAGAAAATACATTATACCTCTCCAGGTGAATCTCTTTCTCAGTTTCAGTTCAGTTGTACTCCATGTATTACCAATATAAAATTGCAGCTGCAGTTAAGAGCCAGAAAAGTACCATCCCATCAGCAGTGACCTGCAATTATATTGGCCTGAAATTATCAAAGACCTTCAGCTTATGCACAAAATTTCTACCTTCCTGCTTGCCTCGGCTGCATGTTCTCAGCCTGTGACTTGCAGGAGTATTGTAGGTGTGGTAAGTAAAACTGACATTTCTCTACCACTGAAAGATAAGTTATCCCCTCTCTCTGTGATCTGCATGATAATTCCTCAAAATCCTCTGGTGCCTCTCAGTACCTGCTCTGATATAAACTCACTTATTAAACCTAAAATGAATAAAAGAAAACAAACCAATGACAAAATATCCACTGTGAGCTCAAATGAGCCCCAGAATAAGTAGAAGGGAAGTGAGAATGAAGATGTAAGTAGTAACTCTGTATTTCAAAAGCAGCTTCAGGCTAACAAACTAACTTAACCATATGTGATCTCATCTAATACCATCCTTTCTTACCACTCTCCCCAGGAGACCACTATCAGCCTTTGAGCATTTGTAGGTCCCTGAATACCAACTGTCATATCAACACAACATCTGCAGCATGCAATTGTACTAAAAAGACTGTTCTGCGCAAGTGAAATCTGAATGAAAACTATTGTTAACATTTCTCCAGTATTGACTTTTTTCTTCAAGGTTTTCATTTTTTAAGTATCCTTAAGCATGCTTGCTCAAGTGGAAATACTATTTTTGACACAAAGACTTCTCTTTCTGAAGGAATAATTATTCTGACTTTAGCAGCAGAACAACTTTAAGAAATTCCAACCCCCTTCACTTCCCTGTCCTATCATTCCAGCACCACTGATTTGATACACCACCTCTCCAGCTGTGCTTGCACAGCAGTTTGTCTGGCCTCACTGGTGAATAGGAACACTGAAACAATCTACACTAAAAGTAGCACTCTGAAACAAACCACTGTTTTTAATCCAGGCTGTTGCTGTCATCTGCCTCTGCTACAGACTCATAAACAGTTGTCTCAGCATAATAGGGGAGGTAGAGTGGAGTTTGAGATTTTCTTCATTCCATAAATCAATGTGTTATGTACAGTTCAGGGGCAGATTTCATCACACTAAACTATGACTACAATGAACTGAGATCAAAACCTGTGAATTGAGGTATGTTCATGCATGTATTTACGTAGGTACCAGGTATATAAACTCTGAGGCTCTTAATGTAGTGAAAGCCAATGCATGCACAGAGTGATTCAGCTGACTTCAGACAGGAGATAGCCTGAGACACCTGTGTCTAGTGGATATCTGTGTTTAGGTGACTGAAGTCAGCTGTAGGAGCCTACCTGGGGGTGAACTACATTGGCATACAGCTCTGCTAACTGTTTTGACCAGCCATTGGCTAAAGGGGAGAGTAGACAGCTGCCAGGTCTGTAATCTTAAACTGAGTCCTAATCCTAAAACTTTATAGTCTCACCTAAGTAGGTCTTAGGTTCTGTGCCCGCTCATAGGTATCTCTCACTATTTGAGACCTCCCACGGCATCCAGGCTGCCTGGGACTAGTAAATGTGAGGCTCAGCCTGTGGCCTGATGAAGTGCCAGGCAGGATATTTGGAAAGCATTACACACGAGTGTTCAGAAGGCCTTCGCCCTGATTTATGGGTAGGCGTGTCTCATGTCCATAGACATTTCTCTAATGGTACAGCCACTGTGTGTGGCCTTCCATGCCATGTCACCTCTTAGTTCTGCCAAGACGATGCTCTGTGGGTTTCCCTGATGAATGAACCTTTAGGAAGTCATAATCTTTCTCTGAATTGATTTACCCATGACCTCAAAGCCAACTATATTGGAAGAAGTGATGTGATGGTACATGGAGTCACTGAGAAACTGGACAAGGAGGGGACAGAAGGGGAAGAGCAGAAACTTAAACTGCTATTAAACCAGAAAAAAAAATTCTGAAAACATACAATTTTTACATATATATTTAACAAAATCAAAGCAAACTAACAGAATACCCTGAGAATCTGTAATGTTTAATATGTGAACAGCATGCTTCACTGCCCAACATGCTGAGCAGTTAAGGTTTCCTGCTTACACACTAATTGATAAGGCATGTGCATAATTAACTAATGCTTATGTAATGAAAAATTAATTCAAGGTTGTATGTAATCTTTCCTTTCCACTTTCTATAATAATTTATTTTAAAAAGAAACATGCATGAGGATTGTAAATGATGAAAAATATATTCTGTGTTTCTAATACCTTGAAAAATAAATACTTCAGAAAGGCATCCTGAAATACAAGTTGGAAATTAATTTGAATCTAAATGTTTCACTGTAGATTATATATGACATTCTTCCAAAAATTACTTGTCCATTCTATGACAGGGTACTATAAGCATTATTTTCACCTCAGTATCTGTTCAGTTAACAGCCCTGCAGAACTGTATAGTCACCATGAATGAAAAATGAAGATGAGAAATTGAGATGATCTATAATTAGACTAAGATGGTTGGTTTTGTTCAGAAGATTTTGAGTAGAATATGGTGCACTGTGTAGGAAGAAGTCTTTCAGTTTTTGCTCTCAGATTCAAGGTTGTGAAAATGTAAAATTCAAATTTCTGTATGTTTTGACTGATTTTGCATTCATTTAAAAACACCTGGTTTTAATACATATTTCAAAAACTTATTTAAAACCTACATTGAATTGTAAGTTAAGTTGATTTTTCTAAGATTTATAATACCAACATTTAGCCTGGAAAAAGCGTATTTATCCATTGTAACAGAGCTAAGAAAGCCAGAGAACAATATAAATATCTCATTTAAAAGCAGATTAAGGGATCCCACTAGTAACTTTCTGGATGTTAAAAATAATTGTATTTTTTTTAGCTCCTTGAGGTCTATACTTCCTAAAAGTAGGGAAATTTTTAAAATACTCTGATCTCAATTTTTTGATCAAGGAAAAAACAGAGGAGGATTGAGTTGTTTGGGAGACTGAGGAGATCTTATTTATTTGCAGAATATTTTAGATGTGACTCAGACAGCAAAAACTTGACAACTGTGTTGCCATTATGTCTAACTTAGTCATTCCTTAGAAAAGCAGGTGAATTTTGCACCTGTAACAATGGAGATTTAGGGTCAAGGGACTGAAAAGACAGGAAGGCCAATGGCACAGAGCTACAAAGGGTAAGTGGGATGCCCCGGGTGTGGGGGACATATGAAGATGATTGAAAGGGCTTTTGAGGATGGCTTTATTTATTTAATATTCAGTGACATTAAATGCGTAAGGACAAGGGATGAGACAGTCTGCAGACAAGCCACTTGATTGGATGAATACATTTGGAATGGAATAGGGCTGGAGTAAGATCTTTCTGCAGGAATCTGGATGGCCTCTATTCTTTTGCCTTTTCTCCCACTCCATCCCAGCCTTTCTTAGTCATTCCCATCCTTCCTAATCTATTTAGGGTCTGAAGTCTTCATCTCAATTTTGCATCTGCTGAGTGCTCACATGTCCTCATCAAGATCACCTATTTCTATCCCTGAATTTCCACATGAAGTATTTCCTCCCAGTCCTCCTTTTCCAATTCCTCCTACCTTCTCGTTTGAATTTATCATTGGATTGAATTCAGATACCAAGGAACTAAAAGGAACTAAAAAAAGAAAGTCATTTAGTCATGGGTACCCTGATATATCTTGATAGAATCTTTCTGTAGATTGCACGGATGAGATCCATACAACGTGTGTAGCTGTGCAGGGGAGCATGAGAGATCTGTTTAAGACAGGGTGATGAGCACTGTATGGACAGTGGCTTGGGTCTGAAAAACAGCCTGAATTAAAAATAAGATTTCTGTACCCAAGGTAATCACTTCCTATTTCAGGCTCATTTAGCAGCAACCTGGGAACTCTGTCCTGTTGTGCAGTCATCCATAGATGCCTACAAGTGAAGCACAAAAAAATAGCATAGGCAGAACTTTGTCTCACAAGATGACAAAAATGCTTTGAAACCTCTACGCATTCATCCCTTAAAACATCCCTTACCTCAGCAGGGCTATGACAGATTCTTTCCTCCAGAGCTTTTACAGCTGCAGATGCAGACACTGCGCACTCTTTGTCGCCATGTAGGTATTCTGGCATTTCTATTGTGTGTAGAAAACAGACATGTTTTTTCCACAATGCTTCTACCTTTCTGATCCAGAGCCACTGTCTTTGGTAGAGTCTGCAAAGTGGAAAATTAATACAAAGCTTATTTAGCCCTACACAACCCAAAGTATAAACTATTTGCTATTTTTCTGTAGCAGCATCTTATATCTTCCATCTTGTTTTCGCAAATCCTGAGAAAGCAGACATAGTGGGACTTGAAACAGTTCTCAGGCGAACAGGGAGACAGGGGTGTCTTTGGACAGAAAATGACTGCTGAAGAAAATGACTACCCTTCATAAAGAATAGACAGAAAGGCCTGCAGTGCTTTGAACAAAATCACTCACTTTATAATACAAATCAAGTATTCTCTGTGACACTTCCCACTATCACACCCCACAGACATCAACATCTCCATTGTGCATACCATCTGACAAGGTCCTAATCCCTTTGCCTTAAAAGCCTTTTTGGACACCCATTGCTTTCTGCAGTTAAGCATGGACTTTGTTGGCTTTTAGAGACATTCAGTAGGATGCACTGTATGGAAAGGCTCCTAGGAAAAAGGCATGTGGGCATATCACACTTGAAAGCATCTTGCTAAACACTGAATTCCTTTTAATGTCCTTTATGAGAAAGGATGTTGTGAGATCTTGCATTAAGTGATGTTTTACATGTAAGATACAAAGGAGAACTGGTTGAATTCTTTCTGATGGTAGCGTTGTTCACTGGATTTAGGGATAGGCAATAAAAGAAGGACTCATCTGCCTGACACCATTAATTGCCAAATCTAGGCTAGTTATTGTACACTCCTAGACAGACAGTGTTGAATAACTGTCATTTCTAGAACACAATCCACTGCACTCTAAAGTAGGTATTTTGGATGTCTGCTACAATTAAGATAAATTGTGTCCTAACATTCTAGAAGCTAATGCTATCTTAGGCTCCGTTTTGTTTAAAAGGAAGAAACTTCAGAAGAGCTACTTGGAAAAGTAACCTTGGAACCAGTAATCACAAATTTAAATTAAATAGTCTGTAATTAAGGCACCCATTTCAAGATGGATGACTTTGAGCTATTTACTAAAATCAGAGTAAATGAAAAATAAAGGACAGAAACAGTGAAAGTTTGAAATTTCCTTTAAGGTGCTGTGGAACATCTTAAATTACAAGTGAAAACATTGCAGAAAAGGACTTCAAACTGTCTGTGAAGTATTCCAGAAGTAATATAGAGAATGAATGGAAAAGAAAAAAAAATTAGAATAAAATGAAAGAGGTGTCAAAACTCAACCTAATACAGTTCTTATAAAATAAATCAAAACAAATGGAAAGAGATTATTCACTAAAAAGTGCAAAAGAGAACAAACCAAGTAGAAGCAGATATTAAGAAGCAAGAATGGAGTCATTATTTAAAATAGTGCAGGTATGACCTATGAAACAGGTGACTGATGCGTATCCCTTTTCAATTTGGCTGATAATATTGGCTATGGAGCAAAAGACAGAACCCTATCGACAGTGAAAAATAGTAACCTAAACTAAGGGAATATGAAACTTTATAATGAAAGAATAATAAAAAAATTGTGGAAGGGTAATCATGACTGAAGCTATATGTGCACATTTTTCCACTGCTTAGAAAAAACACAGAAATAAAAGCAAAAAGAAAGAATTGCATACTGCAGCCAAGGAGGGAAATGTTGGATTTAAAGCAGCCTGGATTAATCAATATTTGTCTGGATAAAAGTTACTTTGGAGGAAAAAAAATAATTACTTATTTTGGTAAGTCTAAATGTTTTTATAATGTTAGTATAGAGAATAAACTTCACCTGAAATTATGATCAGCTATATCATCCAGACTATAAGCAGGAAAACAGTAATAGTTTAGGGATATACCTATAAGTGACTGTCACAATCTGGTACCCAGATTTTGGCTATGTGCCCTGACTGAATACCCACTCCCTTGTTTCAGCTCCTCTTCTTTTTTCCTTCACTCTTCCTAATACTAATCCTTCTGTCCTGGTTCCAGGCAGACCAGAGTCAATTTTGGCAGTAGCCAGTAATGGGCACGGCTGGGAGATGGAGGCTATTTTCTAGCACGTCACATCATTTTCCAGGAAAGGGGAAAGTAGCTTTTCCAAGTTGGCGTAGTGTGGCCAGGAAGTGGTAGGGTATTGCTGGGCTCCACGTGGTATAATGGTGACTCACTTGCCTCTCTTGTATGCTTTTGTTGCTGTTGCTGATCATTTTCTTTTCTCTTTGCTGTTCCCAGTAAATTGTTCTGATCTCAGCCTGTGATCTTTACCTTTTGTGCCTCTAATTCTCCTCTCCAGCAGACCAGGAGGGAGGAGTGGGGGTGAGGGAGCAGCGCGTGGTTTCAGAGGTAACACTTAACTAGAGAATACCATTCCAAAACCATGACACCTTCCCATCCTCTCTTTCTGGCCAGCAACACCATCAGCAACTGTATTTTAAATAGAACTGCTTTTTCTGTATTTTTTGTCTGATGATGAACACCAAATACCTCCACCAAATAAAACCAACCAAACAAAATGAAAATTGGAGTTGATTTATTTATGAAAAGAAAGAGTTTTTACAGCTGACTTCCACAATGCAGTAAGGTGTTTGTAAATCAGCTTGGCATCTGGACTAAGCTCTCCAACCAACCACTATCTACTATGGAACTTGCCTTCAACCATTTCTACTTAGACATCTGTATTTAACGAAGTATTAAGCAGAAGCTGAAGCCCCATTAATATCAGTGCCTGAGTTGGTACAGGAGTTTAAGTATTACCTTGAATGAAGATGCTGCTCTGAGCTATAGTGTTAACACAAAGTCCTGCAAACCTTTTAGTACAAAGTGCTGATTACCCTCAGCTTGGTCTTTTCCAAAGAAATTGAGGTCACTCTGTGTAAGGAATGATTGGTGCATTCCTGCTCCCATGAAAGTCAGTAATTAAACAATCCATTGTCTTGGCTTTACAAACATTTTTTTGGCATGTTAGCCCTAAATCTGTAATCACCTATGCTTTATATCTAGTTAATGACCTATACTTCTATTCTATTAGCATTGTGTGGTCTGGCTTTTGGAAGGGATTTCTTATGGCTGCAAAAGGTGGCCAGACTGAGGCTTACACCCCCAAAAATTGTTCAAAGTAACTATTATTTCTCTGTCACGCACATCTAAGCGTATTAAGAAACTCATGAATGCAGATTAGCTACAAAATATGTACATGTGAAGTTTTTATTTTAATGCACAATTAAGTGGTTGAATGAAGTTACTCAGATGGTTGAAATCTGCCAGTTACTTTAAGCATTCTTGTAATGGAGTAAACAATTCCTTGTAGGAGAAGTCAGGGCATTACTGTCACCCAGCTATAATTAGGGATCAAAACAGTGCCATAAAGACAAGAACTAGAATTTTGTGCTCAGAAAGGGATAGCCCTTTACAATGTACCAGAAAATGCCTCAAGGTTGTTCTAAACAAAGCTCTCAAGGAATGCTCTGGCAAATGACCTGACAGCAGTCATGATTTATTTGCATTTTCTTAGATGTTTCTCTTGAGTCATAAGAACAGATTATAACCTAGTTTATCTGTGACATGAGATCATTAACTCCAGGAAGTAAAAAATGATACCTCCCCTGGGCAGAGCTCTTTAAAATGCTGTTTCTAACAATTTACTGGCCTTAGAAAGTTCACTGCTTTGTCATATTTACAACTTGTCTCTTATTAAAGCCTCACACACACATCATTTGGGGGTCAGATAAATGGGTAATACATACTGTATTATAATGTGGTATGGCATTTCCAAGTATAGATCATGATAAAAGTGCATTTTAACATGGAATATTCCTAGATAAGTAATATCTAATGAATGTTTTATATTTTCACTTTACAGAGATTTTTGATGTTTCGGAACACAGATGGTGAAATCAATAAAACAACAATGTCTGAATAGGATCTATCATTAATTATTCTTTCACCCATAGACAGAGTACTGCCATGGAGGCAGAGAAGAACAGAAGAACTAAAGGAGTTAGTTTCCCTTTTGTTACCAAGGAATTGTCTTGAATATCATATTCTTTTAAAGTGTAAATTAGCCAGATATTCAAAATAGTTTTGTTGATTTTTCTGGGCAAGTGTTGGTTTTGTTTAATTTTTAAGCAAAAGTCCAAGCCCGGGATCTACTGAGATGCCATGAGTGTGATAAACACTGATAGGTAACTGATTACAGGGAGCAAGAAAGACATCGTTGCAGAAACAGTGGTCTTGGTGGCAACCAGCACTTCATGAATAAGTGAGTTCTGTGCTCTGTAGGCATTAGTATCAGTGCAATGTAATAAAAGTTGACCTATTAAGCCAGTGAGACATCACTCTTAACTCTGGGAATCTGAAAGCTTACTTGAAAAAAAATTCTCTGGATTACGCATGTAGTCAATGGCGAGAAAAAGCAGACCACCTACAATGACAGTCAGATAGAATATTAGACAAATATTTCAAAATAGGGTGTGTCTTCCTTTGTCCACTGACAATAAAACTGAATTGTAGGGATGACATTCACCTTTTTTATCTTTATCTATATAAAAGTTAGCGTTCTAAGGGTTATTTTTCTCTATTGACTCGAAAGATATCTAGGCTATCTTTGATTGAGATATCTGCACAGAAGATGTGAGTTTAGGTGAGATGAAATCCCCTAATGACTCTGTATCAGGAAATCTGTTTCACTTATAGCACTCCAAGCAGTATTACTTCCTTCCTGGCTCTGATAAATTTCACAGATTTGAAGAAACTTGCTGATATTTGTCCCTTCATACTACCTAAAACACAATTAGGCCAACACTTAACAAGGGATTCCCAAGCAAGGATCTAGTCTACCCATGGAAATATGTGACTTAAGACTGCATTTTAGGCAATAATATAAGTGCACCATCACTTTACTATTTTCAGCAGTTGGAGAGAGAATCTTTCTTTGGAGGTAGAGCCTTATTTCCTTTTATTGACTGTATAAGTATCTTAGGTATTAATTTAAGGCTAGTTCAGTAGAGAAGGGCTCTGTCTTGTCTATCTGTTAAAAAGTTAGTTAATTACTTTGTTAGTTAGTTAGTTAGTTAGTTTGTTTGTTTGTTCATTCATTCATTAGTTACCCTAAGTCATACTTTTTGATTTTGTTTAATTTTTTGTAGTTGGTGGAGACGAGCATCTAGAGGATGATTCATCCTGAAGCTTTTTATCATTTCACTGGTGAAACAAATCATAATTTAGATATATCAATTTCATATGCAAGAGAATAGAATAGAATAGAATAGAAAAGAAAGAATATTTCAATTGCAGTTGGAAGGGGTGTAGAGCACTCATCCAGTCCAACTGTGTGACCAATTCCAGGCTGACCAGAAGTCGAAGCATGTTGTTAAAGGTGTTGTCCAAAGGCCTCTTAAGCACTGATAGGCTTGAACTGCATAATTCTCATAAGGAATTGCACAAAACCAGAAACTCAGACTGAGATTTCCAAAACTACAGTCTCATGAGAACAAGAATGAGAATGGTAGCTACTTATAAACCAACCTTAATTTTTTTCAGAATTTTCCTTAGATTTTTTGCCATTAGAGGTAAAATATGGAAGCTGTTTACCAAATTTACATCTGTGGAAAATTAGTTGAGAAACTTTTCACCCATTCAATTTATTAAAAGTAATAAAAAAAATGTTAAACAATGCTTTCATATGAGGAAAAAAAAATCTATACTTACAATAAAAATTTATTTCCATGGGAAACTAAATAGAGATGCTCAGTATGACCCACCTGATCCAGCTGGACTCCTGGGAGTCTACAAACACAGGCATGAGCAATAATAGCCTCCACACCTGTAGGAGAGTTCACTCAGAGAATTGCACTGAGGGATGGACATTCAGATAAGTAACAACTTCCTCTGGACAATGTAATCCTGACCTGAGTCTTTAGTGCCTTAATGTTTGTGGAGCCCTACAACAAACTGTAGTAGGAAGGTACTGAACCTTACAACATTGTAGCCAGGAATAGGGAGTTCTGCATACACTTCTGAGGAACTGGAAAAGGAGTCTCTTCATCCTGACATCCTGATCAGTAACCTGGGATCCTCCAAAGGTATCTGCACTTGTACATATTAGAGCCTGCCAGAGATGAACTGAGAACTGAGGTCAAGCCCTTCATTTTCCATGGAAATACCTGCTTAATTCTCTTGAACTCTGTGCTCTGTACTCAGTTCTAGCCATTTTCTCCTCATCTCGTTAGTGGGTTAAAAAAAAAAAAAAAAGTCTTTCTTGTCACTCGTTTTCATGTTTCCATTCATTTTGAAGGTCCTCTGGGACCTTCTTCTCCTTCGTTTACTTATCAGAAAAGAAGGGTTCTTGTTTTAGTAATGCGAGCAAACATGATGGTTACCCCTAAATTTTGGGGTTCTGTTTTTGTCCAATCCATATTTTTCAGTCACAGCCTATTCAGCAAAAAGGACTCTTCCACTGGAAAATCACTTAGACAAAAAATACACTTGTGAAGAGTTAGTAATGGGCAAGGTAAAAAGACATTCTTTATCTAAACCACATTTTCACATCTCAACTTTGTCAACTTTGCACAAGAGGTAGAAAAGTAATAATCAGATATTCTTCCCATGAGGTATCAACTGTTCTGTAACACGAGAGATCCACCAGAAGAAAATGAGCCCTAATGAGAAACGTTAGAAAGGAAAGAAAACAGGAAAATATGGAAGCTGAGTCATTTATGTAAAAACTGGATATGTTCATTTCAGATAGACTGTTGTGTGACCAAGCTTTTTTGTTAGCTACTTTTGTATGAACTGCCTTGTAAACAAAATAAATCATGGACAATAAACATAAAAGCCTCATATAAACCTTTTCAGAATTTATCTCTAATAAACATAGCCTTTTCTAATTAGGGGCAGATATTTAGTACTTGCTAATTGAAATTTATTTTTCAATAAACTTTTACTGCCAATTTTTTAATTTACAATGAATATGTAATACTCTCAAGTTGGCAGTTCTCATCAGTAAGAAATATTTCATACAGACAAAATCTTATCTTAATGACATGATGCTATTCATTTAATTTCAATTATTGTTAAAGCTTCCTCAGTTAATCCATCTGCTATGTCCTTTAAGCACTATATTTGAAGAATTCATTCAGAAATGCCTGTAAAAGGTGTCTAAATAGTCAATGAATCAGAAAATAATTCTTGTCCTATATCTATAAGTCTCTCAAACTGTCCAAGTAGGTAAAGCAAGTAATTGTGATTAACTATAAGTGGAACATATTTTCCATCTACCCTATCTTTGAGTAGAATTAGTAAATACTTAAGAAACTGTAGTCGTTAATCTTTGCAATGCTTGAAATTTCTAGGAAACCTCAATTTTGTCCAAGGAAATAGTCTAGAAGTACTGTAGGGTTGAATTTCTCAGTCTCAGGTATTTAAATGTCATACAACTAGGACTGAAAAAAACCACCACCAAAATATTATGTTTAATCCCTCCAACAAAATTACATAGGTTAGTAGATCCCATTATCATTATGGTATTAATATCTCCTGCCAACATATGAGAAGGCCCATTAAATCCACAATAGTCCAGCAGTAAAACATATTTACTACCCTCAAGTAGGATCTTGCTGAAAATTATTCTTACACAGTGAATCCTTTACTCCTCTGGAGGGATTTAAACTCCAATGTACAGTGCAATGCATTCACTTAATGAAATACAAATTAATTTTCTAGCTATGCTGTCGCTCCTTAATCTTTCAGATCTGAGCTACCTGACATGCAGGAGGTTTTGAGCTACCCTCAGTTTTTATTCTGTGGATCAAAGACATTCCTGATCAGCAAATTATATGCTAAACCACGTTCTTTTAAAAAATGTAGAAAAAAAAGCAGACAAACAAACAAACCAACAAAAAACCCCCACTGCATAGCCCCTCCATAAAAACCCCTATCCTAACAAACCAAACATGGACTACGACTGCAAAATTATCCCCCGGTAATAATCTCAGTATAAGACCTAATGAACTGTTTATTTGGATCTAACTTTACCAGCTCCATCGAACGAAATTTCACTTTCATACCCACAGAAGTCACTTTGTAATCAGCTTCTCAGTATTTTCTCTCAGTGTTTAAAAACATTGAGTAGCTCTTAGGCTACTTACAGTTTAACTGAATAGATCGATCCACACTATTGCTGTGTTTTATTGGAATGAGATTTTTTTTTTATGTTCCCCTAGGACAAAACTTTTTCATTACCTCACTGTGATTACCTAGATACTACCAGAGTATGCTAATAGTCTAAAACTACTTCACAAAGAATGTGGGTTCATTTCTGCCTGAGGTCAGGCAAGCCAGCTTTGCAGTATGAGTTTTCAAAGGTAAAGACGTTCATGAAGAGGGGACCATCCCAGTCAGTTGTTCAAAGAATGTGACTTTCTGAGCCGTAGGCCAGACCCTCAGATTGTTTCCGGTCTCTGTGCAATACTGGTCATTGGACTAAACATGCCTGGGCATCTGTACCAACATTCATACCCACTCTTGGCTGTGCTGTAACAACCAGTTATGATGGAGAATCGGTACAGTGGGAAATTGGGCAGAAACACTGATATTTTCGTAGCTAGAAAATATAAACAGCTTGGAATTTGCTGCAGCAGTCAGGTCACACTCTAGAAAGCTAGCAGAAAACTATTTAAATGTCTTCCCCAGAGTCTACTAGTATGACACACCTGAGCATCTGGAGCATTATGGATAAACATGCTTGCAGCAGTAGCAGTTGAGAGAGCAGAGAACACTCATGGCTGTTTACATGGTTTTCAAAACAAAGTCAGGAATGAAAATGAAAGAAAATCAAAATAATAGTAGAAGCAGTACTTATTTTTTTTAAAAAATTAATCATTAGTGTAATCTTAATAATCTCAGATATCCTACAGTATAAGCAGTTTTGGAGAGGTATGTTATTATTTATTTATTAAAAATAAATATATATTTCGGATAACTAAATTATTTAATGCTCATCTTTGTATCATGAAAGCTCAGAGGGACAATATGATTCTTTGTGTACCAGTTAGTCTGTTACCCAGGACCTTGTCCAGATGGCTTTTGAATACCTCCAAGGATAGACTACACCACCTCTCAGGGCACCTGTGCCCATTTTCCACCACTTTCACAGTGAAAAAGTGTTTCCTGATGATCAGGAAACCTCCCATATTTCAGGTTGTGCCTATTGCTTCTGGTGCATCACTTGGCATCATTGAGAAAAGCCTGCCTCAGAAAGGGCTGCAGATATTCATAAAGCTGAAATAATACAAATAGCCTCCAGGATAAAACCAAAACCAGAACCTTTCTATCCAGAAAAAAGCTTTTCACAGATGTTTCATATTATATGTGCCATCTGAGGAGAAAAATGTTTGGTATTATAGTAGTACTTCAGGCCATTTCTGGGTAGAGTCAGAGGAGAAGACTGTCTTGTATTAACTATAGCATAAAGTGGCCGTTATCAAGAGTCATGGAGGTTTTAGTCTTTGTAAATGAGATTCAAATTTATGTAAAGTGCTAGAAATGAACAAGAATGGAGAAAGAACTTTTCAATTATTACAGGACAAAATACAACACTAGAGTTGTAACAATATAGTTCTCCACTTTGATTCACCAAGATGACTCATTCTAATAATGGCGAAATTTATTTCAGGGCCTAAAATGTAGTTTGGTTTGTATGCCCATGCAGCTCTGGCTTAGCTTACTCATTACTCATTTTGAACTGCTTAAGAACCCTTCTTAAACATATGCCAGAAGGGTTGTTAGTTGTAATGGCTGTGTGATGCTGTGAACACCCACACTTATGACATGGCCAAAACCCAATTTATTTCTCAGGGATCATCATCAAAACAGTCTGTTAATAATATCTTATAGTTATGAGCAGTGGAGAAAACAGAATTCTTTTTAAATGTGAAGTCACAGAAATAATATAGGTAGGCTTAAAAAGTAATTTTTGAAAAGCTGACATTTCTCACCACTCAGAAAAGAAACAGCTCACAAGCGATAGAACTCTAAAGCTCTAGTCATTATGAGCTATGATTAAGCATGGTTTGATGATAAAATAAGTACTTTTGTTTGCTGCTTTTACATGCAATATCCACTAATTTTCATAGACTTTCAGAGAGCAAGTGTGACATTACAGATAACTGTGATTCATAAGAATGATTTATTAATGAAGCCCTAATTCATGTATTAGTCAAGAGACTAAAATATGCTGCATAATAACATTGTCCAGAGTTTTAAATGTAGACAATCAAAGAAGTGTTGGGGGTTTTTTGCTGTATATCAGAGAGTCTGGAATCTCTTTCCAGGCTTGAATGCCTTTGTAATGGAAGATGCAAACTGCATACACATTAAAAAATCCTGAAGATAATGAATTTGCTAAAGAAGATTCTTTTGATATGTTACAGAAGTAAAGCATCAGCAACAGCTACTTTATGAAAAGTTAGTGTTCACACTGACTTTAATGACTCTGTAAGTGATGGTATGGCACAATGGAAAATTGGTCTGCTTTGAATTTTAGTGAGACAAAAATAAATGAGGCTCCAAAAACCATTTTGAATATGGTTCACATCTCTTCTCTGAACTCGATGATCCTAGATTCAGAATATATTACAGGAAAAAAAATCTTGCAACCAAATCTTAATACATTAAAAGAGGTACTGCAAAAAGACCCAAAGTCAAGAGAGTGTCCAGGCACAAGAGCATTAGCAAGTCTGTCATAATTTCATGTGTTTATTGGACACAGGAAGTATCCCTGTGAATGCATTTACGTATGTAAGAGAGAAGAGGAATTTTTGAAACCTTTCAAATAAAGTGTTTATTATATTTAAATGCATATTTTACTGACAGTTTTCTTATAGATATGCACTATATGAATGAACTACTATCCATTTCTAATAGGTCATAAGTGGAAATCAACACAGAGGAACAAAGACAATAATTAGAGTTTGAGTTTTACTTTGCTGGGATGTTTAGAAAGCATATGTGAGTAACAACTCTCTATCACAGGACAATAGCTGATATCCATCAAAATACCATGCTTCAAACTGGACCAGCCACAGACAAGTGTGGCTCTTGTAGTCATTGCATATGTTGAAAGTCCTTAATGATATATGTGGAGGGTGTCATGGTATTATTCAGTGGTAAATAGTTTTCACAGATCCTGGAATCACAGGAAACTGGCTCATTATCTTTGCAAAATAAAATGTATATTAAAACAGGAAGTCCTCCACACCAATCAGAAAATATAGTGCCAAAACTAGCTAGCCAAGATACCTGTAAAAGCATAAGCTGTGTGTGATTTTGAAAACTCAACCCCACATTTAGTTAGTTGAGTATAATCAAAATTCAGATTCAAATCTCATAGTGTCTGCCTTTTCTTCTTTAACCAAGAGTAGAATATCTGTTTTAAAATTTATCATATTTAAGGATCCCTACTGACAGTCAGAGGAGGTACCAATGTGTAAATCCCAGCTAAGAGTTAGGCTTTCCACATCTCAGCTATCTGAAGGAGAGCCAGATATAAGTTTTATAAATAGTTAGGAACACAGACAGGATAGAATCTTAACAAAGTATATAAGCATTTGTTTGCTAATGATTGATGAGAAGAGCTATAATACAGAGAGTAGCACTGTCAGGATGAATTGCCTTTTCTTTCACAAGCATTTATTTTTTGTATCTATTGTGATATTAAAATGTAATATCATTCATCTGAATGTTCTCATTTAAAATAATGTGTATGTAATTTATCCTGGGAATAAACAAGCTAAATTTAGGTTGAAAGGCCAAGGAGATATAAATGAAGGCAATGGAAAATTCTGTTCTGCTCAGATGACAATTTGTTTCTAAGTCTGTTTTTTATTGTTATCAGCAATGAAAAGAAGCTTAAAGGGGCTCCTTTGTTTCACTACTTGATTTCGTTCAATAAGGCTTAGGGTTGTTACTGAAAATGTCATAAAAATCCGGTATGTGTCATCCTGAAAACATAGCTTTGAAATATTTCAAGAAAGAGTAAATGTATCTTTAAAAGATCTGTTCAGTAATAATGTTGAAGCTGGGCATTCTGTACTGACAAAAGTACAGAATCATAAAAGCAGCAGACCAAGAAGAAGCAGCAATGGATTTAATACCTCACTCACTTGTTATATTCTGTGACCCATGTTATTTAGGTCAGAATACATGCTTTCAAAGGTGTACCAAATTAAAGTTAGAAACCAAATCCAGGGCATATGAATTTTATTACTCTCTGGACAGTACAAAAACTTTATGCTTTTAACAACACCTAAGAAAAAGAGAAGAAATTTTCTTGATCATAGAACAGTCATTCTTTGGGATTCCACTTCACTTGTCAGAAATGAAAGTAGAATAAAATATTCAGAACCTAAAGACTGAAATAGCAACTGTCTTTTGGAACTGGATGTTGTAAGTAAATATAGAAACAACAGTCAACAGAGTCAGGAGGCTCTGCAGAGGGTTCTGGACAGGCTCAATCAATGGGCTGAGACCAACTGTATGAGGTTCAACAAGGCAAAACACCCAGTCCAGCATTTGGGTCATAACAATCCCCTGCAGTGCTACAGGCTGGGGAAGAGTTATAGGAAATCTGCTTGTCACAAAAGAACTTGAGGATGTTGGTCAACAGCAGCTGAACATGACCCAGAGTGTGCCCAGGTGGCCAAGAAGGCCAATGGCACCTGGCCTTCTATCAGCAATAGAGTGGCCAGCAGGACCAGGGTAGTAATTGTCCCCCTGTGCTTGGCACTGGTGAGGCTGCACCTCAAATCCTGTGTCCAGTTCTGGGCCTCTCACTAACAGAAAGACACTGAGGGGCCGGAGCAAGTCCAGGGAAAGGCAACAGAGCTGGGGAAGGGTTTGGAACACAAGTCTTATGAGGAGCAGCTGAGGGAGCTGGGGGTCTTTAGCCTGGAGAAAAGGAGGCTCAGGGGAAACCTTACCACTCTCTACAACTACTTGAAAGGAGGGTGTAGCCAGGTGGGGGTTGGTCTCTTCTCCCAGGTAACAAGCAACGGGAAAGAGATGAAATGTCCTCAAGTTGCATCTGGGAACATTTAGTTTGGATATTATGAAAAATTTCTTCATGAGAAGGGTTGTAAAGTATTGGAACAGACTGCTGAGGGAAGTGGTAGAGTCACCATCCCTGAAAGTGTGCAGATGTGGCATTTGAGGATGTGGTTTAGTGGTGAACATGGTGGTGGTTCTGGGTTAATGGTTGGACTTGATGATCTCTTCCAACCTTAATGATTCTATTATTCTATGATTCTGTACACCCCATGCAATCTGTTTTTTTTTCTCTTGGAATGTTTTCTAGGACAATTTCTGATATGCAGTGTTTCATTCAGTAACTGAACAGTCTGTTGATAAGCTTGAAGGCTGAAATTCCCTTATCTGGCAAAAATAGAGCTGAAAAGAAATGATGAACAATCCTGAAGGAAGCAGCAAAATCTATGAAGTCAATGTAAATCTTGAAGTAGAATTTCCTGTTACAAGAGCTTATGCAAGTCCTTTTGAAGACATCTTTGCTGAGGTGACAAGTTAGATAATTTCCTTTTGCATAATATGCAATTAATATTACTTGAAATCAGGTAGTAGGAGTAGAACTCAGTAGGGAGTTCTCCTGTTAGATGTAGTATAAAGTATTTTAAATGGATTAAATTTGGACTAAGTAAAATGAAACATTCCAGCCTAAGTATCTAATTTGCTTTGCACTTGTGCATTTACAGACATACTGGCAAAATGAGACCAATATAACTGTGAGATACAATCAGATCATATTGTGCTGAAATACAATTGGTACGTGAAATCAGCTGGGATTAGAAATAATAATAGGAATCCATGGAGATGTTGTACTGAGCACAGGCCTAAAAAGGCTGGTGCTAGAATATTGGAGATTTCTGATGTGCAGTATAGGTAATCTCCAAGAATTCCCTCAATTGCATACCAACCTTCCACTTTCCTTATCTCACCACTTAAAAGTTGTTTTTTTTTTTTTATTATACATGAAGGCATTTTCAATTTATTTGGAATGTCATTTTACTTATCCCTGCCTGACTTTGATGAGAAGGCGTAATACAGTTCCAAATAATTTGCTGAAGAACATTTGACTCCCAGTTGTCTGAGAGTTTGGAGGAAAGAGGAAATGAAGGTTAATAGCTGTGTCTTTCTCTCTGTCTAATAGATGACTTTCGCTCTAAAAAAAGGCAGTGCAAGTTGTTTGCTTATGCAAGGCCTTTTATAAACCTTTCTAAATCCCAGGCAGGGACAAAATGAAAAAGCAAATGAACTTTTAAGATTGAGAGTAATCGACTTGAAATGTAAAAGAGTCAATGTTTTGCCAAGAGTTTAGCTAGAAAGGCTATTTAAGGAATATGTGAAGGAGAAAAAAGACTTCTCAAGAACACAAAAAAATATTTAGCAACAAAAGTCAGGTTTTAAACTGGGAGTTACCACTTCTCTTTCACATTATCACCTAGGATAGACAGGGACTTCCAAGGATCATTTCATCCAACATACATTAAGTACCTTTGCTAGAATTGTAAACTTGGTTTCTGTCTATCCCTCCACAATGCTAAATGGAGACATGTTTATGTCAATACGTGAGGTAGAAAGGGTGTCAGTTGTGTCAGGTGTGTTAGATGAATTGTATTTTTTACATGTCAAGATTGGTGAGATGATTCCTCAAATCCTTGATGATCAAGAAAAACATGAAAAGGTTACATCAGCTATTAAGAATGGGGTGGCACTTAAATACAGAATGAATGCATTCAGCTATTTGAATATTTTATTTAGAAAGTTACACTCAAGGGCAAATATACTTTTGTTCTGGTTCCTTTTACATTGCTGTTATATATTGCAAATTGCTTCTAAAAGAGGACATCATTTAATACCAAAGATCACAAAAATTTCCATATCAAGCATATAACAGTTAACAACCAAATGTGTTATTTCTTCATCACAGGCCCTTCAGATGAGATGCAAGGTCTGAAAATCTAAAGGATTTTGTATAGCTAACAGACCATGAATAAGGGTTCAGAAACTCAGACTCACTATTTTTCATTCTTTTCATATAGGAGGCTAGAAGAAAGTTTTCTATCACATACTTTGTTCCATCTATAAATGCAATGAGTAAATAAAGCTGAGTGTATAATTTATCAGTCCAGACAACATGTAGTAAATGTCAATACCATATCAGTTTTAGCTACATATGTGTGCTGCATTAGGACCCTCCCAAAAGTTTTATCAACATGGTTTTTTTAGATTTTATTTAAGAAGTATAAAAAGGAGAAAACAAGGGAAAAGAAGTTATCTTTTCCAGAGCTTAGAGGAAGTCTGTTGACTTTAAGATCTGAAAATATTTATCTTGTAAACACAGAATAGGAATCAGGAATCTGAGGCTAGAAGTCATAGCTAGTCACTCACTAGGAAATTATTCACAGCAGTTAATAATCTGTAATATTGCTGGATATTCCCCAAATCTCACTTTTGAGCATACAATAAGACTATTCTTACACAGCTGGCCTTTTTGATAAGCAGTAGAGCAGGGAAGTTTTGGGAACACTTGTACATTTTTTTCTTCTTGCTGTAGTGCTCTATTTTTCCCACCTCTCCAGTGAGCTGAGGGGGTAAAAAAGTCTATTGTTGTTCATTTCGCAATGTGGAAGAACAGTTTGAAAACTGTAAAGCTTCTTTTCTGATCACCAATTTTGTTCTGCTAACATTGCAACTTAACTGTCAAATTAAACAATGGAGAATCAAGTAAAGAAGAGTGATTTCTGTACAGTAAAAACTTTCTTAGGTAAAAAATCTCTCCCCTCACACACACTGTTTTTGAAACAAGAGTAAAATATTATTTTGAAGTTAAAAAAGAATGTAGTGCAAAAGCTGTAGTCAAGAAAGAATTATACACGAGACTAGAAGGCCTGGGAGGGACTATAGGAGATAATCTACTCCAGTTAACTGCGTTGAAGTGGGCTTGAATACAGTTAGATCATTTCTTCACCTTGACAGACTAGTGTTCACCTGGTAGTAAGAATTTTCTTTGAAGAGATTGTACAATCTCCTTGCTCTGCTGTAGTATTGCACTACCTGTGTAATGAGAATGCTCAGTTGTTACTGAGAATGACTAACAAGTGAACTATAATTCTTGACATAATTTTGAGATGTTGAGACTGATAACTAAGGTTTAAATTAATGCTTGGATTGGTTTGGGATTTTTTCTAGATCAAACCAAGCAAAAGCATGCAACCTGTAAGTTTGTAAATAACATTCTGTAAATCTATTTGTTGAAGGACTTTTTCATTATGTGCGTATGCCCTTCTACCATAATTCAACTTCCACGACCCACTTATATAGTTTGGAAAGAAGTTGGACATTTTTTTAATTAGAATTCCTCCTGCAGTATCTATGTGAATGGAGGAGGTACAATCATACATATTTCTTTAATTCATAGATTCTTTTTTCCCGTGTGGGCACATTATTAGTGTATTTCATGGCAATGAATGTTTAGCTGGATGATTAGAAATTCTTAGGACTCATTTCCAAAGCCAAAGCCAAAACCCAAACCAAACCAAACTACCAACAACAAAATAGAGCAGAGAAAAAAAATTGCCATAACCACGCTTATGACTTTCATCTGTCTGAACAGAGACTCTGAATCTCTCATTAAGCTGTTTAATTCAATTAAATCAGATTTAACCTCCTTGGTTATACCTCCTTCTTCTAGCTGGCTTCTGACAAGAACTGTGTGGCTCCCTCGTCCATCTGTAGGTGTAGTGGTCTGTCTGCCTGCCTGCTTGTTCCTCTGTCAGGCTTTTTCCCCAGCCAACCATAGTAATTTTTGAAGTTACTAGCTAATTATAGTTAAACCTGAGAAATGTCTGGAGGCTTCAGTAATCATCACTGCCTGAAAATGGGCAACTGAAAAAAAAAAAAAAAAGAGAAAAATCCAAATTATCGTTCTCCATCCACCCTTTGGCTAAGGCTGAAATGTGAAAGCAGTTATCTAATTATGCACAGGAGAAATCAAACAGGAGAGAGCTACAGGAAACTAATCTGTAACTGGTGGGGCACACAAAATTTTGCACAGCTCTAGGTATATTGGAATGAGTCAGGTAAAAAAGGAAAATTTCTAAAATAGTCTAAATAGTAAGGCTGCAGGTGAAATGGCCTGTTGAACTGACATGCCTGTATCCTGCTTCAGGTATGCAAAAGCTTTTCTGACTCTGGTGCCTTCTTTACCCTGTGTTCAGTTAATGATAATTTTCTGCTCTTGCCAAAGTCATAGTGAAGGACTCACAAATCTCTATCAAAAATTGCTGTTTGGCACAGTCAGACCATTGTGTCAGTCTCACCACTGGCATTTAAGCACTGCTTAAACTGTACTTACTTAGTGGCTTGAAGGAAAAATGTCTTATGTTGAGTCATGCCAAGACTTCAGAAAGCTGGAGACTTGAAGTTCATAGAGAGTTCATATCAATAAGTGACTCAAATGTTAAAAGCACCAAAGACACATAATGTTAATGTGGTGGGGAAATAGGGAAGGGCAGTGCAACATTTAACTTTTTCTGAAAATCAGCCAGTTATTGATATCTAATATTGGTATCTCCCAACTGAGGAGCATCTTAAATTCACCTGGTATGGGAGCACCAGGCCATGTCTGACTGGATGCTTCACAATTACCATTTCCTTTCCCATGAGATTCAAAATATTGGGTGCTCACTTGGGTTTTGCCACTCGCTCACCTTTGAACTGCAGCATTTATCTGTGTTCAGGTATCATCAGCTGCTGGTAAAGTCAGCGCATTGCAATGAAGACCCCTGGGCTCTGCTCAGTCACAGAGAGAACGAGGGACCCACAATGATGTGTTAGCTCTTTATCTCTTTTCTGGTGCCTTCCAAAGTGTTGCCACTTGAAAATATGACATCTGAATCACTGAAATTTGTGTACCTATGCACTCGCTTTTGGTGACCAGAGTTTTCCCACAAAAGTCTCATTTTAATAACTTCTGAAGTCATGATGTCTGATCAGATCATGTATTGCAACAACGCATTTCTTCAGACTAGGTGGTGCAGCATTAACAAAGTCAAACTGTGAGCTAATTTTTTTCATTTTTTGTGAATACATAACAAATGGTGAGTAGTGTCCAAAAACTACTGATTGCTTCAGGTAGTAAATGCAAATCAATCGATACTAAAGAAAACAGAGTTACTTTGTGCCCCATAAATACAGCCTTTAGAAAGAGACTGAGCCTGAGAGTAAAAAGATGTTGCTAACATCTATTTATCTAGCTTTGAACACTGTAATTATCCTTCTCCTAAAGGAGAGTTATTTTATAACTTTCTCCACAAATCCTGGAAAGAATTTAAAAACCAGAAGAATATAGTCATCTATTTCAAACTGCGGAGAGCAATTCAATTTGCTCAGGAGTGTGTGCCTGCATGCATGAACATTTGAATGTGTCTGCTGTTAACAACTGGTATCGTGCCCTGATTCTGTTTAATTTTATCCCAGTGTCATGGTTTAACCCCAGCCAGCAACTCAGCCCCACACAGCCACTGACTCACTGCCCCACAGTGGGATGTAGGAGAGAACTGGAAGGGTAAAAGCAAGAAAATTCATGAGTTGATATAAAACAGTTTAATAGGTAAAACAAAAGCCACATATGCAAGCAAAGAAATACAATGAGTTCATTCCCCACTTCCCATGGGCAGCAGGTGTTCAGCCATCCCCAGGAGAGCAGGGCTCCATCACAAGTAACGGTGACTTGGAATGACAAACACTACCACTCCAAATGTCCCCTCCCTTCCTTCTTCTTCCCCCAGCTCTGTATGACAAGCATGATATCATGTGGTGTGGAATATTCCGTGCCTCAGTCAGGTCAGCTGTCCCGGCTGTGTCCCCTCACCCTTCCTTGTGCACTGGTGGGGTGGGGGTGAGCAGAAGAGACCGTGATGCTGTGTGAGCACTGCCCAGCAGTAACGAGAACATCCCTGTATTATTAACACTTTTTCAAACACAAATCTGAAACACAGCCGTACACTAGCTGCTATGAAGAAAATTAACTCCATCTCAGACAAAACCAGCACACTCAGAAATATGATTCTAAGATAAAAAGGCCTGATTATAAGGTTGATGTTGAACAGACATCCAAATAGGCATCCAGGTACTTGGAAACCTTCATCTTGTATCACTGTCTAACTGGGGCAAAAACTGAGAGAAATACACATCTTTATATGCAAAACAAGATAGTGCAGAAAAAGAAGTCCTCTTTCCAAGCTGGTAAGTAGCTTAGTGGCTGAGGAAGCTGGAAGGCATGCATCCAATTTCCTTATCTCTGATCCAGGCTGGAAATATTAATCTTATACCAGATCTATCAGGGAAAGGCTGCTTGTTTCCCTGCCATGTTCCTTGTCCTCTGGCTTCACAGTGCCACTGACAAGTACAGATCCACTGAGAAAGTTTCAAGGAAACTGGAGTGTTCCCATGGAGAGCTTAAAAATCACAAAAATCTTTTCACCACGAAGTAGGTGTCAGACCTACAGAGCTTTTCTCACATGTTAAAAGATTTCAGTGCTCCTGTGCATGTGGGAGCAGCAAACCTTCAGAAAATTTTGGGCGCCTTTCATGACACTGTATGTGAATTATAAACATTAATGATGAAGTCATATTTTACCTGAAGAGGAGAAAGAAAGAGATAAGCAGCTGGGTTTTGGTTTTTTGTTGTTTATTTTGTTTTGTTGGGTTTTGGGGTTTTTTAACAGCTGCTTAATTTCTCTGTTCTGCAGTTAATATAATAAAACTTAGTTGTAATCCAACCTTTTGGACTCTTTTTCTCTTTCCTAATTCTTTTTTACTTCTGTATATTGACTGTGGAGTGTGCTGAATAGTATCAATCAGTACCCTACACTCTTGTACACAGGTAACCACTACAGTAATTTTCTTTCCAAAGATCCCCTTACCTCTTATGGTGGAGGTTTATAATATTAATTCTCAATATAATGGAACCTGCTGCTTTTCAGAAATATACTATAAAAGAGGACCTTTGTATTAGTTTATCTCCACATAAGGTGGGACACAATTATCACTAATTATAGAACTGAAAACATCTGTATCAAGTTACATCAAAAGGACTCAGAATATTTTTCTTAACTTGCAGTGATAAGCAACTTTCACCATTAAACTGGTGGTTAAAAAAACACCAGCCATTTCGCAGATTGCCAGAGACAAGGCAACGTGCATTTTCAGTCATTGGAGACAGCCAGTAGTCATAAAAGCTCATAAACTGGTCTGCTGAGAGATGTATGTAGCTTGGATGATTGAAGCGGAAGATTATCAATTCATATTGAAATATTCAAAAGTCTTTCATGAAGGAGCAGGTTTGAGAGCGTTATCTGGGATTATTGACCCTGGAGAAGAGAAGACTCTGGGGAGACCTTATTGCACCTTCCACTACCTAAAGAAAGCTTATAAAAGGAGGGAAAAGGACTTTTTATATGGGCAGATAGTGATGAGACAAGGGGCAGTGATTTTAAACTGAAAGAGGAGAGATTTAGATTAGATGTTACAAAGAAGTTATTTACTCAGAGGACAGTGAGGCACTGGAACAGTGTGCCCAGAGAGGTTGTAGATGCCCCATCCCTGGAAGTGTTCAAGGCCAGGATGGATGGGGCTTGGAGCAACCTGGTCTAGTGAATGGCCATCCCTGCCCATGGCAGGGAGGTTGAAACTACATGATCCTTGATTCTATGATTCTGTTCTACTGGAGAAAAAGTTTCCATATTTAGAAGCTGGTTCCTTTCTTGTAGTTGTTTTTAGTTTGGATGGATGGATTTTGCAATGTCCCTCCAGTCAAGTTACATTTATTTGCTGAATAAAGAAACTAAGTTATCCAAGTTAAATAGATAACTATTTAGTGAAAATAAAGACATCAAAGCTGAACTTGATTAATTCACTGCAAACATTCTCAAGGTTATTTCCCCCACCCAGCCTACACCCCAGCCCTTTGCTAAAAACCCATAGGGGTAAGTTTTATAAGAAGATTGGGGTTTTTTTCAGTCCAGCTAATGATTTCTGATATTTTCATGAGAAAAGTGACAACCTGGTAATGCAAAAAATTTTAGTGGTAAAAACAGGAATGGTCTTCTGTTATACACATTTTGTTATGTCACCTTTTCAGCCATCAACTGTTGCCAGAAACCCTCACTTTAAGTAGGTCCACAACACAGATATGAGTCCTTGAGAATCTAAAAAATCCAAGAGACTTCTTTACTATATTCCTCTTAATGGTAAAATTTGCTCTGAACACCACCTAGCTGTTTGATATATATATCTGAACTGTATCACAGAACAAGTTTTAACACCAGTTCCCTCCCTTCTTCCCTGGAAGATTACCTGTAGTTACCTAAAAATAGATGTTTTCTTGGGCTGTTCATAACATCCTACAGTGATGGGGATGCTACAATCTCCCCCAGCAGTCTGCACCACTGCTCACCTATTACTGCAACAAGAAAGGGGTTTTAATCTTTAAACTGATTCTCCTCTGTTGAAATACGATCTCATTACTTCTTGTAGTATGCTTGGTAATTATGAGGACCACTTTATCCTCTTTCTGTCTGCAGCCAACTTTTCTGCACTTTAAGTCCATTAACATTACTCATTCCTGCCTGTCTTCTCTAGGTAATACAGCTGTAATAGGTCACATCTCCTAAAGTTCTGAATATTCATGTGATTCTCTGGTTTCTCTCCAAGTGGTCCGTAGCCTTCAAAATGGAAATATGTAAGTTTCAAGTTGTTTTAATTTTACCCACATGAGACATTAAATAATATCATTCAGAATCTTGAGCTTTTATTCCCAGGGTCTGATTAATTTCTCTGTGATTGATCTGTGATAAAACATAATTTTTGGTTCTATCCAGAACCTTTCACCTACAGTATGACATGCAAACAATAAGTTTGGGAATATTATTCCATAAATAGTATTCCTAATGGTATTAGCCTGTGGACAGCAGTATCTGAATTTTTTAAGTGTCTTTTAAAGTGTCTTGTACTAATGGATGTAAATTATTGTAATGGATGTGACAAAGTAAATATTCCCTTGTTCCAGAGGAACGTAGAATAGCTGTGCTCCTCTCATGCTTGCAGCCATCTGGCTGAAGCTCTCCAGGTTATTTATTCTATGTTTATTTGGATATTTACACACAGTTGGGTTTTTTTCTAAATAACGCACTTTTTTCGTTCTTCAACTGTTACACTCTTTTCTTCATTCCTAGAATTTTAGAGACTACTATCAAAAAGTGTAGAACTGTGAATGGTGTAAGGCTTGTCAATCAGTCATGATGGTAAACACTAAAACATACACTTACAGCATCCCAATCAGCTAAAAATTGTTCTGCATCCAGGAACATAATGACTTTTTAAATAATTTACAAAATTTTTCAGTTAGATTGAAAGATACGATAAGCTAATAGAGTGCTTGATAATGACTGAAATCATCAGTGCAAAATTTTAGTGGTGTTAAAAAGATGCTACTCTTCAATAATTATTGTTTGAAGAAAATTAACTGTATGTAAATAAAGGTGTATTGAGGTTTCTATATGGTTTAGAAATAGCTATACATAAAATAAGGAATTAAAGTTTAATTTGTAGAAGTATTCAGGAAAAGTTTGGGTTGTGCAACTGACAGTCTGCAGAAGCTGTACCAATGTCTATAAACTCATTGGGCATAACCTAACACCATAAAACCACTTCAACCTCAAAGTTATAGCTTTATGTGGCAGGACTTTTTAAGACTAGAGGCAAAGTCATTATCATGGTTTTCTTTCCATCACACTGAAAACAAATTTTTGATGGCAGAAAAATATATCTGGTTTTGTTTGGGTTTTTTTTAGTAGTGTTAACAGATCTCCAGAAGTAATAAAATTGCATGCTCTTAAAAGTAAGCTGAAATAGTACTTTGATCAGATCACATAAACTAAACCTCGTTCTATGGTGCTGCAGGTATTCTTTAACTACTGGCTATGGGACCTTTCGATACAAGGCTACCAACAAGAATGTACTTTGTTATGATAACTGGTTATCATTTATAAAATTAATGTAGAATTACTTCAAAATATTTCAATGGGAAACCTTCTGGAAATACAAAATGAGGGAATTATAGCTTTCTTTCCCAAAGTAAAAAATAAATGAAGCTAACAATTAAAACACACCCAAGAAAACTTAAATAAAGACAACACAGGTACTGTTAAGATCTTTCTTGCAGAAGTTGATGTAAATTTTATTTGCTTAAACATTTTTTTTTTAGTGTGGATTGTGCATGAAAAACTTGTATGAAATAAGGCAAGATTGTTTTGGTTCATTATTTTCTGCTATATTTGTATTATTTCTTGTGTGCAGTGTTCTATTTTACTATAGTTATTATTATAATGTAAAAGAAGAAGAGTAACTAAATGCTCTAGCTTTTATTCAGGTGCATTTGTGTGGAAGATGCCTGGCAGCAGAATATTTCAGTAAAGTTACACTACTCAAGATTATAATAAAGTATGTTATAATATTCCTAGCATTTGAGTGTGCAGACTATGATTTTCTGAGGATGAAGTACAGGTGGGGAGGTTTTCTGACACTGGCTATCAAAGCTTTTGTTTTTGTCTTTTTGAGTTTACAAAACCTATGGGAGTTTTTGTAAATGTGGCCACAAGATAGTAAAAAGTGGGTTTTATCGGAATTACAGCATTTAAAAAACTCTGCAAAGTGCTGACTGGGCAACATTTCTGTTGAAATTTGTGAACAATGTACAGTGTGTTACCAACCCACGGCTCTATCACATTTCTGACAGGCACTGTGAGTTTTCAGTGCATCTGTCACAAGTCAATTATATTTCTTATTTATTGGAAGTGGGCCAACCAAATAATGAATAGCTATACCTGGTGACACCAACTCCATCATCCCCTCTGGTAAGATCCAAGTCTGGATGGTGAGAGGATGTGTGTACCCTGCAAGCAAACAGCAGTGTTTCTCAACATAAGCTCACAGACACCAGGGATTTATGCAAGTATCACCTCTTGAATTGGAGGCACACACTCCATATCTAATTGCCTCTGATTGACTTTTTATTTCACTCCTTTGGGAATTAAGAAGTGTTAAAAAGGCTAGGCACTTTGGAAAATATACATAATTTAGATCTTTTCAAAGACTATTCTTTTTGAGCATGGAAAAAGCTTTGGCTTACAGCTCCTTTCTTATATCTCCAGGAGGAAATTTCTCTAACATATTCTTTCTTAATTAATTTAAAAGCCTTCCAGTGCCTTTGGTAAGCGTTTGTTGCTTGTGCCTTTCCCTGGAGAGTTTATCCCAAAAGGAAAATCTTCCAGTTAAAGAACTGGGAGAGAAAAATAGAAGAATAAGAAAAAACTTTTTTTCAAAGTCTTTTGGCCTTATTCATGAGTAGCTGGCCTTAAAA
Source organism: Ifrita kowaldi (assembly GCA_013398055.1). Classification (NCBI taxonomy): domain Eukaryota; kingdom Metazoa; phylum Chordata; class Aves; order Passeriformes; family Cinclosomatidae; genus Ifrita; species Ifrita kowaldi. Next base: position 43,142 of record VZRS01014136.1, on the reverse strand, counting down.
TTTGTAGGTAGTTATCCTCCCCACCAAGAAATATCTCTGCCTATGAACTTGGACTGTGCAATTCATACCCATTGTCCTCAGTCAGACAGATCATGGAGCACAGGAGAAATGCACAGATATTTTACCCAGGACAAACACCTCAACTGAAGGCAGTCACACCTCATCAGCATCACTTACAAAATGCAGCCACGCTGCACATTAAAAATGAAGGCTTTATAAATGCTAAGTCTGACCAAAGCATGAACATGTTTCTGCCAGGATGGGCCCTCTGCCTTTTGGAGCAGCACTCAGCATCACAGTGCACTGAATACTTTTAACTCTTTTCCTAACCAAAGAGAGTCAGAACACTATAATGAACCGTAACTTTTCCTATCCTACTACCAGTTTTAGAAGGAGCAGTGCTGGCTGGTTCTGCTCTGTAGTAATTGTGGTTTTGCTTTTCATTTCCTGTGTCTAAGTAAAAGCTTTGTATTTTAAAGGTAGGTCTGCCATAGAATCCAAAGGACTGCAGTGAAGTTAAGTACATCTGACGTCTTTAATTTAGCTAGCTCAGGTACTGATCACAGGGCAACAGCAGCAATACAGAGGTTAGAATTTACAGTCCTTTTTGAATCGATAGCAGGACTGTTATCGACATGTGGGGATGCCTGCTGTAGATATGTCTATGGATACTGAAGTCCCTGAGTTGCTCCACAGAGGACAAATGTGAGATGGATCTATTCAAATTAATCAGTTTAACCAATACATAATTTGAAAGTTCCAATTTTTCCATAACATAATAGTATGAGGTCTGACATTATTTTAAGGTCTTGGATTGTTTGTAACCCTATCTAAGTCTGGCAATCAGGCTATTTTAAAGTGAAGGTTACCCCAATACGCAAAACTATTGTAAGGCCTTCTCCTTTCAAAAGTGTAACTCATGTAACCAACGTCCTTTCTTCTCTGCCTAAAACACCTGACATGGATGCTAGATAAATGCACACAGAGAGGGCTCAGCACATTCTGAAGCACATGAGGTTCCCTCTGGACATCAAGAAACACCTTTTCACTGTGAGGGTGACTGAGTGCTGGCACTGGTTGCCCAGGGAAGTGAAGAGGTGGGGCAGTCTCCCTCCTCAGATATACTCAAGAGCCTGGTCCTGGGCAACCAGATCTAGGTGGCCCTGATTGAACAGCAGCATTGGGCAACATGACCTTCAGAGGTGCCTTCCAATCTCAACCATTCTATGAACTCGTGGCCAAAAAATCCCTCCCCACCCACCACAAGCACTTTTTCTAACTGATCTCTACATCAGCCAGCTCAGACTGTGTTTCCTCAGGAGCTGAGCTGTACCTCAGCTGCCATTCAGCCATCAGAAACATAACAAGTGCCACAAAATGGGAATTTCTGAGTATCTTTAGTGTAAGCAAGCCTCATTACCACTGTTCATCAGGATCTTCCAAATGGTGCTTGCCTGGGGAAAGGCACAAGCAGAAAGATCACCTGTCTTTCCCTATTAACACATTCCATTTACGTGACCACAGGTTGGTCTTCATGTAAGACTTGCATCTTTACTATCTGCTGTAGAGAGGAACTCTTGAGGACTTGCCCAGTTTTCCACAAAGGAAAATACCATAACTGGTTGAAGATTCACTAGCCTGTCTAGAATATTTGTGTTTTAATTTCTATTTATATCATTGATAAATGTAGGACCACCATTTTATTCTCCAAAAATGTATAACCAAAGTCTGAGCTAATAATAATTTTTCTCAGGCTTATTGCCAGATGGAATAAAAGATATTGGGAGACATTAGATATCCAAATCCAGCGTTCACTCTGCCACAAAAAGGCAGTTGTGCTAAATCAAGAGTTTTATTTTTAAAAAAGATATTCCAAGTTGACACCCTTTTGGATAATAGTACATGATCTTTTATGAAATGTGGTTCTGAAGAAAATATCATAGGGATGTATATTTTTTAACCTAGTATAATATTTCTACATACATGAGTGAGGATGTGACACGTATGTGTACAGATTCCCTGTAATTTATTCATGTTCATTAGGTGTAAAAGGAAAGAGCGAGATAAATATTCTAAATCTGGATAAACAGCCTAAATCATAGTGAATTATGTGTGCTAAGCAGGATCTCCTTTTCTAAGGTGCATTAATGTTTTAAAGCTGTCGGAAATTATATAATGGGATTTAAAGAGCAAAAAGGTTAATAAAAAGCAGGCAAAATGGTACAAAGTGTAACTTGTTCCTACGTCCCAGCCCTCAGAGTTTTTACCATTGCTGAGCAAGTATGTGAGCCTTAATGATGAGCAAATTAAATGACAGTTTTATGCCTATATATGTGGGAGTGCATGTGGTGATATCAATGATTTCTATTCACAGCAATGACTCATCTCATCTGCTTCTTGAAATTCAACAGTGAGAACTGGACCAGCACCATGCTTCTCAATGGCAGCACTAATTACTTTCAGATCTTACATTACAGGGAGATCCTCTGGACTGTTCACAGGCACTGAGCCCTTGTGGCTAATTAGGATCTAGCCCATAACTCTGAATAAAAGACAGAAATTTTTTGTTTATTTTTTTTCCTGTAACATCTTTCCATAAACCTGCTGTCAACATAACCATCTCTAATAAAAAAAAAAATTAATAAATTAATGAGCTTTCTCTCAGGTTAAAAATAACACACTTCTCTCTAACAGAAGACTCTCAGTGTCTGCCAGCATTTATCTGAGATATATAAATAAAATTCACATCTCTTTTTATCTAAGTGCAGTTGCCAGAAATTCTTGATGCCAATAAGAATGTCTCTCCCACTTAGAAGATTCTTAGTATAAATTCAAAAACTTCATCACTAACATTTGTAAAGATGCTCTAAAAGAAGCAGCACCAATACATTCAGTTTCTTTTCACCCTCTTTGACTCTCAGGATACTGAGGACTGTAGGACTGCTGGTAATAAAATCACTTTAATTCTCTAGTACTTGTTACCATGTTTGAAAGGGTACAGCTTATTGGTATAAAAGGTAGGAACATTGTACTATCTATTAAAATTAAAAGCATAAATACCAAACATTAGGGAAGTAATTCAGTAAAGGTCAACAATCATACATTGAAAACAGTCACTGCCATGATTTTTCTGATGTGCATGCCCAGGATATGCAGCAACCGATCAAGAGTTTAGTGTAGCTTGTGCAGGCTTTCCTGGAAAAAGAAGAGCAGGGAGTACAGAATCCCTGAATCAATATTTGTCTATTTTATTAAGATGATAATACACCCCGGCAATATCACAGTGCTCTTTGTTTCCTTTCATCTTAGGGAAGCCACGCAAAACTCTGAAGAGACTGGGTAATTGTTTTAGGTCCCAGAAAGGGCCAAGTGAGATGCCCTAAGCCATGCCCTAAGATGCCCTAAGCCAGGGAATGGCAGAATCAAGAGACAAGTGAGACTTTGAGTGCACCTTTTTCTGCAGAGAAAGTCAATCACAGAAAACCTGTCCTGCTTTTCAGAGATGCAAAACAGCTGCACTACTTATCAGCTTCATGGGAGGTGAGCCCTGCAGAAGACAAAACAAGTATGTTGGATTTTCTCATGTTGAAAGCAAAAATGAGAAGCTTTTAGGGCTATTAGCCAACTTCATTTAACAACAGGTTTTAGATCCACAAAACAATCTAAAAACTGTGGATTTACTGTGTATAAATGGAAGGTTCACTACAACAAAAGAACAAAAAAATTATTCTTTCACGTTATTATTTAAATTTTTAAACATAGATTTCAAATAGCTAAACAAAATATCTGGCCTTTTCAGACTGCTTCAATACTGATGTATATCTAGCTTTGCCTGCTCAACATGTCCGTCCTCATTCAAGGTGTCATCTTTCATGTTCAAAGGGAGCAATTCTCATTTAGGTTCCTCTGATTCTTTCAAATAGTTATACTTGCATTAGGCTGGAGATGTGGTCAAAATCCACTTCCCAAATTTATTTACATTTTATATAATTCAAGAAAGTAAAATAATATAATTTGTCATTAAAGAAAGAAATGCCTTTAAAAAGACAATCATATGAGATTTTCTACAAAATCTATTCTTGGACATCCTTAGAAGTGTAAACACTTCTAAGTGGTAATCATTTTTACTCTTCATTCTTGAAAAAATTATACCTTACTACAGTCAAAATAGACATGATACATAATATAGAATCAGAAGCATTATCTTTCTCCCTTTTTTTTAACACCAAATTTTAATTTTTGTTCTGATTTCAGTCTGAATTAATTACCTTGTAGGAGAATGTAATAAGAACTGTCAGATATGGAAAAGGTCTCTTACTTATTAAATCTCATCTAGTCAGAATACCAAGGAAGAAAGAAGAGAAAATGTTTCAGTATGATGTATCTGTCATGATCATGAGTGTGTAACTACTGTGTTTCAGTACTGAAACAATTGCAAGTCGTTTTGCTGTATGTCTTGCCTTGTGACATTCCCAAGTGCATATGATTTATTCCTATATACAACATTCATATTAAGTCTTCTAATTTAAAACCATGTGTTGGCATGATACATGTGGAAGTGTAGTTCTGCTATGAGAGTGCTGTAGCTTGAATCTCAGAAGACCTTAGTTTAATTTTCTGTCTAACACAGGCTCAGCCTGTGTTCTTCAGTTCACCATATACCTAACAATTTTCCTCCACCTCTATCTGTCTCTCAGCATGCCAGTCTGGCATGGTAAAGCTGGTATCAGATGAGATTCATCTCATCTGTGTTAGGAATCTAAAACTAAAGTGAGTACACTCTAGAGTAAAAAACAAGTGCAAAGTAGCGTTCCAATTGGGGTTTGAATTTATTCAAGGATGGAGACTCTACAGCCCTTCTGGGCAACCTGTACCGGAGTTTATTCACTCTAACAACAAAAAAGCTTATTTTTCTTCATGTCTTACCTGAATTTGAAATGAGTCACTTGAAACATTCTTTAGGTCCTTTAAGTAAAAGAACACCAAAGAATTTGCTTAATTTTTTGCCTCGATGTTGAATGTCTAAAGCTACATGAAGTGTAACACCCAGAATTGCCAGCTGCAGTCACATGGGTTGGTAGACAGAAGGATAAACTCCTGAGCATATAAACTATATAATTCAAGTCCTTAGTCTCATTAAGGAATTTGAATTTGCATTTCCACATTTGGATCATTTAGCCATTAGACTATTAGAGAATTAGAAGTAGTTGTCAGAGATTGAAAATAGTTCAGGCCTCGAACATTGATATAAAGTTTTGCTCATTATAAAGAAGCTACAACCAAAGAAGCCTCCCTGAAGACTGGGACTTTGAACTGGAAGTCAAACCGCTGATTAGATAGAGGGAAATCTATTGTTCAGTCACCTCAGGCCAAGGGAAAGATATGCATCCACAAAAGGCCAAAGTCACCAGCTGCACTGAGAATCATCCCCGGCTGATTTGGGGTGGGGGGAGAGCACAGCTCACAGAAGCCAGGTTTACACAGACTCCCCCCCAGCCGAGGGGGGAGGAGGAGGTTTTGGGTGCGTGGTGTAACTTCTGGTGTGAGGCAATAAACACCCATCCTCTGTTACACAAACTGGCCCAGCTGTGGAACCCCCAACCCCACAGGCCACATCCATGGGACTTTCACATGAGAGGCAGCTGAGGGGGAGTCATAATCCATCAAAGACCCCCCAGAGTGCTCCCCAGAGGCTTTGCAGCACAGGGCTGCAGGTGATGTAACAGATCCAGAGTCTGCTGTCAGAGACTGCATCACCCTCCCCTAGGGGACACGCTTGGACATTGCTACCTGGCTCAAGGGTATATAAACCCATCAGATTCTGTGCTTTTCGGGGGGACCTTCACCACCAAGAAGACCAGCTGGAGAGGATCAACAGAACATCGCTGGGAGCCACAGAGTGGTGATATTTTCCTTATTCTGTCTCGGTCACTCTCTTTCTATCCCCCCCACCTATTTTCTATTTCTTTCTTTCTCTCTCTCTCATATTTCCCATGAAATAAAACCCATATTATTGTCACTGGCATATGGTCTTGTTTGCACCTTTATTCAGGCAGAGGAAATTCTAAAGAACCTCAATAATCAGATCTTGACAGTCGTGAAGTAGTAGTTTTCTGTCTTTTNGTATGTGTTTTTTGTTTTTTTTTTTTTTTTTTTTTTTTTTTTTTTTTTTTTTCATTAACTGACTCACATTCCAAGCAGATTCATGTTTTGGATGCCAGGAAGATAAAGTAGAGACAGGAAGATAAAATACTATCTGTTCTGAGTTAGCTTACTATTTACTCATCATACCAAACTCTTCCCACATTATTCCCTTTTGGATGGTTATGGAAGCTCTCTTCATAAAAACATTCATCTGTCATGACCCCCTTTCCCTCTATTCCCTGAGTATTATGGGGAAAATGGGCATCTAACAGTGATAACTTCATGGACATGTACATAAGTACAGCATTTTGGACCTCATTTCTGTATATGTGACTGAACTACATACAGTGCTGTAGTACTAAATGCACTGAAGGTTTGAGTCAGCTGTGGGCAACAGCTAAGTTACATTTCCTGTGTAAATCCACATCCATCACTTCCAATTTTTATGCAGAGTGGAACAACTTCACCTGTGCCTCTTACTACAGCATGAAGGCACAGTTTCTAACATCTACGCATGGCTTACTTCTCCTCATACCACCTTCCCAGGGGGAAAAATGGATGCATAATTTTTTCATTTGGTTTTTTGCTTTTTTAATAACATCTATATGCATATTCCTGTACTCTTGTAATAGACATTATTAGGTAAATAAAACACGCCACAAGCTGGAGGCAGTAAGCAATTATGTTTGAGGCTATCGTCATCCCAGGGGAATTAATTCTATAGCTTGTGACTGGAGTCCCCCCAGTTCAATTCCCCACCTCCCTTTCCCTTTTCTCTTGCTCAGTGGCATGGTGCCCAAAGGTAGTGACATATATAGAAGAGTTTTCCATAGCTGCTTGCTTCCATGAGACACCAGTGATTTTCTGACAAGCAGCAAAATCCCTGTTTAATTAGTTAAAACTAAAGAGCCTTAGAGGACTACATAGCTTTTTTGTATATGCAGTCATGTAAACACGGAATCCATCCCCTTTAGAGTTACTGGAATGGACCTGTTTCAGCTCTGGGAATTATTAGAGATGCTGTAAGCACAAGTCTTTAATGTGATCCATTCATAAAGGACAGGGAATCTTTTCCATTACTGTTGAGACCTCTGTTGAATCCTCTCTTAATTACGTTATATAGTGGTCAGTATTAAGAAGCCAATATATGGGTTAAATTTATTGTGGAGAAATATTTGAATATAATACCATTGTTCCCTCTGCTGAACGCAGCTGAAATTTAAACAATGTTTAGTCATGTGCTTAACTTGAAAGTACAGGAATAAATCAACAGCTTCTGGGTGCTACTGAAGTTACTGATGTAGACACATAGATTCTCTACTAGGTTTCTCAAATAATGGAAGATTGTTCAATGGAAACACCCAGCCTTCCTATTATGTTTATAGTCATTTCCATATTTAACCGTTCCTTGATATGGTGGTGTTACTTTTACCATAAATACTAAAGCAATTTATTAGATTGGGCATTACAGAGAAACAACAGCAAAAAAATTAAGCCTGTAAATTTAGTAAATGGCTTACTCATCTTCACTGCATAAAAAGAAACATGCCCAGTACAATAAGAGAGGTGATTCTACCCCCTCTACTGCATCCAGCTCTGGAGTCCTCAGTACAGGAGGCTCAGTACGTGGAGCTATTGGAGTGGGTCCAGAGGAGGCCACAAAGATGATCAGAAGACTGGAGCACCTCTCCTATGGATAAAGGCTGAGAGAGCGCTGGGTTGTTCAGCCTGGGGGAGAGAGGCTCTGGGGTGACCTTATAGTGGCCTTTTAGTATATAAAGGGGGCTTATTAAAACGGTGTATGTATATATATATATATACATTTTT